>WAAD01009003.1:138502-234249 GCA_013389945.1 Fregata magnificens
AACAACCCCATGCAGCGCTACAGGCTTGGGGAAGAGTGGCTGGAAAGCTGCCCAGCAGAAAAGGACCTGGGGGTGCTGGTCAACAGCTGTCTGAAGATGAGGCAGCAGTGTGCCCAGGTGGCCAAGAAGGCCAACAGCACCCTGGCTTGTATCAGGAATAGCGTGACCAGCAGGAGTAAGGAAGTGATCGTGCCCCTGTATTCGGCACTGGTGAGGCCGCACCTCGAGTACTGTGTTCAGTTTTGGGCCCCTCACTACAAGAAGGACATTGAGGTGCTGGAGTGTGTCCAGAGAAGGGCAACGAAGCTGGTGAGGGGTCTAGAAAACAAGTCTTATGAGGAGTGGCTGAGGGAACTGTGGTTGTTTAGTCTGGAGAAGAGGAGGCTGAGGGGAGACCTTATCGCTCTCTACAACTACCTGAAAGGAGGTTGTAGTGAAGCAGGCCTTGGACTCTTCTCCCAAGTGACTAGCGATAGGACAAGAGGAAATGGCCTCAAGTTGCAACAGGGGAGGTTTAGACTGGATATCAGGAAAAATTTCCTTACCAAAAGAGTGGTTAAACATTGGAACAGGCTGTCCAGAGAGTTGGTGGAGTCACCATCCCTGGAGGCGTTCAAAAAACGTGTAGATGTGGCACTCCAGGGCCTTGTTTAGGAGGCATGGTGGTATTGGGTTGATGGTTGGACTTGATGATCTTAGAGGTCTTTTCCAACCTTAATGATTCTATGATTCTATAAGCTTCCTCCACTCACGTGCACAGTTCATGCACATGTTAACAGCCAACATTTTCTGGCTGGGTATGGTCAAGGTTAGGGAAATGAGCTGTAGCACAGGATACACTGTAGGAGGGTTAGAGGGCTTCAGTGCAGCTACAGCATCATGTTAGCAACACTCAGAGCTCACCCTCTGCAGCTTGGAGAGTCTCGAGTTCATGGCTGTTGCACCCACATCCAGCTAGAGTGCAAACATAGGGCATTGAAAAACTCTGCTCCACAAATGCCATCTCCTACCACAGGAACTAGGGGAGCTGCCACTCATTTCCCATCCAGAAGGCTTTCTGAGAAAGAAATGCTCACAGGTGCTTGTGCAGGGCAGTCCCGCTCAGTGAAGAGTCTTGTCTCCAGAAGGAATCACTGCCTCTGACCCATACAACCCTTCCCCCCCAGAGCACCTAGCTCTGCGGGAACTGCCGGCACGTTACAGCTCCCATTTCACAAGCAGCAGCAAGATCTGCCTCCATAATTCACAAAGCCAACAGCTGAGCCACAAAGAGGAGCCACATCTTCCATGGCCAGTGAACTATATCACCTTCCCTTTACCCCTTGTGGAATCCAGATCTTGTCTGGGCTTGGCCAAACCCAAAGAGCTGGTGACTACTCAATCAATTTGGAGAATTCCCTTCCTTTTCCAAACAAAAACCTGGAGATGTGAGCATGAATGTTATAAAATCACCACCTCCCTCAGCCAAAATAGTAAAACTGCTGCAGACTTTATCAGTTGGAATCCCTCAAACAGAGCAAGTGAGGAGGATTTACTCAAGGCTTCTAGAAATAGCTCAGATTAAACAAAAACATCACCAATTAAATTCAGGTTGGAGATGGACAGTAAGACTGTTCTCTAGGGCTGAGCAACCTTCTCCAGCCTTTGCTTCTGCTGCCATCTCCTGACCAAACACTGTCTTTTGGAAATAGCCATTGCTATGCTGAAATGCAAGACATCATTCACAGCAAGCTGCTTTCTCAGAGCTCCAGCATTTCTCAAAAGGGGAGGAAACATCATCATAAGCTGTAGGTCACTCCTGCCAATGCCACAGTCTGCAGTGAAGTGGTCACAGGGAAGTTTAGGAGCAGTGAGGAGGCAAAGTATGGGCTCTGTTGCGCTCCCTGATCAAGGAAGCCATTGTATTGGCTCAAATGCCCTGATAGGGACAGGAAGCCACGGCTATTTCTCATGCTTTATGCAGAATAATGTCTCCACTTTCCAGTCACAAGCAGAGTCCTCCCCTCTGTTGCAGGAAGCCAATCTCAAGCTCAAGGACAACCCGCTCTCCCGCCAGCTCCCAGCCACAAACTGATGGCTCTGCATCCAGCCAGCCAACTGTTAGTGGAGGAAGAAGCAGCTCGGGACATCCCCTTGGCTCCTCCCGGCCCAGGCTCACACCCTGTCTTCCCCACTCACCTGCTCCTCGGGGTTCTCAAATGGAATCACAAGCACCACATCCCCAGCCTTCAGCTGCAGCTCGTCACTGTCAGTAGCTGTGTAATCATGCATGGCCTGGACCTATGGGGAGAGGAGAGCTTGGGTGAGGCCAGCCTTCTCTTACGCTCTGTAATGGGTGATGAGGCTTTCCACTTCATTGATTCACTGGATGATTCAGGTTGGAAGGCACCTTTGGAGGCCATCTGATCCAACCTGCTGCTCGAGGCAGGGCCAGCTTGGATCACAAATGCCACATCTATGGGAATAACTACTTCCCTTAATCTAATGGCTACATGCTTGTTCATACAGCTTGGCATGCAGCTCGCCTTTGCCACAAGGGCATCCTGGTGAATCTCATTCAACTTGTTATGCATCAGCACCTCCCTGTCCTTCCTCAGGAGGGTTGAATTCCCACGGTATGGGCCTAATAACCTCACAGGGTAGAGAGCCTGTATTCACTCGAATGGTGCCCTATATTCTTTTTGCAGCTGGACTGCAAGAGTATTAGAGATTATAGCCTCCCATCTCTGTCACAGCAAGCAGGGAGAGGAAACGTAGGGAAGAGTATCAGTTTGGATCTTCAAATGATTGTATCCTGCCATCTCTTCTCTTTGGTATTCAGCCTAATTTCTATCAACATCTGTGTTACAGCTTTTCTACTTCAAACCACAGCTCTCCACTTCGAGCACTACAGTCTATAATGCTGCCTGTAACCAGTCTAAATGCGATGAGCCTCCTATTGTTCTTCAGGGTTTTGTCATTCTTCTGCTTTTGGTAGAACTCCCAGGGAAAAAAATGATGCATGGACATGACTAAAGCAGAACAAAAGCATTCCTATAGCAGGAGACTGTCATTTCTCACTTTCAGGGCATGATGCATCTGTGCTGTCTTGCTACCATATTCCATTATGCATGTTAAATTTGTGGCCCATCCTCACCCAGAATCACCCCTTCCTCCACACCTTCAAAACAAGGTGCAAGTGATCTTTGGCGTATTCAGAATACCCACCAGACTGCAATCCTGTATTTTTTTTCCCTGTTCATCCTGTCTTTCTAATTTCCCCAAACACGAAGTCCTCTGTCCCTACTGGTGTTTCCAACTCTTCTTCATTTGCCACTTGCATCAAAGTTTAACCTGCCCAGTTTGGAGCACAACTTCTTATCTACTATCCAGAGTCTGTGACTGACAGTACCACTCCACCAGAGATAGAAATAACTGCTGCAGAAAGAAGGAGGGATTTTGCTATACAGCACAGCCAGACGTTTAGGCACCAATGCTCTTATACAGTCCTTTGAAGCACCTGGAACTGCATGAAGCCAGGCTGCTGGAGAGGAAGGTGTATCTCTCCTTCAACTTCCTTTCTCCCTTTCAATGTGGCATAGCCTATGGCCATGCTGAGCAGAAGTAGTTAATTCATTAAAGGCCGTGGGGCGGGGGGGGGAGGGGGGAGCGAGGATCACCAGAAACTCAATGCCCCACCACCACACACCCACCTTGAACAGAAATCCTGGGGGCATGTCAGCTCTTTCAGATGAAGCGCCTCCTTCCACAGTGCCATTGACAGTAGCAGGGAAGGTTTCCACAACGACAGCAGGCAGAGAGCTCTGGTAGGCAGCAGCAGCCAGAGAAGGAAAAAAAGCCATTGAGAAAAGAGAATCCAAAATTGCAGTTCCAAGTCCACCCTGGAGGATCCACATCCCAACCCTACCCATGCCTTCAGCAGATTTTCCCAGCACACCAGTCAGTAACAAAAACACCTTAAAGGACAGCAGAGGCAGCAGTGAGAAGCCAGGAGAGGTGACTACTGTCTTCCTTTGCCTAAGGCTGCAGAAGGGCAGAGAGGATTTAGAATTTTTCTGGGACCATAATGCCTGGCATTTCCCATTCGCTGCGATCACGACAGTTCTTGTAGAGCCCTCATGGAACAGACAACTCAAATGCAACAGCCTATAGGAACCAAGCGGCCATGAGATGGGACCTACTCCAGTCCCCTAAAAAAGGTGGCAGTGTCAGGAAAAAAAGAGGAACCCTGGATATTCAGGGGACACAGGAAGAACCCAGAGGACAGGGCAAGTAAAGTAAATGGCGAGCAAGGAGGAATCCAGCAGACAACGCAAGCTTAGCACAGCATGGCCTGTAGGCTGGCTTCAGAACATGGGTGAAGGGTCAGTTCTTTTTGTGGATCTTCCAGCAGAGCTTATCCTTAAGCATTACACAAATAAAATGCAACAGCTAAGTCTGGCCTCTGAATAAGAGCATTGTAACTGCTGGGGTGGCACGGATGTGTTTTTTCAAGCAGCCACACATCTCTCTTCCCAGCACAGCCTCCCACATGATGGAGAAAAGGGACTGCTGTCCCTCGAGGTGCTTACCGATCCTGAATCAGCTTCAGTTTTAGATGCTTCAGCTCCAGCTGCTGCTTCTGATCCAGCTGCTTCAGCTCCTGCATGGGCTGCTTCTGCAGGCTGCAATACAAAAGTCATCCGGGTGGAGAGTTATGCTCATTACAGCTATGTATGCACGCAGAAAAATACAGCTTAGCCTGTTCAAGCGCTCTATGCTGTTGACTGCTGCCATCTGCTGACAAATAGGTGAGAAACCTCAGGGTCTTGCTAGTTTTTTGTCTCCCCCTCTCTCTGCAACCCAGTGAAACCACAGTAAAGCCTGCATTCCCTCACTCTGGCCACACAGCAGGCAATACGCCAAAGGAAACCAGTGACACACCAAAAATCCTGTGCGCCTCTTTCTTTTCACGATCTAAATCACAGACCTACTTTACACATGTACAGTATCTATTATTACATATAGACTGCCCACTTGTATGTGAATACATACTTGTGCATGCCAAGCATGCACGAGGATCTCTCAATAGGCTACTTCCAAGGATCAACAATCACGGAATATTTAAGCCTTTGCATACTCCGAGAAACAGAAGAGCATGGTAATAATGTGTCCAAGATATGGAGCTTAGCCTGCACCCAGCATCTACATGACATTAGCACTGAATCAAACTGAACTGAAAACTGTGCTAACTTTCACCCGATTTGATTTTGGATAGGCCCAAAGAGTCATGAATTTGGATTCTGTTGTGAATATTCTATTAGTAAGAATTTGCTATGAATATTCCGCATGGTGTGTGCACACATGCACACATTTGTGTTGATGGAGAGGGGAGTTTCTGATGCACAAAAGCTGCCACCACCAGGGAGAAATACTCAGCATCACCTACGAATCATTGCCTCGCAGAGACTGTTCTAGGAAGCCTGGGGACAGGGGTTTCTGTGCACAACAAAAGACCAACCAAACACCTCTGATACACTTCCAGCAGTTCAAGTTTTTATTCTCCGTTGCCTGAAGTTGGGCTAACTCTATTTTAACACAGTTAAATATATTCATTTGCCCCTCCCAGAAACTGCAGCAATGCAGGAAGTGAGTTGGATCTGGTAGCATCAACGCTGCAGATCAGCCCCTTGGGAGACTGGCCAGGCAGCACCTGGGAAGACTCCTGACAAGAATCTCAGGGGTCTAATTTGCAGCCCAAGTGTCTTCATGGCCAGTCTATATCCATTTGTTCTCTATATCAGATAGCACACACACCTCTTTGCAGAATCTAACCAGATACCCACTTTATACGTGCACAACAGAGCTTGCTATACAGAGATTTCCCATTTTTAATACATGTGAATAAGCCAGCTTTAGCATGCCTACATGCCTCATACATTTGGTAAACACATGTACCCCTGAATACAACCAGTTCAAAACAAGACATTGTCCACATTTCTTAATGTTGCAAACATAGTCCCAACCCTACAAAAGCCCAGTGTAAAGCTATGACCATAGCAACCCTTAACTCTACACCCATCTGGCTACTAGCCATTCACTGGCACAATGCTCCAAGTAGTTTTCTAATAACAGCAGCAATGACCAAAAAATAAATCCTTGATTTAACAAAAAGCCATTACTTTACCTTCAGCTGCTCCTATGGTGCTATTTAACACATGCTTTCCCCTCCTATCACATCCTTCCTCATGCCTCCCCATCACCGTGTCCACAGGCCTATATTGCCAGAGGATATTATAAACAGCAGAGCTGTTCCCATCCTGCAGAGGATTCCCACAGCAGCTTTGGTAGAGGTAAGGTAAATGTATGCATATGAAATGCTACAGAGGCTTCTCCTATTTAATTAGATTCACTCCCAGGTTGCTTTTTATTTGGATTCAGTGAAACTGGAAGTGGGACAGATGCCAGCCCAACTCTATCTGGCCAAGCATGGTTTTTATGTGGACAAGTGAAAAGGAGCTCAATGTGAGCTTCTTTCTTAAAAGCAGCTGATTTGCAAAAACAGTATTTAATAACCAGAGAAATTGAATCTAAATTAATCCCCTGGATTTCAACAAAGAGTGTTTTCATGTCAGCTACTTATTTTTCTATTTTATGTACCTGTGGGCATCCCAAGGCCTATAAAAGCATTTACAGTCATGGAAAGATACTATAGGGAGAAGAGGAAGAATTGCTCACTGCTGTTGCCAGGTTTGAAAGCTTTGCTTATTCCAACAGCAGCATCATACACACCAAATGCAAGTTTCCTAGTCTGCAGAACTAAGCAAGTTCTGCTGCATCCAAGTTTCTATGCAGCTGTTAACCTCATGGCATATGGGACTATGTAACCACGCAACAAGTCTCCTCATCAACAGCTAAGAACAACGTTAGAGTAAAAACACTTCAGACGACTTAAAGAGCAAGAGGAGGATTCCCCAGCTATGGGGAGCTCTGCTCTTTAACCATGCATGGTATGCCAAGGTGAGAATTGGCATGGTGAGAACTTCTTGCCTAGTAGCATTCCACAGTTGATTAAATTGTCCTTTGGGTGAAATCAGTTTCCAGGATGGGAGAAATGGCCCGAAACGCTTTTTACACCCCAGACTGTAAGCACAGCTCAATCAGATACAGTCATATCTCACCCCTGCCCGTCCACTTGAAAGGCATGAGATCTTTCCTTGCAAAAACAGACTTCTTTTCTTTCTTACTAAGACAGACTGACAATGCACATACAGGGGAATGACAGATGTTAAACACTGATGGCTGATAAAACACACAAGGGAAACATCTTTCTTGACATGACCCAAGCTCATGTGAAGGAGAGCACTGGCCACAGTGAGTCCTTGGGCCAGGCTCTCAGCAAGAGTTAAGTGTTGTCCTCCCAAGTACTGACTCTAGGTGGTGATCTGGCCCTTGAGAATGGAAAGGTTGGCAGGACTCATTCCCCAGCATAAACTGAGGACATGTGCTTACATCTACACCATGAGATATAGCCAGTTCAAGTAGCAGGCTTGAGGACCCAGACCAAGCATTTTCTGTCCACACTGCTGGCTGTTTGTCCAGAGGGGCTCAAAAGTAGTTGTGCTTGAAATATCTCCCAATGGGCTAGTCTGCAGCAATCTGAGACCTTCCCAGGCCTGATATATGTCAAGGGCATAAATGAGGGTCTGGTTTTGGTTCAGATGCAGAGCATGTATAGGGTCTCCCTTGTCAGCAAGCTCCAAAGCTGACGTTGAGGAAGGTGCCAGGTAAGTCTTGAGCCTGCACTTAACTTTCAGTGTAGACACAGGCTGAGCTATGTCACATCAGCCTTTCTGGCAATGATGGTCAATGAACAGCCAACACTACAGATAATTCCAAACGTGTATGTATACCCAATGATACAGGCAGTAAGGACGAGGGGCAGCTGAGACATTTATGCATCGCACATGAGACAACAGGATGTACAGAGTTTAGGAAATACTGGGGAGTGGAGTGTGAGGATGATGCCACAGTGGGATTAAGTTTGAGGAGAATGTCACAGCATCATGCCAAAGGAAAGATGAGTGAGTTAACAGGGAAAGTCAATGGGATTGTGCGCTGGTGGAGACATACGTTTCAGAGTGCCAGACCTGACTTGCAAACATGTGGCTGCCCCTGGGGCTTCACAGAAGGTGCAAAAGTGGGTTCAGCAGGACATGAAGCAACTTTGGTTTGGGGTGTGCAGAAAGGAAAAGCAGCGAGGGAAAGGAGGCAGGTGTGTGCACAGAGATGGCACTGGCACATGCACAGTACATGACGAGAGATGAAAGCCATATGAAGTTCTTACCTCCCATAAATCCCAAGGTAAAGACTAAGCATGTCAAAGAGCAACAAAAATAAAACATGTTTATATGTGATTATTTCAGTGAGTACAAACATTACAGATGCTGATCAGACTGAAGCAGACATACACATTCAACAGCATTATCACTGCATATTTTAAAAATATTTTTTAGTACTTGAATTTATACACCACCCCCCCACCGCATACTGAAATTTAAGTACCAAGGCATTTGAGTAAGGGTTTTTTTCTACCTCTGGTATGAAGGGAGACAGCCAAGCCACATTCAGTTATCAGTGGCAGGCCACATAGCCAGAAAAAAACCCTAATGAGCTTGTGGTCCATCAGGGTCAAATACGCTCCCATATATCCACACCCATAAGAGTTAGTATGATTTCAGAACAAGACTTCAACTGCTGTCTTTGGATCAGTAGTGAAATATCTTAACCTCTTTGCCATAGTGCCAACCCTATAGGAAATAAATTTGACTGTTTTGAGAACTAGGTGGTTTTTGCTAGGTTTTGTACCGTGGTTACCATTAGAAAGTATTGACTCTTTCTTTTAATGACTTCTGAAGCTAATAATAAATACATTAGAACACCAAACATGCTATTGCTGAGCAGTTTTGAAAAACGCACTCAGTATAATACTTGTTGCTTGCTGGAAAGGTAACAATTCCATTTTAAGTCAAATTTATACTCATATCCTATGCCAGTATACCAAATTATCCAAGTTATAACTGGTGATTCAGAAAAAAAAAATCCCAGTACATAAATTAAAAATAAAAAGCTTATCTTGGCTTGCAGCTTGTTCTGTCAGACAGGCAAACATGAAATGCCAATCTGCCCACTTAAAGTTCCAGAAAGTGGTAGCTTGCCATATTGGTGTGTATCAAACTATGATAATAACTAGTATTTTGCAGATACAGTATTTTAATTTAGAAGAATCAAATGCCTAATGTTTGATCTCTCTAATAAGAGAGGTCTTACTGCTACAAAAAAAAAAAAAAATCTGTGTCATGCAGGGCTACTTGACATGATGATACTGGAGAAATATTGTAAACATCCCAATTATGTTTATTATAAATTTTAATGGCAACCACAGGCAAAAAATAACCATTTTTTACATATGAAATGGAAAGTGCCAGTGAGGGCAACAGCCAAATTCAGGATGCACTTCAAAGCCTCCAGCCATTTAGACATAAAATGAAGCGCAGGCCACCCACCTCTTACAGTGAACAGGACCAGGTACAGGCCAGACCAGAATTAGGCATCTTCCTTTTTGCTACTGCACTGTGCAGCATTATGCTCTGGGAGGAAGCTACTTCTTAACTATGAGCAGAGGCTATGTTATACCCAGAAAAAGAAGGGCTTCACATCACTTGAATATCTGTCTACAGCTTTATTCACCTTAAGGAACTGCAGATTATCAGAGGGTTTATTAAAAATTCATTTGAGAGCAATTTATAGCAGGAGCACAGAACTGAGGCTGAATTCGCATCCACAGAGTAACAGCTTAAATCCATATAGCATACAGAGGATGCTAATCTAGGGAAGGACATACATTAAGTTGAACAAGTTGTCAATCAGTAGATCATCAGAGCAAAGCACAAGCACCCCACAAACACCTAGTGCCAGACTGTGGCCAGGCTAATAGCCACCTGATTCTCACTGGACTTACACATCCAGCAGAGAAGACCAAGGTGCCCATCTGCAAGGCACAGGTCTCGGCACCCAGCCCAGCCACCCACAGCTCAAGTCCACATTATCATTCACGTGGGTCCAGGCCACGCCACACTTCACAACAAGTCAGTTATGAAGGGAGAAGGAATGGTGATATGAACCAACCTGGGAGGCAGGTGTGGGGGTCTTCCCCACAGAGGCATCTGGTTTAATGGGATCAAAATCCAGATCCAACAGGCTGGCTCCCTCCTGGAAGGGCCCAGGGGCATCAAACTTGGCAGCAGTGAGGAAGAAAAGCAGTACGAGCATTAGACACACGTGCACACACACACACACACACAGTAGAGGGAGGATATGTGATATCCAGGAGCTGTGGTTGCAAGCGCAGAAGACATGGTGGCAATGCAAACACCTGATGTGACTCCTGACTGCTTGGTGCCTGCGATCATGGGCAGTTTGCATGGGTGCCAATGTAAACCAAACCTGAGCCTTTTCCACAGGACTCATTCATCTTCCCACCTGGCCAAATGAGCTGACATGGTGTAAGCACCTGACCTGCTGTGGTCAAAAGGATCACTGCCACTGACGACTCAGAAGGGCTTCTCTTCTATTTGTATCTATTCCCCATAGCTCATCCAGCTGCCTTTGTACTGAAGGCCCAGGACAGATTCCTTCAGCCACATAAAGAAGAGCTGCCATCCATACAATTTATCTCAAGAACATGGATCCAGGCAGAAAACCACTCAAACTGCTGGAAGCAAGTCTGAAAGACCTCAAAGCTAACTCCCAAAGCTCCTAATTCCCTCCTGCCTTCTGAGACAGAAACATAAATACGGCAGCTGACCCTAGCTAAGGTATTTGAATCACTCCCCAATCCAAAAATGCTGTTTTCAATGGTTTCCACTTCTGGACATCCCAGAAACATGAACACACAAGTCTTCTAACAAAGCATGAATTTGAGAGGCTTTGCTACCTCTTCAAAGTCAGCAGAATAACTCCCTTTGATTAATGCTTTAGCTAAAAACAATGATGGCACATTTGCTGATTACCATTAATAAAACAGTTACTACAAAGAACGTGAGTCATTAGTATTGAAAACTGAACTATCACTTCTGGTTTTTAGATTTAACCTAACCACTACAAGACACTCCTTTCTACTCAGCTTCAGAGGAAGCTGCTCTCTCCAGGAAGTCCAGGAAGATTTGCCCCTGCTTCCACAGACCTCACAGCTCACTGGCCCCACTGCTTCAGTTACCTTTCCAACAACAGACAAAGTGTGACAGGTTGGTCTCCACAGTTACGTCATAGCCCTGCAATAGAAAAACTCCTGGAAAGTAGCAAAAGACACCATTTTAAGAGAAAGTCCTCTGGATACAACCCACGCCACCATCATTTTCACCTCCTCTAGTCTCCTCTTACTCCAATTCTCTTATAGATTTTTCTCTCCCTTATGACCATCTCTTTTTGAGATCCACAGGGATGAGGACAAGGAACCAAGCTCTCCCATCTCACAATAATAAACCCTGACCAGTATGCAAAAACCAATTAGCATCCTAGTACGCTCCTTCAGCACATCCAGGCCACCCAACAGCGAGGCTCCAACCCCAATCTTTAGTTTTGTTTGGTAGTGAGACATCAAAGGCTCCAGTCATGGAATAATCTTACCTGCCATTCAAGACTTACATGCAAGGGCTAGCACCCCTTGCCTTTACCCAGATCACCCACAAGACAGCTCACTGAAGCTAAGACATCTGACAGGAATGGCACTGGGCAACACACTGAACACTAGCGGCTGTTGGGTGCTTCAGCAAAGATTGTTCTGGCAACCAGAGTCCTCCCTCAGAACTCCCATCTGATTGAAAGTCACAGCAGATCCCATCCTGGATCAGAGCACTGATCAGGTGCAGAAGAGTACATCTGACTAAGGGCTGGCATTCACATGGAAATACATGATACAAACCATGGGGCAGACAGAGCTGTCCATTGTGATACAGGAGAAGGAAGCACAGAAAATCATAGAGAGTTGCTCAGCTGCCTGTGGTCCCCACCTTCCAACACTGCTATCAAATCATCTCTCTGCTCTGCAAGCTTTATCTATTGCAAATCCTCATGGACTTCCTTCCCTCCCCAGTCCGCCTCTGCTCCTCAGCAGCTGGGTGGAAGGTGGCAAACCAGAGGCAATGGAGCAGCATGATGCAAGAAAAACTTAGGGAATGAGTCACTGGTAGAGACATTACTTGTGCTTTAACAAGCATTTAGGGGAAAAAAAATATATATATATACACACGTATATATATTAAAAAAAAAGTAGATGCAGGTATCTCATCATACAGCCAGAAATCTGGTCAGGCTCCTATATACATAAGGACTGCCATTCTCCTGGATCCAACACAGAATTCCCCATCTGGGCATCTTCTCTTGCAGTGATGTGAATCAAAAGGAAAGTGAAGAGGAAAATATATAATTTGAAAATGTTTTTCCTTTTTCAGGGCTTCAAAAGTGCGACATAACAAGAAAGAAATATTCTGATGGGAACCGCTGGCTGGTGAAGAGCAACAGACTGCGTCAAGAGTCCTGAATTCACAGCAAGCACACTCCTGCCTAAATTGGAGGCACCCGTTCTCTGCAAAGAGAACTTCATGCAATTCCTGTTGGCCTTTCCTGTGCAGGTGTGGGCTTTAAAACACAAAGCCCGCATGTGAAGGTATAGAGAGGACAAAACTGCCTTCTCCCAGAACTGGCACAGATGCTAGGGTTAGCACTTGGGGATGTACAAGAGCAGAAAACACATGCTTCATCCACATCCAGAAACAGTGCGTCTGGAGAGAGCATATCACAGGATATGAGGGGAGCCATAATCCATGTGCATTGCTGCTGAACAAATGCAGTAATTACTTTCTGGCATCTTCACCAGTTGCATTTCTCCTGTTTCTTCTATGAATGAAAGCTCTCAAAGGGCAACGTGTTAGTCAAAGCTGCTTTCTAGCCACCCTCCCCTCTAAGTTAGCCTCCTATCTAACCCTTTGCTTTCTGAGGTCCAAGGCTGAGCTTGCCTTCCTTCTTCACCTGACCAGGTTTCATGGCTTGATACCTCCAAAGAGAAGAAAGGTCAAAAGAAAAAGTTCAGAGGCAGACAAATATAAGGCAGGGCATAGCAGCTAACCTGCGAAGGGGTTGTCACACTTATCTCAGGGACAAAATTGTCATCAAACAGACTGATGATGTTCTCCTGCTTGATCTCCTTGGAGGGGGTGACTTTTGGAGGCGGAGGCACCGGAGGCCCTTTCCTCAACTGCATGCAAGTGAGCACATGGCCACAGCACAGACGGCGACACCCAAAAAAACCAGAGACAGGAACCAGGTTAGCCATAAAAACTGAAGGTGGGGGAAATCACAACCACAGGCACAGAGCAGGGTCCAATCAACTCCATCTGAAGAGAGAGGTAGCGAGGGTGAAGGACTGAATTGAAACAAAACAAAAAAAACAACCACACGCCTCCAGAGAAGGTTTGGCATCATTAGTTACACTTCAGCCATGGGCAACTTTCCTTCTGCAGACGAGAAGCGTAACACAATTAATATGCATTGACAGGACATGCATACATAATTAAAGCATGTGCAACCTTCAAAAGAATCACTGGGAAGGGAGCAGATCAGTTACTGAGAACACAATTCAATAGACCAGGCCAGCACTGCCTCCCTTTGCCATACTTACCATATTTAAGGAAATGAGAGATCAGACTCAGTTTGTCCTATTATGTGTAGGTGACGATGAGGACAGATTCTGATCTGCCCAGTACTTGTTCCCTGGTGCACTGCTTATCAGTGCACCATAAAAAAGGTCTGAAAGAGCTCCTGATGGCATCTTACCGCTTCTCAGCTTTAGGCAAGAACAATTCAAACTCCTGAGAAGCCATAACTGTTGTGGGCCCAACTCTGCTCTCAGTTTCACCAATGAGCATTGACACTAATGAATTTTCCCAAATGGAGATCCCAGAGAACACATAATGAAGTCTGATCCTGTAACTCTAACCCATCCCAACACCCACCATCATGCTAAAATACTCAGCCTGACACTGCATCCACAACCCTGTGGGAAGCTGTGGTAGACCCTCCCTAGATCAACCCATCCATACCCTTTTCACATTTTCTTGTGCCCAAGGCTGAATGATCATCTCTAGATCAAATCAAACTTTGAGGAGCTGCTGCTGTGTTGGAACAAAGCAGCCATACAAGCTTGCACAGCAATGCTCAGCAATGACAATGCTTTCCATTTACAGTGATGTTTTACAGTTACTTGATCTTCTCATCGTATCTAGGATCCCAAAGCAGGTGACAATGGGCACCCAGTATATCAGTGTCAGGCCCAGATCTGAAACACAGCAACCCCCAACTCCTAGTCCTGTGTTCACACTCCTCCAGCATATAACAGAGCTCTACAAGGCATTTATTCAGATTGCTAAGGATATGCCCAATGTTCCAGTGGGTTAACCTACTTTAGGGAGTGTGACTGAGTATGCAAACATACATTTTCCACTGAATAGCTGCCTAGGGGAAATAATGAAAGTAGTGTGTTCACTTCCAACTTTTCACTGTTTGCAGAAGGCGGTGTGTCCACATTCCCCGAGAACAATCCGTTCCTGAAAATCCCCTGCTTGCCAGTTACAAGAAGGGACCAGAAATTTCAGGAGAAAACTATTCTCAGAACAGAGCCACCATCTGCAGAAATGGTAGGCTCCAATTACAAACTCTAAAGTCACAAAGATCCTGACTCTTCTGCTATTGATTTCTCCAAAATAGTCAGTCTCCTTCCTTCCTTCCAATGCATTAGTGTCTTGGAGATCACCACCTCCACAGTGTCCAGCATTATCTCCAACAGCAGTCTCAAAGACACGTTTCAAAGACAACAGGATTGCATATTGATGTTGGGTTATACCTGGAAATTCATCAAGCATGAACAACTTTGCTGCTTAGAATAAAACAAATCCTTTAAAATTTTTCTGCTGACTTTGATCCCACAGAGATTTACCTAAATTCAACATAGTTGCACTGATTTCAAAAGTGTCATTACAGTGTTTCAGTGGTGTAACTGAGAGCAAAAGTCTGACCTTTGAAATTTCACAGACCCATGAAGTCCTGTGTCATCATCAAATTACTCAGTGCAGAGAGCTGATAGCAATTGCTTCTCCCAAAAGACAGAAATAAGCTGTTTTTGAGAACTAAAGGACAGTAAAAGAGCTATTTTTTTGGCATAGGGAACAGTTCAAAATGTAGTTAGTATTTATTTGGTCTCTCCTGTTTTGCTGTTTTTCTCTCCACAGCCTTTGCTTATGGTTTGCATTAGTATTTCAGACAGGAAGAGCCCAGAGCATTGTACTTGCTTGTCACTTTCTGCTCCATCCTCCCCCAGAGGATGAGGCCCCTAGCCTCCCTAGGAGGACCCTAGAACAAATCACTTACCCATAGGTCAAAAGTAATGACACCTGTGAAGATTTCAGTATTAAAGTCAAGCACTGTTGAGAGAGTAGACACCTGTGTTTTCCAGCTGGCTAGCAAGCTGACATACACTTAGTTTCCAGACTTTATCCATACAGACACCAGGCTTGGCTCTGAGTATGAAACCTCTGCCCTTGTCTTCCCTCCCCCTGGAGCCAGCTCCATCTCTTAGCACCTAGTACAAATGTGGAGTGGAGCTCTTGTTCTTCACTGTAGTGAGGCCCGGGAGAATGAATTAAATAAAGACTGGGAAAGAGCTGCCAGGCGGTGGCAGCATTAGCTGCAAATACCATTTCAGTCTTGCCTGTGGCCCATCTGAGGTTCCAGCCAGGGCTGCACTAGAATATTCTGCTTGCTTGACAAGGGGTGCCTCCAGCCCCATTCCTGTGGGCAGGAAGGCAGCAAGTGAATGAGAAAGCACTTGCAGGCTGGCAAAAACAAGGCTTATGTGTGCTATTTAAAGGAAAGGGAAGAAGCTAAACTCAGCAAGACAAGTCCACAGGCAGGGTGAGTGAAGTCTGCAGTGAACAGCTCAATAAATCTGTACTATTTCTTCTTCCAAATTTCAGTCAAGTTATGGCAATCTCTGAAAAAACAGGAAGGCAATTCTGGATGCACTATCCTCTCTCCCCCATTCGCATAGCCTACTCCAAGGCCCTAGCCAGGGTGGTGGCGAAGCCGCTCTAGGCTGTACAATGCTGAGTGGTGCAGAGACCCTGGAGAAGTCCTGAAAAGACACTGCCAGGCATCCACACATCTCACAGGGCTGGAAAAGACCCTTTTGCCAATGCAGAAACATCCCCTTTCTCTCCCTAGATAATCCTGACAATCAAAAATGCAATGGGCAGAAAAATATTGTGAGACGCTACCCAGAAACCAGAAACAGCCTACACCACAGGCCTGGATTTCGAATCACACTGCTACATATGACAACAGCAAGGAAGCTCTGGGATGCACCCGTATCTTTTCAGAAGCAATAGGTTTTCTCTTACCAGTTTGGCCAGAACCCCTCTCAGCTTTAACTGTTCCTGGAAGACTCCTCCCTGGTATCCCACTTACTAAAATGCAAGGATTGGCACCAGACATAAATTTGGCCTGGTTAACCACTTTTCTCTACCAAGCTTTTTCCCCACTCAGCAATAGAGGGATGGGAAGAGGAAGTAAATGTTTTATTTTCCTTAAATCCCAAAGTAAAACATATCATATGATATGCTGAGTAGCATATTTTAAACATGCCGCTGGGTATCTCCTGTGTAAAGAAAGAAAGGACTAACAAAGGCCACATGGAAGGTATCCGACTCCATATAATGGACAGTCGTCTTCCTGGTACCCACCTAATTTCTTCATAGCATAAGAATATAATGCCTTTATTTTTAGCATAATATTTTACCTTGGGATTAAAGTAAAACATCATGCAAAGTACAGATGTTCTCCTTATCCTTATCAACATTAAACTTTTTTCTTTGAACCTTACTCAGTTACTGAAGTTCTTAAGAAGAAACTGGACCATTGAATTCCACAAGTTAATTCAAATGTAAAGAACAAACTTCCTCGCCTAGCTGCAACTCCATCCTCCCTGGATCTTCTTGGCCATCCTACTGGACAGCAAAATATATTACTGGCCTTCCCCCTGTAGAGGCATTCAGAGACAGATTAGTTCTTCCCTATAATGATGTAGACACGACCAATGAGCAACTTGCATTCTTAGGAACGTCTCAGGAACCAATGAAGGAGAACAACTGTCATGTCATATTCTCTGTGCTCAGTAGAAGGAAGAGGTCCAAAAAAGCAACTGATGGACATCTTTGACTCACAGAGCTTGTGCCATCAGCGGTCATACTGCAGAGACATGGTCAATGTCATGGAGACACTACCTGAGATGGTGACTTTGGGATGCTTGCCCCAGGAGCTTCCAAAGTGGATGGTTCCAGCTCATGGTTGACAGTCTTGGTCTCAGGGCTGGTGATGGGAGATCCATCTGGTGGAGGCGAGGGGCTTTTATTTGCTTTCGCTGGGGTGCTGTCACTGAAGGAAGCAGAGAGAGAAAAGGAGAGAGGGAAAGAGAAAGAGAGAGAAGTCTGAGCCAGGCCTAGGAGGAGTTGTGCTAACCAGCACAGATCAGCGGCCTCCATTGTCTGCGTCGCTGCCCAGACACGTGATGAAGACATTTGAAGCCTCTACAAGCTTCTGAGAAGCATCTTTGCTGAGTCGCTTGCAGTCCAACACACTGTGGCAGCATTAATGTGCAGCAGGCTACTCACTAAATTCCTACTGCATGGATATACTTTGCCTCAGACACAGAAAAACAAAAACAAAAAGCCAACCAGGCATCCTTAATTCTGCTAGATTCTAACGTAAGTGCCTGACATTAAGTCATAGTCTTTTAATACTGGGGAAGCAGATAGGGGAAGGAGTTCTGTGGAGCTCATTTAGTTTTAAATTCTACAGATAAGAATTTTTCGGCATGGTGGTGTACTGACACCTGCATGGGTTATGACTAATAAATTCACAACACCTGTAATCATAGAATATCATATTCTTCTATGTGGTACAAACTGGCTAAGCTGGAAGAGGGCAAAGTAGCCATAGGTTTCACAGATCATTCCAGACAGCAAAGAAACAGTGAGATTCTGGCTACTAATACAGTTTTCTCTATTATGGAAAGCCTCCCCAGCCTTGTTTTCAATGATGAACCCCTTCTGCCCTTGCCTTTCCAGTTGGTCCTCATTCCAGGACTGTTTCTGACACACAATCAAGAGGGATTCTTCAGGGAATTAAGACACATGGAGCATATGCCAATGGCATTTGTTGTTCATAACTTGGCCAGATTTGGCCAGATTTTTCAAAGGAATGGCAAGAGACACACGCCTTTCCCTAAGGGCATGCCCTGGCCAAGTCTGTGCTTCAAAGTACAGAATCATGAGAGATTTTAAAAAGTTGGTTACCAGAGAATTTCAACAGGGATAAAGGTAAAACCATTTTCCCAGCCTAATCCTCAGGAATAGCTGAATCATCTTGGCTGAAATTCAGCTCCCCAAAAAGCAACTAATCAATTTATCTCAAGTCATGTAGAAGCACAGACACTGGTAGGGGATATTTTAGCAGAGGTAGTCACAGTCTGGCAAAACTATACACAGCTGAAAACAGAATACTACAGAATATTGCAAAAGGGCTGTGCAATCTCATCTACAGGGAGTGATATTTGCCTCTGCTTATAAAGTTGCAGTCATTGCAAAGTTAAAGGCCTTGGGAGAAGGCTGAAAGGAACAGAACCTTTCCTACAACTTCAGACAATAAACCCTGGCATAGAGCCAGGACTAGAGCAATGCAGACTTGATTCTGCAGGGACATCCAGTTGATTATTTTTTTGCTCTCTCCTAAGAGAGCCCAGAGCTCCAGGCATGTACATTCACTCACACGTGGATGCCCGAGGTGTGGTGGTCATTAGCTAACAGGCATGATGGCCTCATTCCTAAACGCTCATGAGTAGGGGGACAACAAGAGGAGGGACAGCAACGCATTTCAACAAACCTCCCCTTCCAAGCAAGCATCTCCCCCTACTCAGCATTCCAGCTTTCAAGCTCCCCATCCCATTCCCTCTTCATTCACTTTGCCCTCACCCATTCCCGCTGCTTTCAGCCCATACCCACACCCCACACACACATTTCCCCAAAAAGCGCTTGTTCTCAGGTCCACATGCAGGTCAGATGTTTCTGATAACACTGATGCCAGCAGCACACCAACATGATGCAAACAACCCAATGACGTTCTCTGCCAGCAGCTCTCAACCAGGGGCACATACATGAAGGGAAAAAGAGGGAAAGGAAGAGTAAAAAGGGAAGAGGAGGGACTAAAGAATATGTATGCCAGCCCCTGCAGCTCTTCAGTTTGACTGGATAAGCCTACGGTGTCCTTCCTCAGAGGTCCCCAGAATCACTTCAGAACAGTGGGTTGTGTGAAGGAATCTGCAAAATTGACAAGGTTCTGCTACAGATTAAAGGAAGTAATGGTTGGAGGGTGAAGGTAAGGAAGTCCTGCTCTAAACGGGAGTCACCAGGGGGCAGCAGGAAATGACAGAAAACATCCTCTGATGCTAGAGTTGGGGAAAAAAAAAAAATGTTACCTTCCCTAGAGTTGAAAGCACTTTGGAGAAGATGGGGGGGACAGTGATCTACAGCTAGACTACTAGGACTCCTCAAATGCCCGGACTACACTGGGAACATTGGGACTACTGGCGATCAGCTGGCCTACCAACACAAGCGTAGGCTTTTCCTTCTAGGCACCTGAAGAGGCCGTTTCTCCCAGTGAGAAAGCAGTTCAGGCTTATTTTCTAAAGGCCATGAAACCGCTTTTTAGTGCCTTATTTCTGGTGCCTGGCAGTGACTTAATTTGGAGATATATTGGTAAAAGGCTCCCACATGAGAGGCAGCCCAGTTTCTTCCCCTGATCCTACAAGGGCTGAGAGGGTCCCGCACTAAAGCCTTCATTGTCACTACTATTTACAGCTTGTTTGATGTGTTGGCTGATCCCCCTAGCAAAATGCCAGTGCTAATTTTGGCTGAGCCTCTTCCAGCCCCCCAAGCGGCACCTTCATTCCTGCACTTGTTGCTTTGCACGCATTTAGCCAGCGCAACCAGCATCAAGCAAGCTGTCACCAGGATCCTCTGTCCTTCACGGGTCCCTGGGGAGCACACACTGCCCACAGAGAGCAAAGTCCTGTCTCCAAACTGACTGCTTGCTCCAGGAAACACAGGGAAAAGCAAGAGCGTGGTGACTGTCCCCACTGACCAAATGTGAGTACCACAGTAAAAGCAAGGCAAAACAAGGTCATTGCTCTCTCTTTCCTTCCCATGAGCAATTGGGAAGTGATGCCAAATCCAGGAATATCAGGCAGGGAAGGGAAGGGGGTGTCAACTTTCTTCTGCAAATAGAGAGCTGGGAACAGGATCTAATGCAGTTACTGTAGCTGAAGGGAAAGCCAAAACCTCCCCAGCCTCTTTTAGAGCTGCTGAGCTCCCAGACCCCTCATGGGGCTGCCTCATCTGTTCTGGAAGAGCAGAGTAACATCTGCAGATGGGGTTCCCGCGTGCTTGTAATGATCCTACATTAGAGGATGAAACCTACTTCCAATATGGTAAAAAAAGACCAGTCACCTCCTGCCAAGTTCTCAGGCTAAAAAGAAAAAAAGGTTGGCATCTCAGCTAAGGCTCAGACAGGGCCTTTTAGACAAAAGTAATTTATTTTTTAACACCAAAGTAGGCTGGAGAATTAAAATAAAAATTAAAAAAAAATTAAAAAAAAAGACAGAGGAGGAGAAAGGAGGAAAAAAGCATCTACATACCCAAACATACAGTGGCACAAATGTACGTTCTTGCTGCAGATCAAAGAGTGACCTAGTCCCAGACCCTCCTTCCTTGCATCAGGGTTTGCACATTTCTCTGTGACCCCAGCAGGTGCTCTGACAGCAGAAATGCTCAGCACAGCCCAGGTCAGGCACCTTAACTGCTGGGTCAGTTGGACTTTATCAGGGCAGAGCAGGAGGATGTTGTGGCTAGAGCTCATCAAGTTAAGATTTACTAGTTCTCCCTCCGCTGTAGCATCCATCCTTTCTCAGTGACTGGAAATATTAGACCTCCTGCCTGGTGCAGGTACAACACTGGTCCAACCAACGACCAGAGACAGACATCCAGAGAAGTACTCCTGTGAATCCTCCTTTTCCTACAGTAGAAAACCTCAGAATAGTAACAACACAAGACATTCATTCACTACTTTTCATTTGAGGATATAAAAAATCAAGATTTGCCCATCAGCTTCCCTGTGAAATTACCATTCTTCACCCTTCAACCTTCCACTTCACAAAGGATGCATAGCAGAGACAAAGAGAAGGGTTATGTGACTTGCCCTAGTCAGTGGGAAGCCAGGATCAGAAAAGCAAGGATCCCAATCCACCAGCACTTGCTTTTATTGCTGGCAGGACATCATCTTGAAAATTTTTTTTTTTTCTTTCTATAAGGACGCCATGGAGGGAGTACCAACACAAAGACTAAGAAAAACAAAAATTAGAGGAAGTTTCCATGTCATTATGCAGCAATTCCCACTTTGCTCCAGAGCATGTTCTTGTCAGAGTCCTTGACCCTGGCTATGGTAACTCTAGGCATTGTAGCAATCTTGAAAGGCAAGACGCTGACATTAGTCGTTATAGAAGACAACAGGCTTTCTTTTCCTTCAGCCCTGCACAAAATTTTAAATGGATGGAGCAAGATAGTGAGGATCCTCAAGAACAGAGCAAGTAAGGAGCAAAGCTAGAAGTGTCCTTCTCCCACCTCCTCATCCTCCCAACTACAACAGGTAGACAGGACAGGACTTCTAAGCGTGAAAGGCCTGCCTCGTGGTCCTCCCTGGCCAGGCAGGGAATGACAATGCAGCATTTCAGACCTGTTCAAAAGGGAAAGCCCCACTAGGTAAAACTAGGAGTTGTTAATCACCAAAATTGCCCGTATTTCCCATGGAAAACCCAGCATCGCACATCACACAAAAACAACTGAACAGACAATGCCTGAGCTTTCACACTGCCTTATTAGATAGGAAAAGAAGCAAGGATTCAAACCAGGCACACAAGCAGTTAATGGGATTATCCAGACACAGGGAGATCTCAGCAGGACCCAGCAGGCCATGAACACATCGTATCATGCAAAGGACCCTCTCCCATCACAGGGTTAACACGTGCCAGGCTGTTAGAGTCCAGCAACAGCCTCTCCAGTTTTAGGAACTAAATCAAACACGTATCGAAATGCTGCTCTCCGTACCGGTACCTGCTCATCTTTTTCCTCAGCCTGGCGAACAGTTTAGTTTTCTTTCTGTTGAGGATGGCACGCAAATCATTTCCGTTACAGGATGGCACAGTCAAACCAGGGAGGAAAAGTTAAGCTTCTGAGCACCCATTCACTTGGTGCCACAAAATTCACTGTAATCAAAATGACAAGATCTCCTCTCTCTCTCACACACACACACACACACGCACACACACACAGAGAAACACGTACACGCTTCCCTTGGTTACTAGAAAACTATGGCCTGGTTTGGAGAGGGCTTTTTGTGCCTGTCAAAGATCTACACATATGTGAGCAAACTTATGTTTTCCCTGCTCTTTGGAATACAGGACCAGTGTACACATGGAGAAGAAGAAAAAGGAAACTGTATAGACCAGAAGAGAACTGTAAATGTCCTTTTTTTCACAGGTAATCAGAGCTCCTCACTCTCCCCTGTAAATATTGGTACACAAGAAACAAGCTCCCCATTCTCCTTTACTTATGCGATCTGTGCGCAGTCTTATACGTGGAACCTAATCAGCAGCTTTCCTACTATGCCTTTTACCAGTTTGTCCAATCATACTAGGATAACGCTACAGATCTCCTACGTCTTCTATGCATCTGAGCCCTGAATATTCAAACTCTTTCAGAAACAAATCCCAAACTTATGTTGAGGTTCCCAGAAATACGTCAGCTGCTCTGTGCTACTGTGCCACACAGCCAGCATCAGATTCAGCAGCCACAGTAATATTTCTGTAGGGCCTCGCATGAATGCCATAATGATGTACACAGATAATTGCCTCTCTTCTCACACCTCCTCATTCATTTCCTGCCATTGTATCCACCTCCAATCCCCTCCCCAGTAGAAAAGGGTTAGGGAAGCATCTGCTCCTACTGCAGACCACAATAAGCAATCAGACCAGTGAGAGCTATTTCCCCCTGCACACTCTCGCTCCAGCCCTGCGCCACAATGAGAGGCCAGATGCGCAGGAGACAGAAGTGCCTCACAGCATTTCCTGGTCACTGCAAAACATATTTACTACCCTGGCAAACCTTTGCTACATCCTCCCACCCTGCTACACTGTGCTCAGGAGGAAGAGAGTCGCTCTGGGGCAGGTCTGGCATCTCAGCCAATATGCAGGGAGTAAGTGATGAAGCAGCATCACTCAGATTGCTACCCGCACAGGGACCTCTGTGTGTGCACTCATTTTCGGTTCTTAGGGCCATGTGGTCTTGTAGCCAGCCAAAGAGCACAGAACTGCAGCTGAGACACTCATTACAGCCCCACATGAAGCTAGCAGTTTGTGGGGCGGGAATCATGAGGACCGGTAATTTATTCATTGGAAGCTCTTTCAGGCCAGAAACTTCATGCCACAACAACAAACATGTCTGGGCCAGGCTGTCACTACAGCTTGCAATCACTTCCTTGAGGAAGAAAGGAAGGAGGAGGAAGAAGCTGGACAAAGCAATGGTTACAGCCTTCACCTGTCCTGCTACCTCATCCTCTTCCAAGGACCCTGAAGGATGCTACTATCAGAGACAACACGGCACATGGCAGCAAGAGGATGGGTGCCATGGCCTCTTCACAAGGCTTCAGTCTTTTTGGGTTGCGATGATCAACAGCCACCACATGCTAACTTGGGAAGAAGATATTATTTTCACAAGAAGCATTCCTACTAGCATCTTGGAAATTTGGTGTTAGCAATCCAAACTTCAGGGGCCAAATTCAACTCAAATGTCCTCTTTCTTTAGAGCCGGCAAACACCACACACATTGCTGGAACAAGACACACAAGTCATCTATGCATGACTGCAATAGGAGATTAAACTGGGAGGAGAGACAGGAGAGCACAGAGGTCTCAACAGCTGATCTAGCCCTTCCGAATGAATGCACTCAGACTGCAGCTTGCCCTTACTTCATGCTGACTTCACCTCCTCCCTCCATCAACACACCAGTTGAGGACTTGGGCTGTGCTCCTGCTCACCGGGCATATGGGATTAGCAGCAGCTGGAAGCCAGAGCCCAACACTGTTTCATCACTCACACATTTGGATGGGAGCCAGACAGCCTCATCCAGAGCCCGACCTCTCCCTCCCCTCTCAGTGCGAGAGAATGTGCAGACTTGCACTTAACCATACAGGACTGGACCCAGCTAAGGAAAGAAAACTAAAGGCATGGAGAACACTCACTCCTTGCATATGTGTAGACTGGAAGTGCTCTGGGATCAGGAGGCCTCATATCAGTGAGGCTGCAATTACTTCCACAACACACAGAGGAAACGCACCTCAGCTGGGTACACAGGAGGGGCATAAGGCTTTGGCAAACAGGCAATTCCAAGTTTGGAGGGCCAAAGAGGAGGCTGGGAAAACAAATGGGCTCTTGGTGCTCAAGCTCACAAGCTGCAGGTACATGGTAGAAGCTTTGGAGGGAAAGAACAGGACAGGTGCTGGGCAACTGGACCCGGAAGGAAGGGCAGCTCAGTATTACATGTCAGTGCATGGAATTAGACTTCAAAAAAGCAGAGCTGAGAGTCAGCTGCCTAAATATGAGCACCTAGTGAAAGTTTAGGCCTCCAGATGCTATTCTAGAAAGGTAAGAGGTATTGCATTTTGTCACCCAGCCCCACATGCAATCTTGGACATGCTCTAGGAAGTCTCAGGAGGGCACTGGCTGGCTATATGCAGGTAGTCAAATCACCCCCCAGCTGACAACACAGAGGTTTCAATACCCCTGGTAGAGACATCCCTGTCCCTCCTCCCCTACTGAGGGAAAGACACTACTCCCACAGTTACTGACCTGGGCTGTGCTTTAACAGGGAAGGCATTGGCTGAGTACTGCTTGTCTAGACCCAGCAGGACATCATGGAGGTTTTGGTTCAACTGCAAAAAACAAAAACAAAAGAAAGAAAAAGAATGAGAAAAGAGCCCAAGTGCCAGAAGAGAGTCTGGGCTGGCCTGCACAGGCTGACCAAACACAGGCTTGTGCCCAGATATGTGCACATACTCAGCTATCCCAAGAGAGGACAGCCCTACATCTGTTTCCACTCCGCTGTGGGATATGAAATGCTAGAGCACTCAAACTGTTGAAGAGCTGCTGGTGCCTCATGGGAATGCTCTGTCTCCCTTACACATCATCCTCTTTGCTTCCCTATCACCTGCCCACACCGGTGTGCTGCCAAGTACCATTGCAGAAGCAGGCAGAGTGTTTACCTAAGGGTCTATGTGCTAGGGCTGAAGCTTCACTGTGGATTTGTAGCCAAAGCTGTTCCTCAGACCTGCTTATAAACCTTGGGATACGGCCATTTCAACTGTGGAGCCCAAAGGCAGCTGGACTTCCAGTCAACAAGAAGCCACAGGCTGCCTGGGCCATCTAGGTTATCTAGGTTATAAGGATATCCAGGACCTGGATATCTTTGCAGAAATGCAATATTAGGGGTTAAACTCTCCCTGGCACCGAAGGCTGCAATATTCACTCCAGACACTCCTATTCCAAAACAGCCAATTCATAAACAAGATGAGATGCCAGATTTATCATTGGTAGGAGGAGGGATCTAATGCAATCAATGTTGGAGGCATTGCGCCAGCAACACCAGGAGTTAATTGGATGCTATAGCAGTAATGAGAAACAGATGGTTCTTATGGAACAAAGCAAAAGCCCTGCTCTCATACAAAACTCCTCAGGAACTAAAAATCTAAGACATGATACAAGAAGAGAATTCCTGTCTAACAAGCATCTTTCCCATGTTTTGCTGAATGCAAGTTAACAGCAACAAACTGATAATTATAACAATCCTCCCTATTCTTAACAATCAGTTCATCCCTCAGTGGAGAAGAGCAGGCTATTAATTGGAAAGGTCCCCATGAAATGTCAGCAGGGCTCAAAATTGATGCATTACACCAAGGCAGAGGGCCCCTGACTGCTGGGAATTGAAGGACTATAATGTTACTTGTTGCTTAGCGGCTGTCTGTTGTCAGAATGACATTGGGGAGGGGAGGGAACACAAGAGTTTTCCAGCTGGGCGCTCAGTCGCTCATCAAGATTAGTGCAACGTTTACAGAAGGCATGCAACTCTTAGGAGCAGCACACAGACATAAGGAATTCAAGACTTCTCTAGCTTTTAAGTGAAAGAACAAGAACATATTTGTAAACGAAAGTGGCAACGGGGGCTTTCCCACAGACTGTTTCTGAAGCCTCTGCTGGGCGCTGCCACACAGCGCCAGGATCCAGCCTGCCACCACCAGGTTACAACACTGCTTACTGCTGTGATTCCCAAGTCGTGGCCACCTGGTAGCCCACGCGAGGGCCAGGCTAAGCACCGAAATGCCTTCTTTTGGGTTACAGGGCAGAAAAGAAGCCAAAGCAGAGGGGTACTGCTGGGAAGTGCCTTCTTGAGGGACCGGAGTGAGGCAGGTCTCAGTCTTCAGCCAACTTGCAGATTGGCAGATTCCCTGCTGTTTTCATCCCTACAGCTAGAATAGATGAGGGTTCACAGCAACTCGCTGCCAGGCAGCAGAGGAGGCGGCAAACAGATATCAGGCTGAGAGTGCCCAGGTTGCAGGTTACAGATCCATAATGTAGATGAACTAAAAAAGGCAGCAAGAGATAGGCCTGAAAGTGGCTTCCCTTCCCACTGTGGATCTGCAAATGAGCCCTGCCAAGTGACAAAAACTCCCCACTGCTGCATGGCCCTGTGGTCTCTTCTCTGTGCTCCATCCCTTTACATTACTATCTCAGACAGCCTTTCTCCCAAGTGGCTCAGAAAAAACTAAGGGTTAACATTTCCCTCTGACGTAGGGCAAATGCTCTGTTTTCTCCAGCTGTTTTTTTCAGGGGTTTTTTTGTTGCTGTTTTTTTGTTTGTTTGTTTGTTTGTGGTTTTGTTTTGGTTTTTTTTAAAGTAACAGTGAGGAGAGGGTGTATTAGGGGGATAAGCTGCTAGTTGCCTTACCTTGCTCATTTCTTTATGGAAGTTCTCTTCTAGGCCTGCTATACTCTGGAATGTGTTGACGTAGAAACCAACACGACTGCCAAATGAAAAATGAGACAGAAGAACTTAACGGACACAACGCTCTCCCAAAAAACTTTCAATTCTGCCCCTTCTGCTACCTCCCGCCCGCCATTCCCATTCAAACTCAACTCTGTCAGGTCTGGTACATGCTGGAAGAGAAGGGTGGCAGAGACCCATGAAGGGGATGATGGAGCAAAGGCCAGGTATGGGGCAAACACGTCCAAGGTGAGGAGGAGGCCGGGTGGGATAGGATCTGAATTTGTGCCAGCTAAAGGGAGAGGGAGGTGCAGGGCAGGGGTAGAAAAAAGGAAAAAAAAAAAAAAAAGAAGGAAAAAAAAAGCCAGCGGTAGGATGATGGAAAGGAAAAGGATAGCGGCTATGACGCCGATGGAATGTGGGGAGAGCTAGGGGAATTGGCAGGAGAACAGATATTAATTCACTCTGTAGTCCCTCAGCACCAGGGGAAGCAAAAAAGTGTGAACTGTTCGCTTCAAGGGGCAGAAGAGTAAGAAAGCACAGGATAAGCAGAGAGAACAATAGGAAAGCAAAAGGATGAGCTAGACAGCAGGAGTCTGTGAACAACCTGTGGCACCTTAAAATCCCAGCAGCTGCCTGCAGCCCTCCTTCCTCTAGCCAGCCTGCCAGCTGCCAACAGGGAGTGCTGTACCAGCACCCAGCTGGAGGAGCAATAGCAGGAGGGAGATGCTCTCTAAGGCCAGCAGCATCACCATTCTGCACATGGAACCACCCAGATGCCTGTATCCCTCCCAGCTCCTTCATCAGCCAGGCCTGCACACCGCTTTGAGCAGAGTCCTGACCCAGGCTGGGAGGAAAGGGGAGTGAAGGCAGACATCAGCACGTTGCTTTTCCGCCCTGCTGTCACCCACTCTCTCCATCCCCCACAGACCAGCATTGCCAATCCAGACATGATCACTGCATTTAAAAATAAGGAACTGGGACACTCCTAGGAGGATTTTGCCTGTTTTCCACTTTGCCCTCCCCATACATCAGCTTCTGCTGCCCTCCAGTTCATCTCCAAAGTAAATGTTGGTCTGTTTCCTTCTCCTCCCTTTTCATCACCATAACCACTGGTATGGCAAATCCATGGTCTGTCAAGTCCTCCCATTCTCTCAGCCCATTTTCCTTTCCCAGGCTATGTTTTGTTAAACAGAGCACAACAGGACAGTTATAACCACTAGTTCCTCACCTGGTCCTGTGTCACAGCCAGGAGCATATTTAGGGGCAAGAGAAGGCAGCCACACCAGGATCCTTCCCTCATCTTTCTTCACCCAAGTGCCCAAACCTGAAAGTGGCATCCAAAGCAGAGCAACCTGTTCTCCCATTCTCCCTCTTGGGTTAAACCTGCTGCTTCACCAGGTGCTCATAAGCTTGCATGGTGAGACACAGTGATCAAGGCATCACCTCTCAACTCTCTCCAACCCCAGTGACTGTACAAACCCCTCTGACATCTCATCTTCCCTTAATCAGTCAGCTGACATACCCACTCAGCTTCAGATGTTCCTTCCAGCCAGCCAGCTCCACACCCAAAATCTTAAGTGACCCAGCGTGCTCTGTCTGCTGTCTACAGCAGAAGCTGGGCCATTGCCCAGGAAAGTTGGGCAGAGTTGGTGGGGCAAAGGGATTAATCAGACAAAGCACAGAAACACAGTTTCTCGTTGTGATAAAATTGAGTTTTTTATGAGGATCATGAAGCAAAGGACAGAAAGCTCAGGGTGAACCTAGCTGGGGAGAATCCTAGGACAGACTGAGATGATCCAGAAAACAAGAGCAGACATCTAGCCCAAGCTAAGGAGAACAGTGATACAAGAGCTTGGGTCTTCACTTCCTTCCAGCCAGCCCTTGGGAAAACTTCCAGCACTCACCTATTCCATAGTGAAGGCAGTTCCTCCTGCAGATCAACGTTCATCTCTTCAAACACCTTCTGAGCCTTTACTAACTCTTCTTCAGCCTTAATAACAGAAACGGGAGATTGTCAGCTCCAGGGCAGACAAGTACCCTGCAGGGTTGGGACAACTATGACTCTTTCGACTTCCTTGGGAAACCAAGCAAAATTCTGGCATGGGGTAATCCCCATCCCAAATGAGTCTCCCAGGAACCAGGGTTGCATCACAAGTGACCTGATGCCCCTTCAGCTTGCATGTGTTACTCTCAGGTTTTCTCTCAATGGATTTCCCTGTTTGGATACTCAGAAAGTAATTCAAATATCCACTAACGTGTTTTAAGCTCTATAAGTTTCCCTGGCTTCAAAAACTGAATGGAGCTGGTCAGGCAGTTCAGCCTCCAGCTTGGATACAGATGAAGATAATAGCAGCCCCTGCCCCTTGCCAGGTGTCTGAAAGAGTTGAAATCCATCCCAAATGGCGTTGAAGAAGAGTCCTCCCTCATGGGGACTCTCCCTGCTCGGGTAAGGTCATGCCAAAGCCCCATCTCTTCTGAGGAAGGGAGGTCTGCCTCCTTGGCTGATACAGCTCTCACAAAGCTGATTGGGGAAGCAAGGAAGGGTATGCAAAGCATGAGTTGTGCCAGCAGGAGGCCAGGCTGGAGCACTTGAGCAGCGGGTCTTGGTTTCAGCAGTCTCATGTACTCTCATCGGTGAGGATCTAATACAAGGGCAATCCCTGGCTGGCTGTTGGCCACCAACACCACAGGAAATATGCCTTGTATAGGACCTCTTTCTCCCAGTTGAGAGTTTAAATTTGATCTGTTCATTTGACCTAGACTGTCGACCCCAACACTGATACATGAATTCTGCTGGGTTTCAGCAACAAAACTGAACAGTGCTGGTTTCTGTTGCTGACAGCAGACACCAGCAACAAGCACATTCCCCTTCCCATATTTGTCCTAGGTGACCTTTTCCTCTTTTCAATGCCCTGACTTAAAACTCAGAGCTTGCTAATTAAAACATTTCTATTCTGTAGTTTGCAACAGCACAGCATTCTCCCATAACCCTGTGCAGTGGCAAGCAGGATGGCAAATCCCTGCATGTGCAACTTGACAACACTTCTTAACAGGAAGGTCAGCATGAGTGCCTACTTATATGTGTGACAACAGCAGGAACGTCACAATGCCACAGGGCTCCGCAAAGAGCCCACAAGCCACTCTACAAGCCTGCAGTCAGATTCCTACCCCTTCTACAAAATGAAGTTTTATCTTCTTTGTGCCAGCTTAATTAAAGAAATCCAGCTTACTGCTCCTTAGTGACAAGTATATGCAAAGATAGGATTGATGGGAGAAAGGACTTAAAAATGTTTTGCAGTTCAGAGTCCTGTTCCTCATAGCGTTGTGTAGGATCCTTACACTCCATTTTTCTCCTGACTTACAAGTAAGCTGCAGAAGATCCTACTTTCCAGCTAGCTCCACCTTTCAGAGGGTCACTCGTTGCTGCCAAAGGTAAGGCTAAGACTTTGTACTCAAGATCAGAAGAAAAAGTTTCCCCCAGAAAAAGACACAACTGGGAGGCATTCAAAAGTTAAGCAGACCTTGAGAGGAACAGGCAGGAGGAGAAGGGGCCATGATGCTTCCACCCAAAATCCCCTGTATTTCTCTGCTACACTCACTGAAAAACCCAACATTTTGAGAGTTTGCACAAAAACAAACAAAAAACCCATTTAAACAGAGATAAAGTTTATGCTGGATCAGAGACGATGATCACAAAGACTCATTCTGCCTTAAAATCCCTCTACAAATGAATGTTTCTAATGTAACCATTTTAAAGGGAGGGAAAAAAAAATCCCAGTCCATCCTTTGGCTTAATCTTATTCTAATTTCCAAACTATACTGGAACCAGAATCAACCCAGGAGATGGGACAGCTAGGAGATGAGGCACCATTGAATGCTGTTAGTTTTTCAGGTACGGTGAATATTAGTAAGTCTTTCCCTCTCTTGTTTACCTGTTCAGAAGGTCAAAGAACCTAGAAAGCAATGTCTGAATATTGTGACATCCCGAGGCAAAGGCAAAATCAGTAACAGGCAACGTTCACTCTAGAGTAGCTGTAGGAATCAGGGATCCATCTAGTGCCTGTGGCTCAGCTAGTGCTCTCAGTCCCAGGTATAGCACTGAATTAATTCTTCACTCCTTTGTCAGCCCAGGGATCTTTTCACCAGTGAGATTTATTTTGCTTGGAAGCAGGGGTCCTGACACTGGATAGCCCTGACTGCTTCCAGCCAGGGCCAAAGACAGACATCAACTTGGTCATGAGCCCTGCTAGAAGAAAAGCCAGCTCACGCAATATGGTGGGGAAAGGAGGAAAGCCATAGTTTCAGGGGCAGAGCCCATTGCTACCATATCTGTGCACTTTCTACTTCAGCTGTCATCCTTGACAACCTGATGGAGAACTGAGGCAGGACGACGTAATGCCCAGGGTCCATGAAATGTGATCTCAGGAAATTCTTCCTCTCCTCTCCCTGTCTGAAAGGGGGAAGGTTTGAGCAGGAGCTGGACAACACAAATGCTTTCCTGACCTTCCCCCTAGCCAAGGCTCAGAGTGCCAAGCACAACCAGTTCAGTTGTGAGAGGGGGGGCAGTTATTCCCCATTACATTTCCTACCATCATGCATCCCAGCACTCATGAGTGTCTAGCAATATCCAGCTTGGTGCTTTCAGGCAATCTGGTGACCATTTCTCTTCAAACACTATGCTGTGAACTGTGGTAATTCTAGTTTAGACATCCATGAGGCAGGGGTAAGGAGGAGAGCTGGGTGCTCCAACCCAGGCCCAAGCCCCCACCAGACCTGCCTCTCAGAAGGGCAGCACAGCCCAGGACTCAACTTGCTGGCTTTCTCCTACAGAGATATCATTCTGTTATCACTGCAGCACCAAGGATGTTGCTTTTTAGTCTGTATTCAGCATTTCAAGGGAGCTTAGCAAAGAGGCAAGAATTTGCTGTTCCAAGCCATTTTCCCTTTTGTTTCAAAAAGCAGTCACCAAAGTTTGTAATGGAGAGGGGGCAATAGCAAACCCCCCAGGAGACTTCACAGAAAACCCCCACTGTATTGTTTTTGTTAGTATCTGCTAAAGGCCTAAAAAGCCAGCAGTTTGCACACTGGAGGGATGGACTTGGTTTTACAGTAGAAATAATAGGTCTTGCTGACCCGATTTTTGCTTGGAGGTTGTAAAATTATCAGGCAAGAAGAGACAGCAACGCAGCTGCTGGTAAGGGGACGGACTTTTTTTTTTAGGCTTAACATTCTGAAACTCTTCAATAAATGCAGTGTCATAAGCCTTCCCGCTTTTATCAAGAGCTTAAATGAGATTTAGGGTTGTCAGTAACACCTTCAGTCTTGAAGTCACGCAAAGATAAAAACTGAAGCCTTTTTTTTTTTCCTGCCTGCTCATGTTTGTGAAGAAAAGCTGGAAAACCTACAGGTTCAGAATACAAACTAATCTTCTTTATTGAGGGGGGTTTTTTTGTTAGTCCCCAATCAAAATAAAAATTAAAAAAAAAAACCCCACACAAAACCAATAACTCTCACAAGTAGAAACAAAAAATTAAGGTTGGCAATAGCATTATTTAGTTCAAGAATGAAAAAGAAAAAACTTAAAGGAGGACTTAACTTGATTTGAAAATATCTGGGATGACTGAAAATACTAATGTCACTTAGCAGGAGTTTAACACCCCCCGCAACACAGCAGGTGGAAAGATTACATACCCCCTTGTTACCTGCTTTAGGGCAAAGTCACCCAGTACAGAGAAATTATCGATCGACTCTCGGTAGCCTGTCTAAGATCAGAGTGCAATGGATGAGGGAGCACTCGTAGGTACTGTTTCTCTAGGCAATCTGTGGGCAGTGGTATTACTCCCAGTCACCCCAGCCAGTCTGAGAAAAGCAAAAATGCCCAAGAGCTAATATATTTATTTGTGTCTTGAGAAACTTCCTATACCTGCTTTCTAGTCCTCCAGAGATACCAACAGCCAAACAGACCAGTCAAGAACCACAACGACGCAGGGACGCAGATCGTTCCCAGCACGACGGAGGCACAGGAAAAGCCCCCGGAAGCCTGCCAAATGTCCTTCTCCCTTCAACCAAGAATGAATAAATATTTCCTCCCTTTGCTATGCATCTTAAGCAGGACTGCTAACAGCTGTTCTTTGCCCAGGCTTTATTGATGTGGTAATCTAGGCTTTTCCCTGATCTGCAGTCATAAACTGACTGTGAAAAACCCAGGTGCTTTATAAGGTGAGAAAAATTTAGTGTTTCTAAACTGCAATTCATTCACTGACAAGGAATGTGAAAACGTAGGAGCATTTGAATGAGAACAGATGAGCTCACCAGGAACTGGTGAGCAGGTAACTGGCACTCTCCCAGTCTGGGTAATGATTTACTATCCTTTGCCCATTGAAAGCATTTTCTTCTCACTGACTGTTTTTTGTCAGCTCCCTCTTATCCCTTAATGAGCTCCAAGGTAAATAGCAAGGGAGATTTCATCAGGAAGCCACACTTCTCCTATGCAAGCAGGACTGAAATTCTTAGTCCCTGCAGTTTCTCTGAGCTGCTCTCATGTCCCTCAAGATACTATAACCTAAATGTTCGGCCAAGTTCTGCCACATGACACAATGATGACCTCAACCTGGAGCTGTTCAAATATATTACATGGGATGCAAATTCCCCGGTCTGGACCCACCTCTTCTCCGATGCAGACTGAACCTCTGCACACCTGGAAACAGCTCGTTTAGACCACAAGAACCAGGACAGTGCCCATTTTGGAAACTTGGATTTTATCATGGGAGAATGTTGCAACCTAACTCAGCAGCCATAGAAATTGCTTTTGAAGCAATGTGGCTTTTTTCTGGCTTTACTCAACAGCAGGAATGTAGAAGCCAATTTTTCCAATGTTTTCCTCTGTTGGTTTTGGTTTTTTTTTTTTTGGTTTTTTTGTTTTGTTTTTTTTTTTGTTTGTTTGTTTGTTTTTGAAACAGCAACAATAAAAATTGACTGCTTCTCTTAGAAGAAAGGAATAATTGGAGGAACTATGCTACATCACCCTCTGCCTTGGCATTATTCCATAGCCTTCCTTCATCCTCATTCCATTTTAGGGGGAGAAAACAATACTCCATTATTAACACACCTGATTAGAAATCAGTCGGGCAGGCACAGATTCATTCATTTGTCAGCAACTTCCACGTGCCCACTGTGGCTCAGGAATACCAAGGACACACTTAACAGAGGGGACTAGAGTGAACGTTGCCTAGAGATTAGTTGCATGGTACAATCTAGAGCCCAAAATAGCGCATGCAGGGTTAGAGCCAGGTAGATCAGCAGTCACCTGATTTCGGAGCAGATTAGTTTGCGCAACGAGGTGAGCTTGTAGCTTCCCTTGACACCACTGAGGCGCAGCTTTCTCAAGAAGCGAAACAGGCTGGGGGGAGGGAGCATGTTTGAGTGAAAAGAGAAAAAAAATAAACAGAGAACAAGAGAGACACAAACATATATCTTTTTAGGATTAAAAAAAAGTTAAAATCACAACAGAGAGTGTATTTAGAGGCTGAGCCAAACCAGTATCACCAAGGCAAGAAAAAAAAAAGCAAACATCCCAGGACCGATCAGTTATGAATCCTTTGAAGCATGCCAAGTTTAGCAGTAATTAATGCTCCAGTGTGGGCTGGGATACTGTAGATCAGCCAGGCAGCTGCAAAGAGCAACAGATACAGTTGTTAGTGACCTAGCACACAGACAACCCTACTCCATGTCATGGCTGTGAAGTAAGAGCTCCTTAAAGAGAGGTCAGGATTAATTAACCACCGTAATTATTTGCATGCAACAGCTGAAAGTTCACAGTGCATTATTTTAATGGCAGGTTGTGAGTTTAGCCATAAGTGGTAGGAGTCCTGAGTGGGAAAAGAACATCCATATATTAGAGAAGAAAAAAAAGAGACCATATAGCTCCAAAAAGTATTCGCATTGCTGTTTGTGTTACTATACGATGAAACATCAATCAAGGCAGTTCCCATTTGTATGCTGTGTCATAAACAAGATTTCTCTTTCCTAGGGGCCTGTCATCATATTCCAAAGTACCTTACACCGGAACAACCCTACTTCAAAGGTCACACTAGCAAAATCGCCGTCACAGGAACAGAGAGGTGAACTTCCTACAGCAGCCTAGTGCACGCTGGCTGCTGCCCACAGCCCTGCAGAGCTGCATGACTGCAAGTGTGGGATCACAGGCTGGGCTGTGAAAACCTGCCCATTTAGGAAGAGCATACGTACATAACTTTGAGACTCACTGCTCCCATCTTTACAGGATCAGGACAGCGCGATGTGTCACATAGTATCCCGTACATGAGTTTATGGCTTAAAGCGCAGAGGGTGGAAAGATCTGATCCAGTGCACGTTTTGGCTAATGAGAAGAGTCCAATCAAGTACTAAGAGACACTTGCACAGGCTGAATCAGGAACAGAGCACCAACTCCCAAATCTCAACATTTCACTCTTCAAACTGCACTATTCTTCATACTTTAACAAAAGAGCAACAAAAAAATCCCTTGTCAATAATGTCTTACGTGAGTATTTGGGGCAACAGGAGCAAGTGCAGCAATGACAAAGGCCAGCTTCTTTGGTGCAGATCACCAGGTACCAACCTGAGTAGATGAACTCCTACAAAAACCTTTTCCACTGCAGCAAAGATCCCACAGGCACACACCAATAATACTACCACGCCCCAGGGAAATTCTGCTCTTACCCTCAAACACAGTGAAGTATTGCTTTGAATAGAAAGCACAACCAGCTAGGTCTCATGCCTTGCATACAGAACCAAGACTTGCTTTGCCACACAAATGATGCAATGACACCTGAGCCATCAATCTCTTTCCCCTTTGTCTGTCAAGGTTAACCACAGTGCATGCACTGGGTGAGCAGATGACTTGCAGCTTAAAAATAAAAGTACTGTCAGTTGGCCATTAAATGCAGATCTTCTACTCGGGGGAGAGACGCATCTTTATTTCTTCCATGCAGGAGAAACACTAGCACCTCTCACACAGCCCTTATTTCCCCCTACCAGAAATAACTCTAAGCAAAGGATGACAACTCTTCTAAGCCTGGTTAAAAGATACAGATCCAGGCTCTTTCTTTCCTGCACTGCTTCTAGCCTGAAGAGTCCTGATGTGCCATGGCCCATACTCAAGAGAATTAAAGACATCTTCCCAGCCCTGGACTATTCTGTTGTGTCAAGACTTGTCCTGTGGAGTGGAGCACATGGGTTCAAATCCACTCAGGGTACAGCAGTAATCCACAGCTTATTTTTTGGGCAGGTATTCGAACCACACACCTCCTCTGGAACAAGGTTAGCACTATCACCTTTCTTCAGCTACATTTAAAAGAAAATATAAATTTTATTTGTAAGGACATTTATTTTAATTTAAAAAAAAAAAATCCTGCACTTGCATGTTGGGCATGCTCTGGGGTTAACCCTATATCAAGCTGTTCACAGGCATTAAAGAAACCACACCCTGACAAGAGAAAATCCTTATTTCCCTGCTTTCAGCCATATTTATTACCCGGTAATTGTGACCAATAGACAACAGAACACAGCCATCAAGTGTGCATAGGGTGCATTTCCACCAGTGAAGTTGTAATTCACACTCCTAAGGGTCTCTGTCTTAGAATATCAGAAGGTTTCACAAACGCAACCAATCCTCAAAACACTTACTCTCACCACTCCTATAAGATGGGGAGACAGAGCCCCATGAAGCAGGCAAACTGGCAAATTTTGCTGGGGCACTGCAAGGCTTTGCTTCCCCCAGAGGCACACAGGCTTTCCTGACAGAGGTTACTGGTCCTGCGGCACCTGAGGAAATGCACACCTAGGCCTTGTCCGCCAAGGGATGCTCACTGATGACAGTGAGTCTGAATCAACACAACAGAGACCATCCTGCTTTCTAGAACTAAACAAATGAGAAGGAAATACCTAGCCAAACTTCACCAGTTCACGACACCTCTCCGAACAAAACACACCCAATGAAGGGGTAGAGGTGCACTTAAAAACTGCTCAGTAGGCAAATGCAGACCCCTTGAAATGAAAGGATGGATGCACATCCTTCTGCTTGCTTTACCTTTGCAATTTTGGTTTCGTCCTTCTTCTTTGCAGTTTGCAGGGCTTCAAAATGGTGTCTGGCACTGTCGTAATCCACAAGCTTCCTTCCTCGCTTTGCTATACGAGACTAAGAAAGATAGAAAAAGAGTTGTGACAATCTTCCCCAGCAGCCAAAACTCCAAAGCCTCTCAAGGAAAAACCCCCTCCTCTTCAGCCAACTTCCAGAGTGCCCCATGCTCTGCCCACACAAGGGCACTCACTGGATACTCCACACAGGCTGCCCAGAGAGGTGGCCCTGGAAGCCACCTGTGACGGCCACCATTCTAGAGGGAGCTCCTCAGGAGGACTGCAGATTCAGCCAGGGAAAGCAAATGGATCCAACTAGCAGGACCCACCTCCGGATGACATTAATGTTTTCAGAACTGTAGCTCCAGTCCTTCCTAAGCTTCCCCACGTGCCTGCATCCTAAGGGCACCTGCTTCATCATTTTCAGGGCCTCCTGAGGGCTGCAGCCAGACTCTAACTAATCAGCTCACAGCCCTAGTTCGTGTGGAAGCTCAAAAGATTAAGTTCAACAAAAGAAGGCATTTCTGTTGCCAGCACAGCAAAAGCGCTCACTCACATGCTCAGGATATGCCTAGGACAGCATTTTGGACCCTGCAACAGGAGGTCCAGACAGAAGTGACTGCAGCCACAGGCAGCGGTCCATTGTAACTAGCTATTAAGCAAGAGAAGTGCAAGGGGACACCTGTAGCATTGTGTCACTAATAGGCAAGACATACTGAAGCTGTAACAAACGTGAGGTGGGAGCCAACTGTGTACCAGGTCCATGGGTGAGAATCCAGAATAGACAGTCAGGCCCACGGCCTGATCCTCCGTTACCCTTCTTCATCTGAGGTGCCTGAGGCTCTCCCCCCCAGCATAGATTCACCTCAGCAAGGCTCAGGCACACTGGATTAAGAACCATCCATCCCCCTTAGAATCTCACCCCCGTGCTCTCTACAAACACCCCAGACTATCTGGGCTGGAGCACAGGTCTTCCCAGCCTGACCCTAGCACCATGCCAGCTTGGAGAGTCTGGTCCAGTGTCAGTAATCAGCAGTCTAGAGACAGGCTGGAGAACTGGAGTGAAAAGGCATGGCAAGGAGCCAGGAGGATTTCTAATTAACCACAGCACTCAGGGAAAGAAAGTGAAAGATGAAGAATCAGCATCGAGATTTACTTGCAAAAGCAAAGTCCCCCCCTCCGCTGCACTTGGCAGGGAGATGTGGTCTCCTCTCCCTAGACTCCTGCAGATAAGCTGCAAAACCGCACTCAGGGCTGATCTTTCTGCCAGACCAGCTGGGACCACTTCGCACGTCTCCTACACATGCTCCTCTACACTTTCAGCAAACGCTGGTGCAGCTCTGTGTGAGTCACGGTGGATCTGCAGGATCTCAGCCACATGCACACCCAAACTGATTTCAGAGCACTCAGCTCGCTCCAAGAGAGGAATCACGAAGAAGCTGAGCCACCTCGCAGTCGAGGTCACTAGAAGACACCTCCCCAACACCACGTTGCCAGCCAGGCATGGAGACAGGATGTCACTCTGACAGCTTCCAGCAGTATGACAATCTCCGAGATGTGAGTTAATGCATCTTCCACATACACCAGATAAGACACATGGCCAGATTATGGATTTAAGAGAGAGGATTTTTCCCCCAGTTCAGCCTGGTAGAGATAGCTGGAGTTTTGCCCACCTCTGTGACATGGCAAACAGCCACTTCTAGGTTTCCCTGCCACCCCACCAGGGAGTTTGATTCAATGTCACCCATCTCTCAATAAGGTCACTCCTGCCCTTTTTTGCAGCCCCCCATCTTCTAACCCCCACCCTCACATTTCCACTAGAGTACAGGGAAATGCTGCAAGGTATGGATACACTGCGAGCCTTCCTGGAGTAACCACTGATCACACGATTGCCTGTGATGGCAGTAATGTGACTTAGCCCAGTCCTGGAAGGCTGCAGGGTAGCTTCCTTGTATGACTCTAGGATGGCTGCAGCTACCCACCACTACCTGATGGTAAAAGCTGAACTCCAACAGAGTTTACTGCTTTGCAAGAAATCCATTGTCATTTAAGCCTCCTTTAAAAAAATAAAATAAAATAAAAAAAAAACCACACACACCACAAAACCCACCACACTCAAACCACCACAAAACACTTCCCCCACCCCGTCCCTACCGATACTTGGTTTTAAACCTAGTAGAAACAGGGCACCAGTTTCAGTGCAAGACAGAAAATCACCAATTCCACAGCTGTTCAGAACTTGGGTTATGGTCTCTGGGCTCACTGCAGAGACCTGTACGCTGCAGAGTGTACTCTGCAACCTCAACCAAAAACTCACTCAGAAATATGATAGATTATGCAAGAGTCCTACTCCAAGAAGCTATAGATACTGACCTGCAAAGAAAGGATAAAGTACTTTTTGCATTCCCATTTTTCAAGTTAGAGAAGACAGAGAGGCTTTGTTCACCCCTCCCCACCCACCATTTAAAAATTATTCCCTTTAACTTATAAAAATTCCTTGCTAAAGGAATGCTGTGTTTTCACATTCCTGCTGTGGATGTCGTTGGAAGTCCAAAAAATTCAAGGGAATTTTTCCAGCCCCTCAAGTGAAGGAGATTTCAGAATATGTTATAATTTAACAAAAAAATAATGCATGCGTGATCTAATTCATCACACATTTGAATTACTGGGCCATTAACAAGAAACAGGCCTTCACATAACTAAATTAAAATCATCTTCTCTCCATAAATCACCTTTCATTATCACAGTAATGCCAGAATTCCAGGAAAAGCAGAAAATTTGCTTTTGTGGAAAACACAAAACAGAAAACTATTACCACAACAACCAAATCCAACTGAAATATTCTGTAAATTACATAAGACTGGGGGGTTTTTGCCTGCCACCCTCAAGAACTGTAATTCCTTACATGAAGCCAAACTATACTTTTGTACAACTGTAGCAACCTTCAGCGACAGTACTTATAAGAGTTTTTACCCGTTAAAGAAACCAGACTTGATGTGAGCACTTCTCACTGCTCAGGGGTAAGGAGGATGATGCATTCAGCTGAACTACCAATAAAAACATATTGACCTTTTTAAATTCATACCACTGGAAATCCATTTTAAACAAACAGCCAACTCTGTGAAATATATCCATGTCTTATTGTAGGAACCAACAGAAAGCCAAATTCTCACTCATTTTAGGAAGGGAAACAGAGGTGAGTAGTGCTCTCTTTAAAACATTATTTAAATTGTGCATAAAATTGCTTTAAATTTCCATCGTCTAGAGCATCATCTGAAGACTGAGAAAGGGACATTAGTAATAAACACCTTAGTGGCCCATTTGGAAGACAGAAAGGATCCATGGGAGCTCAGTGCCTAACACCTTGAGTTTTGGTGGAATTTGGTTGGTCTTAATCTTGTGCTCCTTTTAAAAGCCCACTGTAAAACCTCAGTGGGACTCCAGCAGAATTAAGAAATCCCAAAGATACTAAGCATGGAAGAAATGTGATACTCCGAGGTGACCCACTACACAGCCGACAAGGCTGGTAAAATGCGATTTGTACTGAAGCAGTGCAGAAGTTTGAGTCTATAGCAAGCCTGAAATAAAACTTTCTGCTTAGGAAGCAGTGCATGAGCCTCTGCGTTGCTAACTGAAGCACATGGCATCACACTATGAGGAGTGATCAGCTCTACAGCCTTGAGCGGGTGGAAAGCAACAGCAAGCCTCTTCACCCTTCCCCACTTCAGACTTCCAGGGACAGAAGAGGCTGGAATAATGAAACAGAAGACAAGGAGCCCCAGGAGGCAAGGACACCGCTGTTCAGGGCTCATTCTACAAGCCTGTGACCTGCCCCTCTTTGATACAGCATGATCCTCCTGAAGCAACAAATATTGACAAATGTTTCGAGACACATGTAGTGGGGAAAGGGTTGTTTTCACTGGGAAGAAGCCAAGCTGATACTTCCCATATGGTGATATCATTACTAGTGCTTCCATATGGTGAAGACATTTCCCGCATAACCTTCTCAAAACAAACGGAGAGGAGATCACTGTGGGGGAAGGGAAAGAACACCATTCAAACCCAGGTCCTTGGATACGATCTCCCCCAAAAAGACACCTATCCAGCATTCCTCCTTCTCTGCAAAAAGCTGGTTACATGCACAGCAGGACTTCAGGGAACACACAGAAATCTGCCTTCCATACCATCCTCTACCTATAAAGCACATTTGCCACTCACTACTTCCTCAATGCTTTGTATTCACAAGGAAGTTAAAAAACCAAAGGACTGAAGAGAGAGACTGAGAGCTTGCGAGTCATTGCTGACACTGCCCTCCTGCACTGTGATACAATAGGAAATTTTATGGATCCTCCTGTTTCACACTCATGTTTTCTCTTCAGCATCTTTCCCCTGGATTCTTCACACTCATTTCAAGCCCAAAAGGAGAACATAACATTTTCACATGACCCAGAACTGCAAAGACCTTGGCTGCTCTAAAAGGAGAGCTTGCAGCAGCACAGCACACACACCCTCCTAAAGAAGATGGGGATGCAAGAAATTGATTCTTATGAGGCTTCATCTGCTGCCACTCTCTAGATAAAAAGGTTTAAAAAGAGAATCTTACTTTAATATCTGGAAATTGGCCAAGGTATGTATCCATGGTCAGAAGTGCCTGATCCACGAGCTTCTGATGGAAATCCGTCCAGAGGAGATCATTGTTCTGAAAAACAAAAGTAATGAGCTAACTATGCAGACCTCTGCATTTCTGTTTGTCTCCATGAGTGCTACAGTCAACAATTTCAGTCCCCCAGAGCTCTTAAGAAATAGTTGTTTCTTTGGAAAAACTAAGGAGCAGAGAAATTAGTTGAAAACAGAGGTCATGCCAGAAATGTAGAGACAGAGAAGCCTGATACTGCTAATTCAGGTGACTTCTCCAAGGACACAGCGCCCTTCGTGAACCTTCCTTTGAGGGCCTGTCTCTTCCCCCCCAGTGCTAGCCTAACTCCATGCAATGGAAGGGAAGATGAAGGTCAAGCTGGCTTTACCTCCTCCTCCCAGCAGCCACAAAAAATGAGACACCTGACACCACTAGGCACCATTTTCTGCTTTTCATTACAACACAGCCTTCTGGACGATAATGAACAATAACAGAAAGCTATTCTAGCAGTCTTCAGCCCTCACACCACCTGCCTCCACAGCCCAATGGAGGTCACGTTGAAGGCTTGCACCCTAACCTGTGCACGCTTTATCCTTGATCTTATCTCAGGCACAGTAACTTCCCATCAACACATTGGATTAGGTGGAAATTGCCCCTCTCTCCTGCCCCAATTGAATGAAGGGGTTTGGCTAAAATATTCAGGAAAAATGGCCACTTTATGTGGGAATTAATTTTTTTTTTTTTTTTTTTTTTAGCAGGAATAGCACTTTTCTCCTGCCTGTCTTTTCCTCAGAGAAATATAAACAAAGGCTTTAAAGGGGAGGTGGAGGGCTAGAAATATTCCTGCAGACCCTCAGAGTAGCTACAGTTAGTTTTCAGGACTCATGCTCCCTTTTACCTCTTTGGCTCAAATTCTCTGAAGGGACGGTCTCCCAGGAGGCACTGCAGTGGCTCAGGAAGAAACAAGGCCAACAGAAAATGTGAAGCTAAACCAGCTGAATTACAACACCATTATTTACTGCAACAGCACTTCCTAATGGAAAGTTTCCATGCTAATGCAAGAATTGACCTGGAAATGTTCAGATTTTGTTTGATTTATCCGCTTTGAAGTGAATATTTCCTGGGCAAGATGCAGATGTTATTTCAGGTGAGATTTTCTGCAGGGGAAAGCAGAGGAAGGGAAGAATCCCTCTCCTGCTCTCCTCTCTATTCCTTCCCCACTGCGTCAATGCCATAGGCAGCTGCAGATAAGCCCAGTCCTGCAGCCTCATGGCAGATGGATCCACAGAGCTGAGCTGCCACAGCTGCTGCTCAGCAGAACAGCTGAGCAAGAGAGCAGAGGGCACCTGCCTCCAGCTGGACCCACCGCACACACATGCCAAGGGGGATCCAAGCTGTCAAATGACAGGCTGTGCCCTAAGCTCCACAGAAAACACCTGGACAAGCTGGACAGGCATCACCTCACCAAGGGATGAGACAAACAGCAGGTTGGGATGACACATGGCTCAGCCAAACAAGGTGGCAACCAAAATATGGCAGCTGGTGGTACGGCTATGAGCAGGAGGTTGTTGCAGCTACACAGTGGCTGCTCTGACCATAGATTTAGCCTCCCCTTTTCTTGCACAGAGCGTAAGCAATACATCCAGTTGACCCTACAGACCCTCTTTTGGCATCCTCTGTCCCTGTTTAGCCACTGTTGGGGGAACAAATTGCTTGTGGGCATAATCATACGGCTCTCTGTAGCATTCAAGCATCTGGGGACAGTGTCCTACACAGACAAAAATACAGGCCACATCCCTTCAGCTTTCCCTCCTTCCCAATGCTGTTTGTCTCTCCAATTCTTCTGTGAAGTCATATGCGTGAAGAAATGCGGCGCACAGACACAGCTCATCTCTGCTGACAGACCAAGCCTGGTGACCCCACATCCTGGACAGAGTCTTACCTCTGCTATTTTATTTGTGTCATCTCTCCCAGGCCAATCCGGCTCATAAACTTCCTGCAAACACTCTGTCAGCTTCTTGGAGGCCTCATGCATGGCTAGGAAAGAAGAGGGAACTGCTTCAGAAAGAAGGAAATAGTGTGTTCCTCACAGTTTAACCCTCATCCTGAGGAATTGGGACACAAGAGGGTTATAACAAATGCTGAGCTCTTCCTTACAGAATGTCTGACCCTTGATAACACAGAGATGGAAGGTAACCAGAGGGAGAAAGGAACTGAGGATGCAGTCACATCAAACCCTTTGTGTTCATCCTCCCGTAGCAGAAGATATGAGAGTCTATCTACTAAGACAGCAGTCTGTTTGGCATCAAAGCACAACCCCATTCCATCCCAGCTGGTCCTGAAGGATTCTGAAAGATCCCCCACTTAGACAAGGCTGACCTTTCCTACAGCTCACACCTGAGGAAACACCAGTAAGGGGATCACTGCAGAAACCTCACTGCATAGGTAAGCACTAGAGGGAAAACAATCTTCTGCATAAGCAGACCTTACCTTTTACGGAAGCCAAGTAAGTTCGGAGGTCCTTCTGCAGCCTCGTGCCTTCGGACTGTGAATGTAAGGAGAAGACCATCAGTTATTATCTCATATAAAGAGAGTGTAAGAAGGAAGAGTCAACCATTTCTAAAGAAAGAAAAATGGTCTTGCAGGTGGGCTACACACCAGCCCTATGACCACATGAAACATAAGTGTTAACAGGGAGACCACACAGCCCTCTGACTTGGTAAGCCCACAGCCAGTGACCTGCAGGCATGTTTGGCCAACAATACCACCAAAATACCGAGTAACGTGATGTGGGTAAAGCTGTGATTTCCTCTTCCCTGCAGACCCAGCTTCAGCGTTTTGACTTCGTACAAGCAACTAGAGAGGGTCCTAAGGCCAATAATTAGTTTATAAGCCAAGGGCTAGTGGGTCTATGCAATAAATGTAACTGAAGGGAGTCTGCAGGATATAGAAGATAGATGAAATTGATTTATTTTATACTGGTTTGGGAGCAGTTTAGCTCACCACTTTTTCCTGCCACACTGCAAAAAAAAAAAAAACCTGAGTGCAAAATGGGTACAAGGGACCTCTCACCTGCCCAAACATCCTGTCTAAATTGTCCTGTGCAGCAGGGCTTGCAAATACAGAGTTAGTCATGTTTTTCTTTAGCTTCACTATGGAAGTGGCCTCACTCACTAGGAAACAAAGGATTAAAACCAGAAGCTGGACTGAGTTTTGCCAGTTTGAGCCTTCAGATCACACAGCTGAGTGCAGTACAAGAACCTAGATTAAAAAGGGTCATGGAGGTTTTTATAGCAAAGTTGGTTCAGACTTGCACACGTACATGCACTCCCCATACAACTCCTCTCCTGCACTAGGATAAGCATATTCAGGCCCACCTCCCCCTCTGTCTTCCCTGTGTCATCGACAGTGGTGCAAAGCAGACAGGGAAATACTCCCAAATCCAGACAGTGACATTATACAAACAGAAACAAAAGGAAGAGCAAGGCTTGAGAAAGTTGGCCAACATCACCACAGAGCATGTCAAAGCAAGGGGAGGAGCAAACATTGAAGATACCTGCACAGACAATCTCTAGAGTATGCAAGAAGTACAGAAGAAGTTTGAGATGCAAAGATCTCTGTTATAAAAGGGGTTCCCTTGCCCTGTGGGATCTCACTTGATCCTCACTATCCCCCAAGTAGCTGTAAAAACAAGAATGCAGGAAAGCGACAACTACACCTTACACCTTCCTCACAGCCTGCTGCTATTCCTCCTCCTCTTTGCCAGTTTATGTTCCACTGGGGGGGCCCCCAGCATAATGAATTTTGACAGCTGAAGACAACTCCACAGACAGGGAGCTCACAGGACATCTCTGACAGCTGCCTCAGAGCTACTAGCTTCAAAAGCAGATGTTTCCCATCAGCCCTCCCCACCACTGAGGCATCTCTTGCCTCAACTGAGCTCATCCTGTGATCCCTTGTGCTCTCAGTGCAGCTGTGCTTTCTAAACAGAGGCTAAATCTGCCCAGCTGTTGAAGTGGCAATGCTAGCATAGCTTTGTGGAGAAATCCATCTGCTTCCAACACTATGGCCCAATTTGTTTTCCTTGCCTCGAAAGTTCTGGGTGAGTTCATGTTTGTTCTTTTCCTACTGCCATCAACAAAGGAAACGAGGGATGGGAAAGAGCTGGCCACTTTTATAAAAGAAAGTCAGACTCCTAGTCTGGAGAAGCATTGGGACCTGACCCAAAGAGAACACAAGAGGAAAGGAATAATGACCACATCTGCTGCAAAAGCCCTAGGAGTTCTTAAAACACAGAACAAATAAATGTAGAGCTTTTTGCTGGCTTAAGGTGAATGTGGAAACCTGGGCAGATGAGACCTTCCTAGCAGTGCAATCAGAAACCACCAGGGAAGAGGTGCCAGAGTAATCAAAGAGCACACACACAGAGGACCATCAGGGAGGCTAAGCTGACAAGCAGCAGTTCAATCAAGTTGTAATATGTGTTTGCTTGTGCCTGATGCAGAAAGCAGGAAAGGCTTAGAGGAAAGCAGTGCTGTCTGCCTAGAACTGGTCCATGCTAGAAATCATGGACTGGAACTGGCAAGATCAGATGTCAGAACACAAGAGGAAATGGCACAGAAGAAATTATGATGCAAAATCTCTCATATGGATACATTATCATCCTGCAGCTGTATCATTTTTAAAAATGACTAAATTTGAACACACACCTTTGAGGTTATCAGAAACTAATCATCAGGGAAGGTCCTCTGCAGAACTTGCCCACCACACACTTGGGCACTCCAATGTCTAGAACTGTAACTCTCAAAATTATAGCATCCAAAATCAGAAACCATCTCTAAAATTGTGCCCATACTTGCCTGAGTCCTGCCAAAGGAGCATATGACAGAACCCAGACTCATGAACTCTTCAAGTCTCAATACCCAGTACCAAAGTCACAAGGACAAAAGGATCCTCTGAGGGGTACACCGGCATCACAATTAAACATCAAATAAAGATTTTTAGATAGACCACCTGAAAAACTTGCAAGTCAGGGCCCGAATACTGAAGTGTGCGATTGCAGCAATTCTGCGTTCTCCAGGCATCCTCAACACCACTTGTCTCACCGTGATGTGCAGTCAGCCAATATGCAGTGCTGCATCCTGCAACTGGAGTGGTCTTTCTTAGTCACCCCTTGCTGATGTTTAAAGTCAGTTACAGCTGATCTCCATAACTATGGGGTTACCTAAACCTCTTAAAAGTATCAAGACTGCCAGGGAGCGTGAATAGACTTTACAGCCTGTAAGATCTGCAGGCAGACAGATTTTCAAAGAAAGGCCAACGTTCAGAGTTTTGCCATGAATCCCGTTTCCCCAGCTCTGCTGGGCACCTGGAGTTCCCATCCAAGTCCCTCCTTGGAATTTCCGTTGCTTTATTTCTTGTCCACCAGTAAAGCAGCTTCATCACTTGCTACACGGTTTCTTTTTATTATTTTAAGCATTAATGCTTTTGCAAGAAACTTTGGCAATGGCTTTCTCTCTCTGCATGCAGCACCTGCTTTCTTCACGCAGTCTATAGCGAACTGTCAAGTACAGGCACGATTCTGCATAAACACCTCTCCCAACGTAGTTAGACACTGTCAAATACTGTACAGAACAGAAGCTTTCAACACCCTTGAGTGTATATTTGAAAGATGCTTCCTAAACTCAGAGTTTAAAAAAAAAAAAAAGTAGGGAAGAAAGTTGAACTGGAATCTGGAAAATTAATCCACTTCCCAGTTACCGAAGAGCAGTAGGTTTAAGGGTGTGCAGAGGGAAGTTATAGAGGTATGGTTGAATCTAAAGATGTTTAAAAAAAAAAATCTAATAGCATAGTAATTTTTAAATTGCAAGAACATAAAGAAGAAATTGTGTGTGTGTGTGTGTGTGCATGTGTGAGAGTAACAAAACTCCACAGAAGAAAAGTAAAACTAGGACAAAAATTGAAGATCAGTGCCGATCCTGAACACCATATTCATTTCTCATCCCTGCATTAACAAACTGACTTAACACCTTCACACAGGGACAGTGACACTGTGTCCTGATGTAGAAGTGACCATAGTAAGTTGTTCTACTCAAACACACAAGTGTCTTCTTGTTTGAGCAGATTTTGCCATACTTGCAATCACAGTGTAATTCAACCCTGTGAGCCTATAACACAACCAGGTATAATATGAAGGACAGCATGTACAGGAAGATGCATATTTAAAAATAGAAGTGCTATGCTTGGGAGGCTGGAAGAGCTCTCTCTCCAAAGACCTAATGGACCACCTATTACTTATAGTTCTGTTAAATTGAAACACAGGAGTGGTTTGGTTTATTTTTGGCGCTTTCTTGTTTTCTTGGGGGGTTGTTATTTACAGTGCCTTTCACTGAGCACTAGCTAAGTATGTGATTTTCCGTAGAGCTGTTTCTTGGTAGTAGACAGGTTTTCTAAAACCCTTTTTTCCCCAATCTTCAAAAGAAATTCTTTCATCCTAACATTAGACTGTGATCCCTTCTTTACATAACCTCCCTGGTTTTGCAGTTCTGATGGAAAGGATTTTTATTACCAGCAGGGATGTTCTACACCTGAGAGGGACAGATAATGTCCTGTTCCAGATTAGATTAATGTACGGCTAGAAAAGCAAACTGTGGAATTGTAAAGCAGGGGGGGAAATCATTGAAACAACAGCTCCAGGTAAGCCGCCACTCAGCAAAACTTCAGAGCTGTTAAGACACAACTGGTGAGAAGCTCCCATCCTGGGGTACCAGGCAAGCTGTTAAACTTGTTTTGCTACCTAAGGCTGAAATGGAAACTGCTGGGCATGAAGGGTTCTTGCCTGGACAGAAAGTCTCTCTCTGAGCTACTGACTGTAATGGTCCACAGCCAAACCTACGCTGCAAGAGCAAAGACTAAGTCCATGCTGCCTGCCCTGGAGGCTGAGGCTGTGCCGAACACCATGGGGTATGGGTAGAGATGGATGCAGCCTGTGCCAGCAGCAGCTTGTCTCTCATGCATTTGGTGTGAAACGCTGTAAGCCAACCCAGAACTTCCACACAAGTGACAGCTCATGACGGGTATCAAAATCCAGCTGCTCTGCCAGGCAGAAACACAACATGGTGCCAGGTGTAAGGGCTGCCACCAGCCTCCCACTCTCTGTCTCTCCAGCGAGTATTTCAAATGCAGGGGAAGAGAAGCCAAAGCCTGGTACATCTTGGGCAGGGGCTGTGTTGCACCTTTGCAGCAGGCCTCTTGCTCCCAGGTCTGCGAGGACAATTTCCAGGACAGACCCTTGTGCCTGTGCCTGAACACAAGTGACAGTCGGAAAGGGAAGGAGGGGGGAGCCTTCGAATGAACTTTTTGGGGGGTTAATTGCCGAAGATGATCTGTCATGAGGGAGTAATATGGGGGCCAGCTGTGCTACTTGTCAAGGATTCAAGAGACACAGGCGAGCCCTGTAACCCTGCGGAAGCATGGTTATGTCCAGCTCATTTGTCACACAGCAAATCCATCTGTCTGAGCTAAAAAGCTCCTACCATTCAAAGGCCTCAGAGTGGTGCTCTTATATGAGCCTGAATAGGCAGAGAGCTGAGAAGTGTAATGCTTTCCCTTACATCCACACAACCACCATTCGAGAGAACCACAAGATGCCTTGGTTGAAAAAGTGTAAGTGATTTTTAGACCTGCTCTCCATTCATGGGCAGCCCATGCACGGGAACATGTGTCAAAATGGCCCAACACAGTTGTCAGAATCAGAGGAGCCTCTAATCAAGCAGCAAACAAGGCCACTGCCTGGTCACACCCCAGCCAGTTCCCCAGGAGAGCTGTTCTGTCACAAGCCTGCAGCAAAAGATCAGCTTTCCTCCAGACTTATATTTCCCACTGGAGCAGACTTTGTAAGGAAAGGCCATAGAAATGTCACACACAGCTATACTACACACACATATCATACACATAAAAACAAGTGTGTATATATATGCACATATATTTGAAGTTTTTTCCCCAGTCTGCTTGGCATTATAACAACTCCACAGCCCTGGGTATCCTAACAATCCAGCTAACTTACATCGATGGTTTGCCCTGTAAAACAGGCATTGTTTGCATTTATTTTAGTAATAGAGAAACTGAGGGCCAAAGCAAAACCAACAGACCCCAAGCGGCAAGTGCAGAGCAGCCTCCAGCTCCTTTGATAAATTATTTGGAGAATTTAGTTCACGGCCTGCCCCTGCAAGACAGGAAGAGAAATTCAGCTGTAAGGGGTACAGAGGCAGTGCTTCTTGGTGCACCACTGGAACTCATGGCTTTGGAAATTGAAAAGCCATCCCAGACAGCCAGATCAAGGAGTTTGGATTTGAGTTTTTCAGCATTTCTCCTTTAAAAAGGCTGTTTCCTGACTGGCGATACTTAAAAATGATATGGAAAAGTCACACCTGGTAACATCATGTCATCAGAAAGAAGCCAAACTGTATTCCTCTGTGTACAAGAGAATATCATTGGTGGACATGCTACAGAGATGTTGCATGAACTTCTGGAGCAACAACTACTATCGCTGCCAAGACAATGAGCATTAGTCTCCAGGAATCTGCAGTCAGCTCTGGTTAGGCATAAGTCTAAGTCAGACTGAAAGATTTTGATTATATTCAGCTGCAGAAAATCCCTTCTCAGCTGGTTTTGCGACACATAACCACATCTGCTGAGTCTTAAAAAACACAATGCAGCTGCCCCTAACAGCTCCAAAAAAAGGTCCTAAATATGTGAGGGCACAAAGGGGCTGAAAGATTTCTTCAGCGCCACCTGAGCTTTAGTGCGACATGCATTTCCTGCCATGAAACAGAAACAACACCTTCCTTAACACCAATCACTACCGTGCAAATCCCATGGGGTAACTGATGTTTTCCCCTCCTCTGGGTAGCTGAAAGCTCCAGATAAAAAACCACACCCAGTTCAAGATAAAAACTGACTGCTGTTTAAGTAGGAGGGTGGGAGGAAATTGCTACACTGTTAAAATATTTTTGTGCACTAAAATATAGGGATGAAGCTGACAGGCAAAAGAATGACTCAGGCCTGACATGGTGATTGTGCAAGGATGGGGGTGGGGGGAGTTAGATTTAGATCTTAGCTATGGAAGGATGTTCCCTTTTCAACCCCTCGCTTTCTTTGTCTCTTTTGCCCTCCGCTGCACTTAGGAAACTGAATCTGCCTTGTTCCATTTTATTCCTGATTTCTAATCTGTTTCCCATCCTACCCATCTTTCAGAGGCACAATGTTGCTCTCATGTCTCTGCTTCCAGCCCAGCAGGAAAAATTACAGTAGAAAGCAGCTGCTAACTGAAGGAAGTGTTCTGGTTGAGCTATTTCTTTTCCTAAACTTGGGTCTAGAACAAGTATTATTTTTCAGCATACACTTTCACTGACTCCATGATAGGGACACTGGAAGACACAGTGTAACTTCCCATGAGTGAACAGCTATGAGTTGTGGGTCACTTCAATAGGCCTATGGCATAATTTAATTTAATGGGCTTTAATTGTGTATTGCAGCAGATGACTGGAAGCTAATACTGGGTGTAATTACATATTGCCAGTTATCTTACCAGCTGTTTGTTGAAGTTCTGCACGCACTGTTCGAACTGCTCATCTTTTGTTTCATCTGCTTTCCCAAGCTTCTGAAGGACCTGCATAAAGAGAGGAAAAAGATAGGAGACTTCAAACACAGATATAGCAAAGAGACAAAGTTTCAAATTTTTGTTCATGGGGCTGAAAGAAGGAAAGTTAAAACGTCTCCCTTATTCTTGCACTAACAATTTCTGGAATATTTCTCCACACAGGCATAGTTTGAAAAAGGACTTACAGACAAATCAGGATGAACTCAGACCTCTTATACTTTGCTGTATCGAAGAGCGTGACTGAGATTTGTCCTTCACTGGTCTAATGCTTTTTTCAGACAAGGCAATAGCAACCCAGTTGTTTATCTCCTGGACCAGCAAGAAACAAACCACATCCCTAATGTGCCTTGTGTTGTGTGGTTACACTTATCCTGATTTAACACTAGTCTCTGGTCCAGACAGGGTGGGGTTTTTTGCTCCCAGAACAGCTGGACTGTCCTCAAACACAGAAAGCCATGCAAGGACCTCTTTAGAGAAGGAAGGTGGCTGGAGTAGTGAAAGTCCCACCTTCTTTCCACCTTTTCTCACTATGCACATGCTTGGCAGGAGCTGGCTGTTGAGAGCAACCGGGGACCTTACACCATGAATCTATGTGACACTCAGTTTAAGTGTCACATCTGAGAGTGTCAGCAGCCAGCCCTGTTCCTCTCACTGCCTCCCTGCACAGCGTAGCTCCCCACAGCCTATAAAAAAATCCTTATCAGACTACTTCCCTTATCACACTTCCCTCTTAATGATCTCTCCACACAGCTAAGTGGATCGCTCCCAGGCTTTGAACAAAGCACTTCATTTTCTGGGCAAGAAGGTACATCCATCACAAGAGGGCTGGGCAAACTGCAGCTGTGGAAGAGGGCAGCAGTTATTTGTCATGCCCCAAGCAACTCCAGCAGCAAGGAGACAAGGATGTAAACTATAGCTGGTTAAGCTCAATTACATCTTTGTTAATCGAAAATAAAACCTGATCATGCCATAAAAAAAAAAAAAAAAAAAAAGCAGCCTTGTCTCACAGGGCCAGTGAAAACAGGAAAAAGCCCACCCAGTCCTCAGTCACAGGAGGTTCTGGGGAGCCAGAGATGGGCTAGAAAGGGTGCTGAGGGAACACCTCGAAAAGCAAGGGAGCCCTGACTGGTAAGAGCATGACTGCCCAAAGAGACAGAAAGCACTGGAATGCTGAAGTCTCTCTTGCTCTGCTGAGCACAGCAGTGCTTTAGCTACAGGTCTCAGCCATCATGTTCAGCCCCTCTTGGAGAGAAGACGGTCAAGATGGAAAAGCAGGTGCATGTTATTGCCATCAGGTCTACAGGAAGGCCACTCAAGTGTCTCCAGACCAGCCACTCTGAGGGACTGCCAGGTAGCCATGACAGCCACCCAAACCAGCTTCCTCCAGCTCCCTTTGCCACCCACGGATCTTCTCAGAGAATGTGAAGAAGATCTTTCCCCTGCAGGGCAGGGAGTAGACTTTCATGTTTGGCGCCGAAAATGGCATTGAGAAGGTCCATGCAACAGGATGTAGAAGAAAATAGAATATTTTCAGTTGGAAGGGACCTACAATGATCATCTAGTCCAACTGCCAACACACCTACTGGCCCACTCTCATCTTTTTACACAGCCAAGGTACAGGACATCTGTGTTATGTCTATTTGGCTAATCTCAGTTGCCCTCTCCCCCATATAAGCACACATATTCCCAGCTCACCCCTGACTGCAATAACTGACTCTAGCACTAGACACGATAAATGAGTGCAGTCATTCAGCACCCGGCTCATAAGTCCCCTTATTTAGGCTGGGACTGAACGTCTAGGAGGGAATCACTGGTTTTTTCATTCTCCCTCTGTTCAGCGGCCTCTCTTCACCTCCAGGAATCGCTGAGGTATTCAAGTGTCAGCAAAAGGCGGGGAAAGGACATATACAGATGAAGACTGCCCTCTTTGTGACTAAGAGCTGAACCGAAAGCCTCCAGAATTAGAAGCACAACTTTCTACAGCTCAAGTGGCAGCAGCAAACACTGCAGCTACAATCACCTGATGTGCTTGGTATCCTGCCTATGCAGCAGGACGTAGGCAGCCCGAATATTCCCTTCTTCTCAAACGCTTGGCACAGAAGAGCTTGTTGGAGAGCAGAAGAAGCAACACTGGTTGGACAGGCAGAGTCCTGTACACCAGCCACTGGTGCCTCCTTTGCTCATCTGCTCCAGTGAAGGGGGGTGCATACCACAGCAACGCTGCTGCTGAGGCTACACATTTCTCTGCCATGCCAGGAGGAGAGGAGGATTCAGTATGGCCTCATCTTTCTCCTCTGGTGGTATGGTCAACCTCTTCCAGAAAGGATGCTGCTCAAAGGCCCTGTGTTCAGCTGTACTCCCCTAGCTACTAGCACAGATTTCCCACCTGCTGGGTGACTTCCTAGATGTCCAAAGAGCCATAAAGCCAGTAGCACCCATCACCAATAATGGTCAGGTATGCAAGCTGCAAATTCCAAAGTAGAATGATGTTCCCAATGTGCAGGTCAATAGAGTTGTTGGGGATACAAAGGAGCTTTTTATGGGGCAATGCATCTGTCTGGCTAGTTAGGAGACGCAGTGCTTTCAGGCCTGGAAGGGAGGGAAGGAGACTGTTTAATTGGGAGGAATCTGGAGTATGTTGCCTGGGTCAAAGGTTTAGAACAGCCTCAGTGCTTCCCCGTGTAAAACACTGAGCAGCACCCACAGACTATTCATTGTGGCGGCCACACGCCTGCTTCCCACATGTCCAAGAAGTTAACCTGCAGTTGCACTGCTCCTCTGGGGACAAGCACACTGAGTCTGGGGTCATCGTCCAGCTGCGAAGATCTCGTTCCACTATGCTGAGGTGCACGCCACAAGTCCTGCAAAACACTGGACACTGGAATGGGCACTAACTCACAGCCTATCTCTAAGGTAAAAACTCCTTCTGCAATAGCAATGCTCAGCTGAGGAGCAGCTCTGAATGAGGGGGGAGGAAGTAATAAGAAAGCCTGCATTATTCCGCAGTAGTGACACGGGGCAGGTGAACCAGAGGACTTGGGGATGCCAGCAGAGGAACAAGGCAAGGAAAACAAAACTAGTTACAAGAGAGAGGCTCTGAGAAGTGAATCCCTGGCTACACCGAAAAACCTGCTCTTGCTTCCTACACTCTTCCCCCATCTGGTAGATGAAGGCTTGTGCCCTATACCTGCTGGCCTTCTAGGCGAGTCCCAGCCATACAGCCGATTCTGATCCCTTTATTACTTGCTATGACACAGCAGAGAGACAACAGCCTCAGGCTGCAGCAGGGCAGGGGTTATCTTCTCATACTGCTCTCCCTCAAAAACAGATCTGCTCCATACAAACAGCCCAGAGGTCAAACCCTAGGGTCATTTGAGCAGCATAAAATGATGGCTCCACAAGGCTGGCCCCCAAGCCCACTCCTCCCAGCTCTCCCATCAAAGAGCCGCACAGGGAAGCTGTACTAACAAATCCCTCTGGATGCCCTAAACCAGCCCGGGGATGGAGCAGATGGCCCTGGGTGTGCTGCTGACTGCAGGCATGTCTGCGCTCACTGCTAATAACCCGTGAGCTCACTGCTAATAACCTGTGAGCTCACAGGACAACTCCCCTCCCCAGACTGGTATGTGCCATCATAGGTCAAGCTATTCCGGGTGAGCCACGGCTGCTCCCTCCCTTCCCCTGCAACAGTCTTTAATCCTCCAGCTTGCTGCAAAGCCAGATAAAGTTCGGATGGAAACTTCAGGCTCTTTGATAGCTATTAATGGAGCAGATTTACCAGGGTAAGAGTCAGGACCCCACTGCAGCTCCCAAATCTCAGGGCGGATCAGAGATGGTGTGATCTGTCAGCTGCTGTCTGGAGGCAAACCACACCAGGCAGTGGGCATGGATCTGGCATTTAAAAGATTAAGCAGCAACCATGGCTAGGCTCCTCAGTCTGCCCTTGACCTGAGAAGTCCTGGCGCTGCATAAGGATAGGTACCATTTCAAGACAGTGCAAGCTGCGGTGAAGGAGGGAATACCTTGTATGAATCCCACAAAACACCTTGTGGGATGGATTTCAGAGGGGGCTCCAGCATTGCTGTGGGTTCCAGTCTTGGCTCACTATAGATTCACTATGACAGGATGGGGATGTCATCCCAGCCAACATTTTTGGCCTCAGGCAGTGGACGTATTTGGGCACTTAAACACTGTTTTCCAGTGTTGCTCAAAAACCAGGTCTCTTCCAACAATTAGCTAGATGTGCAGGTGCTCTGCATTTCTCATAAACTAGGACCACAGGCACCTGACTAACTACAGCAGCATCTCTAAACAGAGCCAAATTCCACCCATGGAGCCTCAGTTTTCCCTGCATTTGAATAAAAGCAACAAGGAACAAGGAGATTCACAGTTTGACTGAAGTTTTAAAAGCACTTTAAGATCCTAGGAGGCAAGATGCTATTAACAAATAAGTAAATGATCACATTCCTCTCGTACCATGGATGTATTTGTAATCTGCTCTTGCAGGCAGAACTATTTGCAGGAAGCTTTGAATTGACACACTTTGAGAAGTGAGGTAACACAGAAGCAACAGAAATATCTGGAAATCCTCTGTATCGGAGATCTAGCATTCTGCTAGCAATGGTCAGAGAAGTAAAGGCATGAAATAGCCTTTAAAAACAGCAACTTTTCCCAGCAAAATGGAAAGTTTACTTAGGGAAATCGGAGCTGCAGGTTTTTCTCAAAAGCAAGACTCTAAGGTTCATGGGATGACTGAGCATTACCTAAACACCACAGTTATGTAGGACTCAAAAGGAAACACCGCGTCTGGCTGCAGTTTACTGGTTTTTTTCCAGGTGTACAGGAGGAAGCATTCCCAAAGGGCAAACCCCTGCACTGCTTAGCACAGGGTGTCCCATGCTCTGCTTTGAGCACCAAGCATGAAGGATCTGGAGATCAGCCCTGTGACCACCAAACTCTCTGATGTAGAACAGCAATCACCATTAAGGACAAACACTTGCCGGCAGTGCAGCAGCAGCTACCATCAAGCAGCAGTATCAGACCAACCAAACTGCAGTTCTGCTTTGCTTTAAAAAGCAACTGTAACAGATTCACATTCATGCTTTCTAATAGAGAAATATACGCCAGCTGCTTAATGCATCCACAGTTCTCACTCACCACCTACCTTCGCTCTCTTCTGAGATATGAATGCCACAACAAAAGCCCTGAAAACCCAAATATTCTCAGCAAACACCGTGGAGACCCATTATGTGAACCAGTAACCTAATAAAACTCTACTTTTCATGGCATATGGGTCACCCAGGCCAAAGACCAGTTTAGAGAATGCAGGCGATTAATAAGAAGGCAAAAAACAAATGTAGCTTGTGGATCCCAAACAGAGCTAAATCTGCACCTGAAACATCTGAATTTAGGGTGGTCCGGCCCTGATGAAGAGAGAGTCATTAAGCCCACAGCCAGAGCAGACACAACTTGAGCCCTGCAGGTCCACATCTTAGTCCCCACTGTACCAGAGAAGGGGCTGCAGTTACACCTTACTGATACGGGCCTAATGCTCCTAAATCACTCCATATTCTGAATTCTCCACCCCTCATAAACGACACCTCTGACTTTCGCTGCATCTGCCAACTCCAGTGCATTATCTCAAACTACCAACTGGGCACAGAGTCAGTAAACACTGTGACTAATTTTTTATTGCAACAAATTGGCATGTGCCAATGGGTCAACTAGCAACAGAACAAATAAATCTTTGATCTCAGGCCGCTGCCTATTCTTCCATGGAAGATGTTGTACTCAGAAGAGGAGGAAAAGAAAATAGTGTCCAAATCAGACAGAAAGCACGAAGCCATATAACTTAATAAGGTAAAAACAAAGGAAATTTTGTAAGCTTTTTTAAGCCTGGTTTCTTCTCTGCCCAAATGAAATGTGACTTGCTCAACGAAGTAGATTTGCGCTCATGGAATAATTTGGATTTTGCACTCAGACTCGGGGAGAAAAGCAAGAGCAGCAGCGGGAGTCCTGCTTCCCCCTCCGACCCTCTCTGGGAGCAGGGCACATCCTCCTGCCCTCCACGCCTGCCTCTAGGCTGGTTTTGGGGACAGCCTGGCTTTCCTCATGCAAGCCTGGCACAATTAAGTCTTTCTTCGAAACAATTGGACAAAGGAGGATAGGGGTGGAGAGGAAGAAACTCCAAACATATTAACGCTTCATTTTAAATTGAGAAAATTATTCCTGTGGCTGAGCAATCCGCAAGACCCTCAGATCACTGGAAGATGGGAAAGGGCAACGTGGCACTTGGTGCAGACAGAGCGGTTCTTGTTTGCTTCTTACTTGCTGACAAGGTTCAATAGATCCTGCAAAGACAGGGCTAATCACTGGGCTAATACTTGGGAAATCAGGGTTCAATACTGCATTTTGTTAGAGACTTCCTGAATGACCTGGAAAATCCATGTCCAGTGTCACATCCATCCAGCTGTAAAGAGCAGTGTTTGTTCAGCATGTCAGAGGCACCAAATTTATCCCTGGCATCCCCAGCTGGCAAATGGGAAAGAGGTAGAGAGAGATAAGATGACCAGTTTTGAGTGGTCAGCTCAAGACACATTGAGTTTGATTTTCACAGGTGTCGCTCTAACTAAAGTAGGTGAGATTTTGCATGCTTAGCCATATTCTAAAACCCAATCTGACTAGGGAGGGGTGGCAGAACCCAAACAACTAAAAATATAATTTTCTGGTCACATTGCGGTGTTGAAGTCTCAGAACATCCCCCAAAAATATGCTAACAGTGAAGAATTTAAATCATTGGAATAGATTGCATGAAGATCCTTTGCTAATGAAAGACTTTTTAAAAAGTTAGATGAGCATCTCAAGTGTGATTTAAGCCAGACTGGTCCCACTCCACATAGGGGATGGACCTTGTAAGGCCCTTCCAAAGCGAGTCTTCCCAAATCCTGAAGATGACAGCAACAGGTCAATCACTTTGTCTGCAAACAAATATCCTCCCCAAAAAGACCTCACTCCTTCCTCCATATCACAGTTGGAAGTGTAACATACATCCAAGCGTGACTAGATGATAATGGCACGTATAGCCTATTGTGAAAGAAACACGTCACTGCCACCTTCCCTAAACGGCACTATATTGCAACATTTCTGCAGGAGCAAGAGTCACCCTGCATTGCCTTGAAGGCTCAACTCAAATATCTGCCTCTGACAGCTATTAAAGAGCAGCCTCACTGTGACCTGCACCTTCAGGACACGCCTCTCGAGTTTAACGTGACTCAGTGTGGTCACATTGGATTGCCTTACAAGGTTCATCCTTCTCCCTCACTCTTTAGCCAATAGGGAAAAAACCAGGAGCTCCACTTTCTCATTCTGGATTAGTTTCTGGAGAAACCTGCTTCCCCATAATGGGCTCAGAGGGAGTTCACAGCAACAAGTTTCACCAGGCTGAAATTAGCATCTTAAGAATATACCCCTGTTTCTGATCTTGCCAGGTATAAGACAAGATATAGAAATGAGCACAACAGGTGCAGGACTTTTTTCAAGTCTGGTGGCTTGGAACGATGGTCCTCTTATCCTTAAGGCTGAGTCATTAGTGAGTAATATCCCCAAGAAGGGGGTACACAAAGGACCTGTCCCACTTTTGAAGCTGCACGTTGCACCATGCTGATCTCAGAATGCCTGCTTTATTTCAGTATTTTCCTTTGAATACACTGCTAAAGACTCCCCTTTTTCTATGAAGCATAAAAGGAGGATTGTTTGGCTGCAGCAGATTCCTCTATAGCAGTTGCCATCCTTGACCCAAACTCAGAGGCCTTCCTTGAAGCAACTGCAGGGTATAAGTCTGTAGCGATGGCCCTATAGGGACAAGCTATTCCTAACTGCACCATGTGCTTCACCCAAGACCTCAAGCACAATCAGAGTTACTGTGCTCAGTTTCTCCCCATGGGGCAAGGCAGCTAATAACGACCACAAATGGATGCAAAGACTCTGCTAGCTGCTGCACTGAAACATCTCAAAACCAAAAACACATAAAAATATGTTAATCAATACTACTACAGGGAGGATATCACTTTCGTATTTGCATTCTCTGTTCTGTAAAGATACTTACGTTATTTCAGGATATTCATTATGAAGACTAATTGGAGCAAACTTGTGAAATCTTTTGCTCTTAAGATGCTTCTTCCTATGCTTGGCTCCCTTTGGGGACACTTTTCTCAAGTTACAGGCTATGAACAAGGGATTCATATCACTCATAGTACTGGGTACTGAACAGACTTGTTCAGCCCAGTACAGATAGCAAGGGGAGGGAGAAGGCTCTGGGTACTTCAGCTCTGCACATTGGTCCATCTCCCGTGTCCACCCCACAGCCTGAAGATAAGGAATGGTGCTGTGGCACAACAGAGGGGTAGCAAAATTGCAAAGCGTGCCCAGCGTCCAGAGACTCACATTCCTCCCACACTGAGTCTAGCAGGTCTCAGGCTGTTCCTGCACCTGGAGCTCAAGAAGCTGGCTCCCATGCTGTGCTAGGAGAATTGCTGTCTAGCATCACAAGTCAAAATTGCCGTGCCCACAGGTAAAGCCCTGTGCCCAAGATAAAGAGCCTTCCTGAACACGGGGCCAGAACCCCAATTCATCTTCTGCACTAGGAAGAAGGCCAGGGTGATTGTCATTACCCAGGTTACCTCTTCCTCTGTTTCTACTACTCTCAGCATCTGCAATAATATCTGCTGACCCCACTCCCTGTCTCAGCAAGACCAACATCTCTGAGGACCGGCATAAAGAGCTTCTTTGTTTCTGGAGTAGAACCTGCAGCAGGTTCCCCCTCGGCCCATTGCCACTCTACTGACAGTACTCAGTTCTTTCTGAGGGAGGTACTAAGCACTTTGCTTTCAATTTCCACCCTGTGATCAAATCACTTTTCTAAATTGGGCTTTGACATTTCCCTGCCTTAATGCCACTCACACTAGGAAGCCTTCACTACCAGGATCTGCTAACACTGTCTCTAACTATAGTATATTGTCAACAAGTAAAGTAAGAAGGAAAGAAAAGGAGCAGCACAACAGGACAGGCTAAAGGTTCCATACCTGGCTGGCACAAAATTCTTTGCAAAATCCTTCCCCTCTTAGAGGAAGGAGTTTGTTGAGGACCACCACCTCCAGAGCAGAGCATTTTCCTCCAAAAGTTGAAATTTCCTTATTCAGAGAGGTCAAGTGTGAGGACTTCAGAGGATGGAGAGAGTAATTTTGCCAGCGTCATTCTGCTTCCTGCTCCCCCAAGTCAGGAGAGTAATTCCAGAAACCCTGTTCTTGGACACTTATCCAGGTTGGAGGCTTCTCCTCCACCACCAAAAACTATGATAATCTGCCTACACAGCCTTTCCATGAGTTGCCTACAGGACAGGCGGAATACTATTTCACAAGCTCAAGTCACATCGTTCAGACAATAAAGTGTAACTGCTCCAAACATCAACGATGGGAGCAGAGGTTCTGTGTGTAGGTACTCTCCTCCCCTATCTTAAGGCAAAAACCTGTATGCTACAGGAGTTGGTTACTGCATGGGTGCCCATGTTGCTCAAGTTTTCTAAATGCACATCTATTCACCTATACAATATTCACATATACAATCCTTGTATATTTCTGTATAACTCACCAAGACTTTAGGGCCCTAACCAATCTGAACCGCTGTAGGCGACAGCTAGCAGAAGATGCTGGGGAAGAAACGGTCTAGAGACCTGCAGTAACTCACTCATGCACATGTTCTCATGTGAATTTAGTCTATCCACAGACTATACCAGCCACATTGAAGAAGGCTTGTCAGCATTTATTAACACTCTGATGAACCCATGAAAGGTTATGCAAACTGTTATGGAAGGCAAAGCCATAATATTCCAGCACATTATACAGAATAATTCCGACTTCCCGTCCAAAGTTCTACTTATTTATTTTATTCAGCCAGTTTACAGGTTTCAGAAACACAAATCCTCCAAAAGAAGGCAGAACCTGGCAAATCCTCATGATCTAGAAATAAGCAGTCATATATTAAAAACACTAAGTTAAAAACACACTGCAAAGTCAAAACTGTCCAGTCTCCAAATGTCTTAACATTTTTTTTTTTTTTTCTCTCTTTGCACGTAACTATGGGCTGCTACTTATGGAAAGCCTGGGACCCCACTTGCCTACAGGTCTGTGCACTGGGAATCAACTGTCCAAGGCTTCTGCATTTAAAAATCGAAAACAAGACATGGCTGCAATTCACATTTTAGCTAGTACCCACTAGAGAACTGGGTTTTTGTCAGGAATTAGGGTGGCTCCAAAATAGCTGTCTGCTGACTGATTTCCATGACCCTCTTCTCTCCTAGGCGTAGGCTTGAGTTCCTTGGCTTCTTTAATCTACCACACTGCCTGGAGCACTCTGAGAGCAACAAGCCAACAGCTTCTATCTCGCCTTTCTCTGAAAACTTCATGCTTACAGCAGGAGTATCTCTCAGGCTACTACAAGACAATCGTTTTTATCCTCCCATCTTTCAACATACAAGTACCTCAATATCCAACGCCATTTGGCAAGCATCACAGAAGTAGGCAGGAAACCAAGGTTAAAGCTATCACCTACCCATCCTGCCTCCAGCAGCCAACTACTCCCTGCAACACACCTGCAGCTTCCTCCTGCTATTTTATGAACAGTTTTGCATTATACATTAGAAGCATCTGATCTGTGAAAATAGGCATAAGACACAGAGCCTTCTGAAGTTTGCTTTCATTACAATAAATATGGGTTAAAGGAGCAATGTAGTGTTTGGTATTTTGGGGGTATTTTTTTGCTTTGATGCAGAAAGGTCATCTACTGATCTAGTCTTTTTCAGTACTGTCTCCAAGTTCCCAGGATATCATCAGGAACCTGAAGTAACAGACAATTTATTCTATACCTCTTATATAGGATTCACAGCATGCTGGCATCAAGATAGTTTAATGAGTGCAGTACAGATACCCAGCCAGCACAGAGATGCTTTAAAAAACGTTCATAGTCCTTTACCTTATTCCAAAGGCTCACTGCTACTTCCCACACAACTGGGCTACAATATGTAAATCTCAGCAAGTTTGATGGGTTGATTCTTGGCTGTCCACAAAACAGCAGTAGGACTTGTTCTGCAAATCAGAGTTCTGAAACCACAAGGCACAGGAAGTACCGTGCAGCTAATCTGTGCTAATTCCGGCCTCATACAGACATATTAAGGAAAGAAATAAAGATGACATTCAAGTGTACGCAAAGCCCAGGGGCTTAGTCAATTTTTTGTGGCATCAGCTTCGGCAAAAAGCCTATAAATAACAAGATCTTTGAAGAAACAGGCAAGCTCTGTATGCACTCCCTTGCTTTTACTCCAGATAGCACTTTAAGTGGAAAAAACCTTGTTCATAGTACTTTTGAATGGATCCAGCTGAGTTTTAAACAAAAAAAAAAAAACAAAAACAAAAACAAAAAAACACCAACCAAACAGAAAAACAATACAAAATCAAAACCCCCAAAATCCCAAACTCAGATCTTCCCAATATCACTAGGATATATTCAAGAGCTACAAGCACAATGTTCCACCTAAAATGTTACATAAAGTAATTTAAAAAAAAAAAAGTCACAAATAGAATTGCTCCCCTAACAGTAGTCCATCCAGTACTTTTATTAGCTGTCCTAGGAAAAGTCTAAAATATGCTTGCAAGGACTGTTAAAACTGATAATGTGGAAGCCTACTTTTATGAGACCCTCTACAGTAACACCCTCTCAGTGGTCAACAATGAAGAGATATTTCTGAACAAATCAGCAGGCGTTTTAAGTCATAAGACCAGTCCCCAGATTTTCTTCAGAGTTTAAGAACAGGTTGCCAAGCACAAGCCCTCTCCTTCCAACAACTACTATGAACACATCCACATCAGGCATGTTTGCTCTATTAGCTACCATTAAGATGGACACTGAACTTGGAGATCTTTTGAGGGGAGGTGCCATGGAAAGACTAAGCCAGGACCACCTGGCTGGCATGGCAGCAAATGCTTCTGTTGCTCCAAACATCAGATCCAGAATGCTTCACCCTCTTCTCCCAAAAGCACAAATCAAAGGTGAAGGGCACAAGGACACCTGACATACCCATATCAGGTACGCTACAAATGACACATTGCTTGATACCACCATTTGTGGAGAACAGGACCCTTTCACACTGCACCGTCCTGCCTACATCAGGCACGGATTTACCAGCAGTGTGAAAGGGGATGCTATCCCCATGTTACCAGTCACGTATGTGTTCCCACAGCAGGCGATGACACAAGGAGTTCAGCTGCTCCCTCTTCCCAGCTGATCACGACTATGTCCTCTACGCAGTGCTGTGCAGACTTCCCAAGTATCTTTTTCTTATGTGGCAGAAGATGTAAAGGCCAGTCCAGAGAGCCCAGCTCAGCTGACATCACCACCACCACAGGGCAGAAAGGGTGCTGTGCTGAAGCTCTGTCACACTTGCATCGGACAACAGGCTTTCATGAGCGTCTGTGAATTTGGCTTATGAAGCCAGAGAGTGGGACAAGAATCTCAGGGTGTTTTGTTTTTTTTTTTAAAAAAAAAAGGCAGGGGGAGCAGAAGAGAGAGGGCTCCTTCATATGCTAGGCCAGCAGCACTGAGTTTGCTAAATCCTTAAGCTGGGTACAGGACACAGCAACTCAAGGAAAGTAGTTTTTCATGCTTATCCTCTCTCAAACCTTCATCTCAAGATCTCCCAGCCAAGGCCAAACATTAAGTGCTCCTAATTATCAACTCAGTCACTTCTGTCCTTCACACAGTTTCCAGTTCTTAGATAAGTAGATCTGATTCAAGCTCAGCAGCTTTTATTTTTGACAGCAGTCTCAGAGCTCAGTTAGCAGCCTTGGACAAGAAGGCTCTCTGCTCAGCTCCAGGCTGGAAGGGTGTCGACAGATGCTGAATATATTACAAACAAGTGGACGCAAGCTGTCATTCCCAAAGGAGAAGCAAAAGGCACACTGAGGAAATTTTGTCACTGTAAATCAATTGAAGTGGGGTCCGTTAGAAGACCTTCAGACTGCTTTTATCCCAGCTATGGACCATACATTCATCAACATTAAAAACAGGGACATAAAACAATACTGGGGTGATCATTTAAAACTGCTGCAAAAGATCTCAAGAAGAGCATGAGGGAGGTACATGGCTAGTGTGAAATGGCTCAAAAAAATCTCTTTAATCTGATGGGGTGTGGAAAGCAAAAAAAGTTTCCTATTCCATCTTCTTCCAAGAAAGGCAGTACCAATCTACCACTCATATCTCTACAGGTGTCACATGGAATATCTAGGGATTTTGGTACTATCCCATAATTAGCTACTGAAATAATAAGATTCATCAGATCAGCAGAACTCTGCACCTTTCATTCACAGGAGTGTTGATGGACCGACTCCTCCCTCTCACCTGCGCCTGTACACTATGCCCCAGAAAATCCCAAATGCAGGCAGCCAGGATTGCTGGTTACAGCACCAGTGCAGCTGCAAGCTTGGTCTGCTTTGCATCATCACTCACTGCATGCACCCTCAAGGAAAGAAGCCTTTCTTGTTCCAGATTTGTTTGATTACAGTGGGATCCTGACTCTGGGGTTTTATCCTTCAGAACTGCTGCAGTACTAATGCATTATCACACTAACAAGAATGAATCTGGACCACGTGTCTGGCTTAGCAAAGGGCAGAAAGGTTGCAAAGCACATGGAACTGAAAATCCCCGAGTCTCCTGAAGACAAAAGATGCAGCTCACTCGACAAATAACCAAGTGACAGCGTAAAACACTGCCAGCACTGCTGATGTAAGTGTAGTTTTGCAAACTTTAAGAGCAGGGAGTGAGGGAAGTGGAAACAAAAGAGGAAAAGGAATGGTAAAAGAAAACCCTTTCCAGCAAACCTTTTCCCACCCATCACAGGCAGCCAATTGTTCCTGACAAGGAACTCAGAAGTGAGGTAAGGTAGATGCAAAGACATGTGGACTGGTGACGTCATGGAGCAGTTCTGAAGGGGCTGATGCAGTCGAGTCCCTCTGCCCTCATCGTACATTTGCGCCTTCATTTTAGACAAAAAAGGAGCCGAACCCAGGAGCCTTCCCTCCCTATAATGGATGGCTGAAATCACTTTTCTAAACGCTAGTGTTGTTCTGAAATGGGTTCATCTGGTTTACGCAGACAGCCTCTCTGGACACTACTTGCCATCGGACCTTTCTGCCAAAGTAATTCTGTTAGCACTGTCTGAAGTCACAGGTGAACTCTCCAGAAACACGTGGCCAATAAGTTGTTCATGATGTTCATGAAGGGTCGAGTTCCACCAGCTTTCATAGTCCATTTTTCATTGTAATGCCAAGGGAACATAGGTGCAAATCCTTCATGCATCTAGTGGGGGATACAGAGGGTCTAGCCCTCAGAGCCGAGTCTAAAAGACTGTTCTTCCTATTTGGGTTATAGGAGCAGCTGCCAGACCAGGCCTTGGAGAAGGCATTATCAGAAGAAAGTCATGTTCCTGAAAGAATGAAGGTCTGTAATGGGAGATAAAACCATTCCCCTTTAGGTCATTCATCTGAAATAGGCTTCTAAGTGATAGTGACCAAAAGCTGTTCTCACTCAACCCCCATTTAACAGCGTAAAGTTATACATAAGCTCAGGACACATCTTGCTCAGCCATCACTGGGCAAGGATCTGCTCTCACTCACACTATGCTTCAGCACTACCTGCTTGAGGATCGAATGGGACAGCGACAATCTTCCCTGACACTGCTCATCCTTCAAGGCAGGGCTGAGAAGCATGTTGCCAGCTCTGTTCTCCTGGGCTTGTTTGCTGTGGGAGGGAGGAGGATTTTTCTCTTGCGGGGTTTGGGGGGGTTCATTAACAGGAGAAGCTTTTGAAAGAGTAACATGGATGCATGGCAAGAAATGAAGTCTCAGCAATCAGCTAAGATCACATGCTGTTTCCAGACGGCTTATGGATATACACCCACAACACATGTCATTAGGTGTACACAGGTGGGGCTAAGGCTACCAGCCAATTCCAAGTGCAGCTTGCCCAAAAAAAACCAAAACACCCAGTCAAACAGACAGCCCCACAGTTAAGAATATTTAACACATATTTCATTAGATCAAACCAGAAGTGCCAAAGTAGGTAATAACCCTCCAACACTAGGATATCTTGAACAAGGATCCACAGCAACCAGACCATGAAAATCCATGCAAATTGAACACTTCCCTCGTTCATTCAGCCATGGTTTGAAATTCCTGTTCCATTTTTATTTGCAGAAGCCCGCTCCTGCTTCTTTATCTTATTAAGCACACACATGCAGACAAACACAAGACTCACCATCTAAACTTAGACTGGAGAAGTTAGCTCTGCTGTAAATGTCACCAGGTTTAAGCCATGGCTGGGAGGAGAGTGAGTTTGTGTCACTGTCAGTCAAAAGTCAGGCAGAGACATATTGCTGTATCAAACACCATTGTCAGCTGTCTCCTCTAAAGCAAATGCAGAGTCTATTCTCAGAACCTGCAAGCCCTTACTGTGGCCATTAATAACCAGAGGAACCGTCAGCAACCTGCAGCTCTCTCAAGGCCCTTCTCCACACGCCACCACTTCATGTTACAGCCTCACTCCGAAAGGCTTGAAACTGTAAGTGAATCTGCACTCGTGGAAAACAAAAACATTTTATATATGAATCGACACACCTGCCTCTGGTCTGCAGAACAGCACACATGAGCGGACCGAGCTGAGCCTGGGCTCAGCTCACCTGCATCATCGCACAGGCGTGTGCTGCAGAGAACCAGCATTTGCTTTTCACCGTCCTGTCCCCCCAGTCTTATTACAGAGTGAGACAGAGGCAGCCTTGTACCTGCAGTCTTTCACCTCTTGAAAGGGCTCTCTGAGAATATAAGATTCTCTGGGAAACAGGTGGATTCTCAGGGATCTGGGAGCAAACCCCATTGCTTTTGGCTGAATGATTCCAGGTTTGTGGCAGTGCTTGTGGACAAAACCCAGCCCACTCACTTGTTTGCACCTCAGACATGAAAGGGTGCAGAGAAGGGGAGGTCTTGTTATACACTACGGACTTTAAATTTCCAATACAGACCTTTTAAGGCAGAGCAGAAACAGTCCCTAGAGAAAGAGCAGAGCAATTGAAAAGCAGACATGATTTTTGGCTTTCTGCATGGAGCAAAGTTGGGTAGTACGTAAAGAAGGGGCAGTGTATCCCACATCCTGGTCCCTAGTCATGCATATCTCTGGAACTACAGCCACCAGCACCTGAGCACTCCTTGCCCACAGCATTACTAATCATCTTTCTGTTTATCCAATATCTGAAGATCATCCACTAAAAAGCACCTGCATGTCTACAGACATCATAATAATTCCTTCAATTCTTCTCTGTCATCATAAGACTGATACAAGTATCAGCCAGAATCATAAAGGTTTCTAAGACACCCACATGCCCAAATGATACCACCCAGCTACTCTCTCCTAGCCTCCCTCTGGCTCAATGATCTTCTGTTCACCATCCTCACACACTTTTATTATACACCTGGTACACAGAAGTAGTGCCACAGTTCTAAGTGGTTCCAGCTCCTGCAAAAAGAGTCAAGCATGCAGTTCTCACCCTTCCTGCACGGCTGACTTCGCCCCTAGCACATTTTCAGAAGTGGTTCAAGGGGCCTCTTGGAAATTCAGGGATCAGAGTCTGGGCTTCTCTGTTCCCTCCCCCAGAAGTTGTGCAAATCAAAGTCCTTTTTAAACATCTTGAGCTGTTACAATGCAGAACCATAAACTTATCACGGCCAGATAATAAACAAGGGGGGAGAGATATAAAAGTTACAAGGAGGATAAGTTACCTTGCCAGAAATTATTAACTCCAGGCACATTTTCATTAACAAGCCAGGATCTCCACTTTTAAAATACAACTCCCTTTCCCGTTCCATCAAACTACTTGATAAGCTAAAGCCAGCTGGTATTTACATAGGTTAATGTTTCTCATTTTTAAAAAAAAAAAAAAAAAAAAAAAAAAANAGAACATTTTCAAGATGAGATATAAACTGATATTTGCATGGTGACTCTGATTTTATTCCCTTTGACTGTGCCAGTTGTGTTGTTTAAAGGAAGATTGAAATGGAGACGAAATAAAGGTATTCTAGTCTGAATCCTACCCTGCTCCTGCAATGGGAGCAAACTGCTGTGCCCTCCGTACTTGTGGCATAAAGGCCAGCCACGATCACAGAAGCAGTTAAGAGAAAGGGGAATGTCTGTGTTGTAACACACACTTTATTTAGCATAGATTTCATTTACTATGGAGATTCTCCTACTTATTAATACTATGAACGCTAAGTCCTCATGCTGGAGCAACCATTAGCAGCTTGCAACCTGTAAGTACACAAGTGAAAGCAGCCCATGAGTCAGAAAGGAACTCGCCCTCCAGAAGAAAATCTGGTATAACTTGTAGCTTCAGATGTGATGTCCATTGCCCCCTCAATCCTGAAGTTCAGGACCACCTCTGGGTTCACCACAGAGCTAAGGAGAAAGCATCACTTTCCCACCAAAAACTTGTACATCAAAATCCTTTTCATAGGTTCTCTGGGGGAATTTTCAGCTTTTTGTTTTAAAAAAACCCACCCTTTCATTTAGTTTTGATTGAAGTTGAGAGTTCCTACAGAAACACTTGTTGCTGAAGACCTGATGTTGTCAGAGTTTTCAGCCACATTCTGTCATGATAATGAAAATGCCTTCATACCAACCCAGTTACAGAAGATTAAAGACCACCTGATTTGTTCTGTGAGTCATTTGGTGCTAATCTTGTTATACAGGCTAACAATAAAATCAGATGTCTGTCCAGAGCCTAAAGGCCCTGCTGACCTTCTGTGGTTAAAGCACGCTTGTTTCTACAGCTAGAAACATGGGAAAAGGCAGGCCAGAACTGCATCTAGTTGCTTTTATCTCCTCTCACCCAAGAGCTTATTTGCAAAGGGTTACCAGGAGGCAGCCAAGAGTAAGTCCAGGTAAAACTCAAGCTCATCTCTGGATCAGAACAAGACTCTCTAACCACATCACTGCTGTTTAATAGATGTCATGCCCATTCACTGTTGCCCACCCTTGGCTATATCACCACCATCTGCACAGCTGTGTGAAGTCCCCTCTGTTACTCAACGTGGGCTGTGAAAGCACCACCAGAAGGATATCTTTATCTCCAGTGGCTAAATCTCCCTTTGATGCCAAGAATCCAGTATTTCACAAACTTTTTCTAGATTCCCTTTGCAGCACCAAGAGCTAGTGCATTGAAATTCCACCTTACATAGCTCAAGTCACATAGGTTTTAACACATAGGTGTATACTTGGGCAAATCAAGAGATTCAAGGTGCCTCTATCCAACTATCTGAGGTTATATAGGCTGTAAACCCTCACTGCTCTGCACTACAGGGGAAAAGGATGTTTTCATTACTATAGACCTTCATGATTTACCATGCCAAACAGGTCAGTGTACATCTTCATCTGGCCCACTGGCTGCTACAAAGCTGTCCCACTGCAGATGAACCAACTTCTCGGACCACCTGAAAGCTGGTGTACAAGCATGCTTCCTACCTAGGACACAGACCATAGGAGCTGCCAGCCATAAAACATCACCCACAACTCTCAAGCACAGAAAGAATGCTTGCAAAGAAGCCCTCCCCGTATCTAGGAGCATTCACAGCCTCTTACATTTCATTTCATATTCAACATGTTAAAATTGACATGCAATAGACACCTTGCACTACATTGGATGACCAAGAATGATTCGAGTACACAATCTACTTAAGAAGTCAGACTAAGGAACCTGCTAATACATCTCTAGTCCTGGACTCACTCTGCAGCAATAGGGACACTCATGTCCTAGCCACTCACAGAGCCTTGCAGCTAGTTAGCCCTAAGAGGAAGGTGCCCAGAATCCTTTTGTGTTCAGCGCTAGCTGTACAGTACTGCCACAAGACATGACGGCACTATAGAGAAAACACAAAGACCTGACTGCGTGCATTGGAACAAGAGCAAACTTAATGTAGTATACTTTCTATCCCATATTTGATACATTACCACCATATTCACTAACCAGTCAGGCTGTGCTCTGAGACCACCCCATCTGCTGTATTGCAAAAGGAAAACAGTTCACCACCACAGTGACAAAAGCACCAAGCTGTGACCTTGAGGCAGGTTCACCAGCGGAGCTCTTAAAATGCCAGCACTCCATTCAACTCGCTCTGCTGCACGATCATTGTCACAAAGTTTACCATGAAGTCCAAATAGCAAGAAAGGAACAGACAAGCTTTCGTGCCGCTGTCCAACAGGGTGCGTTTAAACGCTTTGTTACAACTAACAGGGCAAGTAATCCATTTTAAAACCTGCCTCATTTAAACATTAACTGTCTCCAGACAGTCACGTACAACTTTGGGTAATAATCAGTATCCCAAACAGCTCTTTGAAAAGCTTCTGCCTCTGGAACAGGGAATACCATGTTTGAATCTTTACTATAAAGTCAACATTTTAAACATTTATTATTCCAGATTATTATGCGCAAGTCAGTTTGTCCTCCCTTGTCCCACACATGAAATACAGCAGGGGCCTTTTCCACTTGCCCAGTTCCTTGCAGTGGATTTGCTCCATTGTTAACTTGAGATTGACTTTTGTTTTGACAGTCACCCTTATGCCAGTGGTTCCCCATTCTGTACCTGCTGAAGTCAGGGAAGAGGCAGAACCACCAAAGAAGGGAACTAAGATTTCAATGGCTAGGGTGATTTAAGGTTTTGTTCCCCTACTCAGAAAACTAAATTCCCAGAGAATGAACCCCACAGAGCAGAGTCCAGATCTACGCTGAAGAGGAACAGGGAGGGCAGTGGCCAAACATATGAAATAAGGCAGAAACAGCATCAGGTGATCTGGCACTGTAGGAAGCATCAGAAAGTTGCCACAGTCGGCACATGGGAGTTGCTGTAGAAGCTAGTTACTCTTCTTTGATTACCTCTGAAAGCAATTATCAGTCAGGAGACGAGATGAACCGAGACAACCAGGAAAACACAGGCATCAGCCAAGCAGCCTCCACCATGTGTTGCCAAAAAGCATCCTTCTCGGCAGAGACAAGGGGATCAATGAGGGGGGCGTTTGGTGCAAAGCCATCTCACCACTCTGACAGCCACATCTGAGCAGGCAATTTAGCTTCGCCCATGTTTGGATGGGCACAGTGACAAGCTCTCACCAACACACTGTGCGGTTCAACACAGCCTGAATGGGGGTCACCAGGTTTTAATAAAGCAAGTACCTCCAAGAATACAGAGGACACATGAAAGGTACACTGTCAGCATTCATCTAACATCATCAGAGTGGAGAGAAAACCCCACTCAGGTTTTAGACCATTGCCACGAACAAATCTGCTACATCAGGTGCTGATGACTGCAGGACTGGGCCAAGAGGATTCCAGATGCAGATGATCACGTTAGGAACCAAATAAAGGTCTGAGCTCACTCTGCAACAGTCATGCTAGATTTTGGGATGGTGGTTCAACCTTTTTCAGTTTGCAAACCCCTAAAAACATTTTCCATGAGGGTACAGACCCTCCAGAACTTTCCTGTACATAGAAGTTTGTCAGGCAAAGAAAAGCAAGGTCACTTGAGTGACACACAGCATCATGAGCTTTATGCATGGACCAAGGAGGCCATACCAAATGGCAGAGTTTGAGAAGGAGGCCAAGAGCAGAGCTGTTCCCCCATGCATCAGCTTCAGGGCTGACACATGACATTTTCACATCCTGCTCCATGCCTGCCCTCACCCTGATCCCTGGCCAGCTCAGCACCCATGGCTCCATCAGGATAGCACCTCTGAGGCACCTTTGTCCAGGGAGCAGGCTATTCCACAGAGCTATTTTTGCCAAGAGTTCAAGCCATGCCCAGCTCTATATCCCAAAACCTCCTGCCAACAAGAGGACAGCAAAGCTGATGCTTCCATTGCTCTCTCCCCCCCTTTTAGCTGAACCTGGAGGGAATCATTTAGGAGAATGAAGGGCAGAAATATCTTTGGGGAGGGGGGCAGGGATGGCAGTGGAAGCAGCAGTGGAATGAAAGGCTGCCTGTCCTTGAGATCCCCCTGCATGATGAGTAACCAGATACCATATGTGCTCCAGAAGCCATCAAGTACTGCTGCTGCCAGCCTGGTAACGTTTGAAGAATCACCTGTAATGCTTCCATTGAGTCCTAATCACAAGGTGACAGGCCACCTGGAGCAAAGGGAGGTGGGGGAGGAGCAGAGTGAAGGGAAGGAAAAGCTCATGTCTACCAGCCAGCCCACATGAATTGGAAGAACAGTTTTNTCAGCTTTTAAATTAAATTCTCTTTCAGAAGAGGGAAGTTGAAAACTTTGCTCGGAGAAGCAGGCTCAGGACAACTCAAGCACATGTGGAAGGACTATAGGTTCCTCCCTACGCATTACTGTTTGTTTAGAATCTTAAAGTGTAAACAGCACAGGGAGTTAACCAGACAGCAAGGCCAGAAGATACTGGGTTGAATTTACAGATCTGGTAATAAACATAAGAGAACATTGTGTGATTGTCAGCACATGGTCTGCAGACTTCAAGGCCCATGAAGAAGAACCATGGAAATCAAGCTGTATGTTTGGCATTTACAGAGAAGGCCAAACCCATGGAAAACAAAATTAAGACCCCATGATTCAAGAAAAGGTTTGAAGCCCTGCTCTAGTTCATCTAGAGCATGGATGAGACTTTTTTCATGACTTATGTTCCTCATCATGGTTTTAAGGGAGCCTCCTTCAATCCCACTGACACATTTGCAGACCACCCAGCTAAGGAGAGGAGGAAAAAAAAAAAAAAAAAAAAAAAAAAAAGACTTCACCTTAGACACACCTCAGTCTCTCAGGTCTAACCCCTCCAACAGCAGCCAGTACCTCGTGTGTCTGACAAAAGAACAAGCACCTCATTACACTAACACAAGATAATCTACTCCAATTATGACTAAAGACTTAAACCTAGAGTGAGCGGGGTAAAAAACAAAAGAACTACAGTGATGAGGAGTTTTCTTTCCAAAAACCTTATAAAGGTTTCTCTGTTTTCTATAATTCCCAGGCAGGAGTTGGGGGAATTGAGTAACATCTCTTTCTTGATCCCCAAACACAGGCCTGCCAATACAGCTGTCCAAACATGGCACCTCCCATGTTATACATCCAGTAAGGCTCTTAATCCAGCCACTAACCTTCATGTTCAGCAACACACGTGTTATGACTGCAGCAAACTGCTGCGAGCAGGCGAAGACATACCTCCCTCCTCAGTGCACAGGGCGTCAGCGTGACGTGTGCTAACCTACACAGATGTCTTTCCAGTACAGTCACATTAGCCTCCTGGGCAGGTCCTACATACTAATTTTGGCTTGGCATGATTTTAATAAAAATGAATCATGACAGCAACCAGCAAGTGTTCCATGGCTGCTGCTATCCACACTAATAGCTCAGGAAAACAAACACGACATGTACACTGCTCCATGCCTTCATTCCCATGAGGCAAATGCCATCACCTAAATACTTCTACTATCACCTGTGAGAAAGAGGTGTAAGCACTGAGGCTGCCATCAACAGTTGCTGCAGCAGCTGCCCGATTCCCCACCACACTGGATAACACTGCAGATACCTGCTGGGCATGGGAGACAGTGTTTCGAAGATTAAACCTGAGCTTTTGAGATCTCATTGGCAAGAGACATGCTCTGCTGCCTCCCTTCCCCACCAGTCACAGACACAGAATAAAGCCTCCCTGCTGGATCCTATCCTCCCACAGGTTCCACTTCCCCCTCAAACAGCTCTGTGACCACAGCCAAGCAAGGACAGGAACTGGAGTGCTCCCACTGAAGGGAACAGAAACCTGAGAAGGGAGGAGAACTCCTTGTACTAGGTGGGCATCCCCCAGCTCATGCCTCCGATCCCAACCTGCTCCTCCAACTCCTCTCCCCAGCAACCACTGCACTTCAGTATTAATGCTGTGCAGCCTGCAGAGCTTCAAAAGTATTAAACGCTATTACTATTCAGGCTAGTACTGCCTGAACAAAGACAGGTTTTAGAAAAACAAAACAAAAAAAACCCCACACACAATTGAGATTTAGCTGTATAAAGTATCTTTAACAGTGAAGACAGAAGAGAACAGGGAACAAAGTCTATTTGTCCCTATTGATACACTGTTTGTTATCTGCACTTGGCTATAAAGGGTCACGTTCACCCAACACTTAGCTTCCTCTTGTGTAAACCTCAACCACCACTTTACTCCCGCCTTTTCTCTCCTCCCTCACCCAGAATACGACAACGTGAAACACTCCCTGGCCAGTGCCGCAACACCGAGCTGAGGAACACGCACCCCAGGAGGCAGCAAAATCACTGCGTGATAGCCCGGGAAAAGGCAAGTGCTGGGAAGCACGTCCATGCGCCTGGCTGCAGCTCCCAACAAAAGGAGCCTTTGTCCCCTGTGGCTTTCAGCATGGCCGTGCCAGAATCAACAGAGATCGATTCCAGCAGCACTAGGAAACAGGATAGGGCAGGGAGGAATAGGCTGGGCTGCTCCTACCTTCTGTGCACCTCTGACTTGTACTGAGAGGGGATGCATGTTGAAGGGACCGGGGCTCTTAAGAAGGGCACCATCCTAAAAACCTTTATGCACTGGCTAGGAGATGTGGAAGCCATCTTCTGTAGACAGCTTATATATACACAAAGCATTCAAAAGTACTGCCACCTAATCACTTCCAGGTGAGAGATCTGATGGTCACAGTTTCCAGGGTGAAATCTCTGCTCTAATTCATCTCCTGCAAGAAACAACATGACCTTCCTTTGAAGTGCATTCTCCAGCACAGATGGATAGAGCATGTCCTCCACCCTCATTTCCAGAACGGAACTATCCTACTTGGGGGATGAAAAGAAAATTTGCCTTGGACTGGAGAACCCCCCAAAGCACAGAGACGTCTTTGGAGACACCATAGTTTCATGAATACTTAAAGCTTTCCCAACAAGGACACTGAAAAAGTCTCATTTCCCACTCTTTCCTGCTTCTACGTCACTGACTCCCCTTGTGCTAACCCAAGCATTTCAATGGCTACATGCTGAACTGGATTGAGAAACGAACCTCAATTAAAAATAGCAATACAGATCCATGTTAAAAGTAACCAATGGTTTCTGATGTCCCAGCCTGGCTCACAAGGGGTGGAGCTGATTTTCTCAGCAGTGCTGCCTACTTATGTCCTCTTACAAAGTGTCAGGCCATTGTTTTCACTAAGTCACATTGACTGTGAGGGTGGCTCTTTGGCTAAAGAAAGAGATCCAGTGGCTGGGCAGTTTGAATAGAATGTGTCCCGTTTCTATCCATGAAGTTCCTGGAAAACATCAAGGTTTAGACTTGCCAAACATATATTTCAACAGAAGTTAAAATTCACTCCCATTTCTAAAGAGGGAGAATCACAGCCAAGCCTTTTTCTATTTCAAGATAAGCTGGTGAATTCTGGTCTTGGCATTTCAAATTTTTTTAAACTCGTAATTATACAAGGGAGATGGAGATGTCAGCCACATTTTCAGGTTCAAACTCATTCCAATTCAAAGTGTTTTAGGAACTAGTGTATTTACTGAAAGTGTTGGCTTCACTCATCAAGAGTTATTTCCAAACCTCAGTTTTTGCACACTTTGTATAATACTTCAAGGTTTCATTGAGATTCAAGGTTGGGTTTTTTGTTTTGTTTTGGGTTTTTTTTGTTTGTTTTTTTTTTTAAAAAGTGGGAATCTCCTGTTCTAAGACACATACAGTATGACACCAAGTTATGGGGATAAATCTGTAATGGCAAAATTCCAAAGCACTTCTGTCTGCCCAGCTTCCATTTAACTGCTCTACAGAAACAACATCCAACTCTGGGGCAGGCAAATCTCGTTGGATTTTCTACCAGAAGGCATCAAATGCTCCCAGGAAAATAGGAAAACTTAAGGAAAGGCAAAACTCAGAATTCAGAGGTTTCACAGGCATCGTGAACTCGGTGTCATATCTACCACATGCCTTTCATTTAGGTATAGTAAGTACCAAGAGTAACAGGTATTACTGAGCAGGAAATGCACTCCTGAGTATCCTGGGTCCCTAATTCCATACAGCCACTCCAGAGCACAGAGACTACTGTATATTGCCCAAATCTCTAATTAAACTTTTGGATGAGAGAAGAGCCAATGCATCTTGATATATTATTTACTCGGTTAAACACCACAGCCTTATTATTAAATGGAGGCTTGTCTCAAAGAGGCAGCTTCATTTGGATCCTGGTCTGATTGCACAGCTGCCACAGGCAAAGGTTAAAGATAATGGCAAGAGAAAGAAAAATTACAGCAAGAAGGATCTAGAACAGCAACTAAATAGATACTACTGTGGAACAACATGGATCCTGAGAAAGAAGCATTAGCTTGGAAGAGGAAGGTTGCCTGTGTTTTGGCTGGTCTAGAATTAGAGGAGAGAAAACCCAAAGAGTGAGTTGTTGGATGTGACAGCTTAAGTTTTTCCAAGAGCAGGAAAATACAGTCAAAGCAGGGGCACTTTTTCCTACAAGAAAAAGGAGCTGGGAACACAGTGACATGACCAGGCTCCTAGGGCTTCCCCTGGATCTCACTGAGGAAAGCCCTTCTTCTTGGTAGCTGTCTGATGAGGGCATCCAGGCCTTTAAGCACTTGGCTTCCTGCCAAGTACGGTGATGGCTGGAGATTACTGTGTAGGGACTGAAAGGAAGATGTGATTGGAAGGAGGACTTTAATGATGTGCAGCAGATGCTATCACAAAGTTAGGTGCTTTGCTAAGCAGATGAGAGGAATGTATGCAGAATCAGAGCTGATCACCATTATCTTGTGAAGCACAAGTATGCACTGCAGCTATTTTTCCACATGCACCTGCCAGTGTGCATGAAATGCTAGGACATCTTCCTCATAAACAAACACAGAACCTTCTTCTGTATCAAAAGAAACAAGTGCATCACACAAAAGCACTGGTACTGCGCCAGTGCACCGCCAGCACAAAACAAAACACTTTCTTTCTCATCTCAGACTCCAGAGCAGGGACATAAATAAGCCAAAGATGCTTGCTGAATAGCAGGCAGTCTGTCTCTGCCAATCTTCACTGCCACAGACAACACAAGCCTAATAAATTTCTGCTGCAGAGAGCAGGGAAGTCTTACCCGCATTCTAGCAGCACTGTCAGGAGGAGAGCAGGCAATGTGGGATGGCTTGTTGCACATATCCGCGTATTCAAAGGTTTTTTTCACCCTAACACAGAATGACTTCCTCATTATCATTTGCAGATGTCAGAATGAGACCTTTAGAGAACAAGTAACTTGCCCATGGCTATACACAGAGCCTGCCATAGTGGTAAGAAGCAACCCTAAATACACACTAAACATTAACCTTTGTTACAGAAGGAACGGAGAAACTGTCACAGTTCCCTCCATAACCAGGAAAAGCTACACTGAAAAACTGCCTTTGTCACAGATGCTCTGTTCGGTTTTGTACCCATTACCAACAATTGTTGTAATTGTTGTGTTATCAGTCACACTTGCCAGATAAGATTTCTGACACATAGGCAAGCCCAGCTGTTGCTGGAGGAGACAAAGATGTTGATTGGGTTCCTGGCTCTCTTTCAGCCTTCCAGGTTTCAAGCACTGGGTGACGGTGAAGGCAGGATGAAAAAACTATGTTTACTTTTGCAACCTTGAGTCAGCTTTGCACAGGCTGAATCTCAGCCACGCAGGGTCTTTTCCTTCCAAAAAGGAAGGACACCAACTGCACAGTGAAAGCCAGTTTGAAGGGTTCAAAAGAACATGGCCACATGGTAATTCTCTGACAAAGTGAGACTTACTGCTTGAGAGAGACAGGATTGAAGCATACAGGATGCATAGATATTAGTCCCAAGATATGCTAACACAGGTAAATACAGTTTCTCCAAGCCTCCCATTTTTTTTGCCATCCATGTATTACTAGCTAGAACTAGTTCTAAAGCCCAGTGAGTTGCATCAGTCCAGCATGCCTCACTGACAAAGCAAAGGACAGGGGAACTGAGTGATCTCACATCACCTTCTCCTCCTCTTCTCCCCCCTGCAAGACTCTCCCAGAGCAGCCACAGCTGATTTCAGCAGCGGATATTCCCCGACTTGCACCTTAGTTTTCTTTACACAAATGGCAAAATCAATCCAAGCCATCCTTGACTGACAGCTAGAAGAAACACTAGAGAGAATGACAGCAACAAACAGAAAGCAGATCAAGGGATTTTAGTAAGGAAGCAGTAGAGCCAGACAGCAAAGGCAGCAAAAAGCATTATACATGAATTTTCATCTCTCAGCCTGTGACCATGAAAACAGATTCTGTTTTCATACATCTTCCTCAAGTTTCCAGCCACTTGTTAACATCCCAGCTTATCCCGGCCACAGCTTCAGGATAACACACTAAAAATCTATCCAGGTCAGTACATGCACATGGGCTTAGTAGAAGAGCTACCATTACCAGTGGCGACAATATTCTATGATTAAAAATATCATCAGAGGGTTACTACAGTTGGAAAATTAAGGAAGGTGGCAGCAGGGGGAAGAAACGAAGGGAGAATTTGTTCTCTCGCCACACACACCCTTTTCCATTTTTTAATCTTCATCATCCAGAATCTCTTCGTAGGTGACCACTTAAGCATGACACAAGAGTCTACACATCTTTCAGACCCCAGGTTTCCCCTTCCCATATGTTCCCCAGCTGCTTCACCACGGAAAAGATCTTATCTTGGAGGGGGGTGAAAGAAACAGGAAGGGCTTAGATAAATACTCACAGCCCAGCTCTGATAAGCAACCCTACAATAACAAACCAGAGCAACTGAACAATACGCTTTGCTTGAACAGGTTTCCCCCCACTCCAGTTTGGGGACATTAGTCAAGTTTTTGATTTTACAATGTGCGAGGGACCTGAAGGTTACATTAACAAGATATGTTTTAGTGCCACAAATCCACTAACAAGGGGGAACAGAGGAGGAAGCTCTGAAGGCAGCAGATTTTGAGCATGACAAATTCACCTCCAAAAACAAGTAGTTGTTTCATCTGATGGGGAAAAAAAAATGCTTTGCTTTCTGTTCTCCATTCCATGAAACAAGGAATTAGTCATCCTTTGAAGAGGACACCTGATTCCTCAGCATCAGGAGACTGAAAACACAAGAATAGCTAATTTTTTTCTAGCCCCTTCAACCCTTGCCCCTACTCATTCTGGCTAAAAATATCCATCAATGATTTTGACACCCCACACACACACATTTACAGCATGACTGGCTTCGGACCTGTGCCATCCCCAAGCTTGAAGAATGTGCTGCAGGGTGCCTCCCTCAACAGTCCCTTTGCCTCCTGCTGCCCATTACCAGAGGTTGGCAGGCAGGTATTGCAGGCTCTCAAGAAGGACTTTATTTCCAAGGCCTGCCACTCCACTGTACCATCCTGGTTTTCATTCACGGCCCCATTCATGTTGGTGAAACTTTTAACTCACCCAGGAAACCAACTTGTGTTACTGTTGCTTCGCTGGACCAGGGGGCACACATATCTGCGTCTCCAGGGCTTTGAAGACAGACATGGTTAGCATTGCACATGCAGCCCCCTGCCAAGGTCAGCAGTGGCATTAAGAGCCTGTTCAAAGTCAGGACTCGGTCCCTGCAAACGTGTCCAGAAAGGCAAGGCAGACCATCACTCTGTAGGTGGTTCTTTGGCAATCCCTTTCTTTCCTGTCCTTATAGAGTAGCACTTTTTTAGGTAAGAACTGGCACTAGTGTCACTTCCTCTACAGAAAGTCTTGTGTCCTCCTCTGGAAGCCCCACTCCAGCCTCACCCTCTCCTGTTCTTCATTTCCCAGAGTGCAGTTGGATCCTGTTCCCATTCAGCTCTCTAAAACACATTTGTTTCTTCTACACAATCAGATCTTCTTGTGCAACTGGGAGACCGTTTCCATTTCCTTCCTCATCAAACAGCTTGTACAACTCCCAACACTCTGCTGTTCACAGGTACTAGACATCAAAAGGTTTCTGATGGCCAGGTCATTCCTTCATTCCCTTCTGCCACATGGCCTCTGTCCACCACAGAGATGGGCAACTCCTCACCAACCCTGCTCACTCATGGCTGGTACAGAGATCAGGCTGCTGTGCAACATCTAACTGCCTCCCATTTGTGATCCCACTGTCCCAGTGGGTAGGACCCAACTCTTCTTACACCATGGGAGAGGGCTAGAGCTAGAAAACACAGAGTTTTTAGAGCAATTCCAATTTAGCTGCCAAGATCTGGAGGGACAGAAGGATCTTTTATTTATTTCCACATTCTATTCCAGAAGACTTTACTGAGTACCTCAAGCACAACCACAACTCACTAGTGACAATTTTAATGATCCAACTTCCCATACAAGCACCTTGCTATCTGCCTCCTCAAGCTCTTCAAGGCAGGACAGTTCCCCCAGACCTGTGTCTTTGGTTTACTTTTTTTACAAGCAGACTGCACTGTTCTGCATAACAACTCTGCCAACTCAAATTCACCTCCCAAGCACCTCTTCCTTCCTCCAATTATTCATCAACTCCTATTAATCCGCCCTCCTGGATAATCAGAGTAATGCTCTTTAAGCATATAACTATGACAGGGCAAAGCCACTCTCTGGCTGCAAGCTGCGTTAGAGGGCACGGTGACCCTGCAGGTAATGTAATTGGGAATATTACGCTCCAGAGCCTCCAAATACTCCATTTACGGAGTCAGCTCCCCAGAACAGGACATGAGCACTGCAGAAAGGGCACTTTCGCTGAAAGAGTTTCCTGGCATACCCAGGGATACCTGGCTGGATAGCAACTTACTGCAGTCCTGAAGTGCTCCCTCCCCTCCCCCAACCACCCTGGGCATCTTCTCACCTAATTTAAGAGTGACTTTGGATGAATCATTTATCCCTGTGTGGAAGAAAGTCATCTTGAGAGGTGCTAGCAGCATCGTTTTTCCCTCCTTCCCTGGTAAGTTGTTCAGGTCATTGACATTCATACTGTACTGCAGTTGCCAAAGTCGATACATTGGGATACTGAAGGAGAAGCCACTCAGACTCTACCATCGCAACAGACTGCTTCTCTGAACATTAGCCACTGCCTGGTAGCACACTCATCTTTGAGCAGGAACTGAAAAAGGCTTTGGAACCCATTGCAGGAGAAACCACACTGGTGCAACATGAACCAGCAGAAAAGGAAAGCTGCTGCTAGCACCCATCAAATACCATGAAATTAAATTAAGGTGGCAAGGAACTGTAACATCATTTTGCTTTCTCTTTTGTCCCAGAAAGAGAATCAGTTAGATTTCACTAATCTGTGCAGCCAAAGCCTCACTCCTCATTCCCCTTTACGTGCAGTAAGTCACAGTCAGCTTACCATGCGCATGAACAGGCTGGGAGTGGGGGGAGCTTTTTCACCCATGCCTGCCAGCCCGAGCTCTGAGATTTACCGTGAATTCAGCCAAGAGTCTGGCAATCGAGAGTAAAGACAAAGTTTTTTCATTTGACAGTAACAACTGATTTTTGCTGCCACTTCTGTTAAAACCAGAATTAAACGAAATGGGGGTGATGGGAGAGCCTTACCTGTTAAGACAGAGCACTAACATTAAGGATGTGGTTACTTAAATATAGATAAAAAACCCTCCAGTGACTTTCAGAAACAACCAAGATGTGGCACAAACCTCTTTGCTCTCGCAACAAAAAGGCCAGTACAAGTGGGAGACTGGCACAACACCACAGCAACAAAAAGCTGGCTGTGGAAATAGGTGAATATTAGTTGTTTGATCTAAACTGAAATCTGAGTAGGAGCAAAGATCTAGCTTAAAGATCTGCATTTGTTGTTGCAAGAGAAAATTAATGCACCTTCTATATTTCTAATATCAGGCTTCAGAAGGACTGCTTTCCACAAAAAGAGAGCCATACTGTCAGTTTAGGAAAATACACACTACCTCTCCAGGATGCAAGAGCTATTTTCCTCAAGGCAATTCTACAGCATGTTTACAAAAACACACAAATAAGTCCTCAGTTCTCCGAATGTTTTGCAAGCATTATCTCTCACTACCTTTGCATGTGACAAAACAGTTAAGCAGAAAGGTTCTCTTACTCATGTAACCACAGGCCCAAACCAACCATCTCCTCTCACACAGAGGGCAATAAAGAGAAGGACAAGCCTTGAGCTGGTGAACTGGCCAGGGCCCCTGATGTGCATATAGCACTGACCCAAATCCTGATGTTCCAGGATTTTTTACGTGAAGATTTTAGCCCCTTGACTGTTTTCAACATTTTAGGTTGTTTCTCCCTCCCCCTCCACCCACAGTTTTTGCAGTTTAGCTTCTAGCATCATCCAAGTCTAAATTAAGTCACGATGCAGCAGGAGTGGTGCTGTGACAGACAGTATAGCAAAGCAATTTCTCTTCACACTGACATGATGTCATGGTTTGGTCTCTGCAGTCACATTGTGCTATGCTCACGTACTTGCATGCAGTTCAGTGTCTGTCTACCCCTAGGCCATCCAAGCACCTTCAAAACCAGCTTCCTTTTAAAGGCTCCTACTGCATTAGCTGATTCAGTCTTTTTATGTTGTGCCTATATCTCTCTCATTTCTTTAGTTAACTCTGCATTAAGCCTGCCCTGTATGATAGGTATGACCCATGTACTAAGCTTGTAACCTAGCATAAATTCAAGGGTTGGTTCTTGGCTATAACCAACAGTATACAAGAAACTGAAACAAGAACTATTTCTTGCTTTTTTTCTTCCCCAGATATATCTATGTTCCCACCCCCTCGCCCACCCCCAGACATTTGACTGATACACCATCTTCCCTCCAGGTCTAACTCACTGTGTCGTTAAGTGGACTTTTTTTGCCTCCCTTCTATAAACGCATAAGCTTGCCTTGCTTTATGGAAGTTTATTGGGAAAACATATTGCTTTTTATTTATCTTTTCCTTTGCTTGACAGATTTTAGCAGTTAAAAAGAAAGCATAGATACCTCCCTTTCCTAGCCCTTACTCTTCAGCCCCCTATTTATCTTTAGGAAGAACATGGAAATGTCCTGCCTTTTCATCATCCAAGCCTCTGAGAATAAAAACAAACCCTGGAAAATGTCATTTAGACTTCACTTTCAATTTTTTCGTCATCTATTTTATATTCTTCAGTCGGGGGTTTCAGAGAGTCAGAATATAAAGGAAAGAGAATGTAAAATTAAGAAGTCGGGTGCTAGCTATAGGTCTAGTCAAGCTGAGCTGGGAAAGAGGTCACTGCCCCAGCTCAGGCACCAGCCCACTGCCACATGGTTCTGCTGATTCAGGCATACTTGCATTGGGTCAAACATGGGCTTACTTCCATTCTACCCTTACCTCACGGCAGATCCTCTCTTGAGCACCCTGGATTGCTAGTCCTTCCCCTGTCCCTGTGCTTGTTGCTGCCCCCCTAGTCCCCCCATCCAGAACCTACTATCAAATGCATCTATTTCTGAGGACAGGCTTGAAAGAAAAACAGGTAAAGCAGTACAATCAGAGGGATGGTAATGGGGCAGCAGCACGCAGAAAGGAGAAAAGCAGCAGCTGGAGATGACACATGTCAGTGGCAGATGTGGTTTAAGAGTGAGGTGAAACTGCAGCCCCAGCCGGAGTAGCTAGGTCAGTTCAAACTGTTGGTCTGACAAAGACCAGATTTTATCTGGAAGCGAGCAGATGGAGACTCGCACAAAGTGCTCCAGCAGCAGGTGCGCAGAGCAGGAAACAGGGCAGCGGGATAACCATTCGGAAGTGGTGACTTCTTCCACCAGACCAAACCCAGAGCCGGAAGCAGGCACCTACCTTGAGAAGTGTGGGAGATTAAGAATCTCAAGAGCTTAAGCCAGAGTTTTCGGACTTTGAATGCTTCAACCTTGACACCTTAAGCAGGTGGCCAGATACCAGAGGTGCTGAAAACTCACAGCTTTACCAGAAGACACATAGGCTCTATTAGGGTCATCTTGACCATTCAGCCTTGGTTTGTCGGGTCTGGGGTGCATGAGCTGCACATGTCTACCACTACCACATAACTGCCCAAGAGACAGACCACTGAACACACAGCTATTAGGTATGCTTGTGCAACCAAGCCATCTTGGCCATATGCAGTTACATGCCTAATTCATAACTTCCTGGCAATTTTTTTTTCCCCTTGGTTTGCTCTTATTCAAAGCAGGCAGGTAAAAACACTGAATTCCCCAGAGTTCCTGCTTTTTAGCAAACCAGAGATGGGGGAGAATATGTATCTATCAATACCCCGAAAATAAAGAAGCAGAAAATGTCAAACAGTCTCCAAGAAAGCAGGTAAATTTCCACCCTACCTTCTCTCTGCCCCAGCCTTAAGCAGATACCAAATCAGAGACCAAAAATGTGGGCACAACTGTGGAGCTGGGTAGTAGCTACATCGTGGCTCTGTAGTTAATAAGGCCAAATGGCATCACTTAATTCAGCTGGCATCAATGTGACATTCCAGGCAACAGTACTTGCGACATCAATGTCTATTACTTGGGTAGGCATTTAACATAGCTTAATTAAACCCTATCTATAGCCAACAGTAACACTAGTAAGAGGAATAGATAGCATAAGTAGTGCTGTTTGCACAAATCCCCCTTCTCAAGTCCTCCGCCTCCTCCTCTGCAACACTCATTTTAAATGCTGATACATTTGCAAGAAGTATTTTTATTTTTATGCAGGCCCTAATGCAAAATGAAGCAACCAAATGGGGACAAAACATAAAAGGCATTTGGGGCCATGCCTGAGCTGGAGAAAGAGATAAAGGAGCAGGTGTGTGCTAGGAGGGAGAGGGGCAGAGGAGCTCTTGTAAGGCAGAACGATGTGAGAGAGAGACTCCAGAAGGGACAGGCTGGATGCAGAGCCCTTAAGAGGCTAGGAAAGCTCCTGTATGGGTTCACGACCACCTTGCTGAACAAGGATGGGAGTTTCTCAAATACAGGACAGATCTGGAACACCTAGCATGCATGATGGGGCAAACGGAAAGACACAGACATTTGGATCAGCTGTTGGGACACCCTGAGCCAGAGGGCGATAGCCGCAAGGGATCGGACACGGGGGAAAGATTTAGGAACAGTGCTCTCCACGGCCAGGCTGGGTTACAGAGTGTGGCTTGTCCCATCAAAGTGGGAAGATACGGAGGAACACAGAAGATTAGCTCATGTTGGTTTTTCCCAAGCAGCTTTTGAACAGCTCTTCTTCCTTGCCACCTGAAGCACTGCCTCTACTTCAGAAGTGCTGAAGGATGAGTAACAGCAAATTTGAGAACTGGGCTTGATGGGCCAAGTTCTCCTGCTGTGAATGGGTGTAAGCCGACCGGCTTCTTTGCTAGACTACTTGCTGAGAATCTGGGCCACATGGTCTTTGGCGAGGAAAAGCACCACAATGCACTCTCTAAAGAGGCTCCTCAAAAATTAAGGCCTCAGCTGAAGACTTGAGACTGACGGCTTAGAAGACATTCCAGCCAAAACCACCCCAGCTCTAAGTTGATCACCTTCATCCAGCATGGCAACACAGCTCTTTTCACCTACTGTACCCACAGCCTCATCGTAAGGGCATCCAGCCCTGATAATGCACACTTCCTCCCTGAATTATATATGTTCACCAAGGGTCAGGGAATAAAGACAGCAAAAGCCTCTAGCTTGGCAAAAAGCTCTAGTCTAGCAACTGACTCTGATACCCATTCACAGTCAAGTCCCAGACCATGAGCAATTGGATGTAGCATACCACTACAGGGCTCTACAATCGACTGATCACGTCACCCCTCTGAATTTCTCTGACCCCCCACCACCACACCACAGTCAGTCTCCAAACCCTTCCCTCCCAGCCTTGCACATACAGCTGCTCTTCCTCTCCAAAGAAAGCCAATCTCTTTTTCCAATTTCTTCAGCTTATGTATTTTCACAAAAATTTTGCTGTTCAAAAATAGCCTTGTACCCTTGCTTACGAAACCATCCTTACCAAACCTCTGCAAAAATATCTGAAAAACCTTTTAAGTCTTCTGGAATACAGAATTTTACTGAAACAAACCAGGAGCATCTTAATTATCTGAGACTATCCAATATTTACATTGGAATTGTTTCAGGATAGGGAGTGGCCTTTTTTGGTAATATATAATACAATCACACTGTAGATACTAACAAATAATCATACTGTCTGTATGCATGATGAGGGAAACATTATCAGAGTGGGTACATTCTTTCAGTGGCTTATGTTTATTAACACACAGCTAGGCTTGGCTTTTCACAATGACTGTTCAGTCTAAACAGACAGAAAAGAGAAAAATCCCTAGTATTCTCCTACTGTAGGAGTTGGTTCAACACACAGAAGAATAGTCATTTCAATCCTCTGCTGAGGAACCTATACCTTAAGGAGTATTTCAATGCAGAACCCAAGTATATTTCTCCATCTGAATTAATTTAAGCTTTTCCTGAGCACTGTTTCTCTCACAGAACCTGCCATCCCCCTCACCAGAATTTTTCCAAAAGATATTTTCAAAGCAACCTTTGAAACATGCTGTCCCCTGCCACAATAACTCAATCTTTTTTTTTTGGTCTCTTGTGTCAGAATCAACATTTGGACCAGAGGGGTCATGTTCCACCCACAGATGGAGGGGGAAGAAAGTATCTCCCCAAGACACCGCTCAACTGCCTGAAAATTCACAATTAATGAGCTGAATGTTCAAATTCCAGGAAAGGAATTCCCTGTATTTTTTAAATACACTATTTTTTCCTCCCTCAAGTTTTTGCCCTTTTTTTTTCCCCACAACAGCTGAGGAAGTAGGAATGGAAATAAGGTTGGTCCTTCCACACTCAGAATCCTGCAGCTGGTAGGATCAAAAGACTTACTATAACTTACAGGAATGGCTAGCATTACCTACAATGGTACTAGAGAGCTACAAAACCAGCATTTCTGTTAAGGAAAAAGACACAGAGATCTTCATTTTCTTCAAATGTCAGTCTTTATACGTTATTCGATATATGTTCACGTCTGTCACTGGCACTATTCCAAAGAAATCCAATGGGAGATAATTGCTTATTTACTCTGCAAATACCTTCAAATTCAGCTCTAAGTTGGCTAAGTCATGCATTATTGTTTCTGGCCTGATAAAATGTGCACTTAAGCCAAGTAGCATGAAGTTAAAAAAAAAAAAAACAAACATACATAAACACTTTTAGCTGTGTTTTCAAACACGGTAGTTACTGTATGATTGAAGTACCCGTCCCTGCTGGCAAACAAGCATTGCAGTTCTGTCTAACACAGTTCCAAAGCAGAGTGTTAGCAATTGCCCAGTGAAAAATGTTTGTACTTCAGCTATCTCAACCTCTCATCACCCTCCTGAAAAGGTAACTTTGAAAAGAACTGAGAAACTAGTGTGGCTCTTAAAGCAAGTTTAACAAAGTTCTAAACCTACTTAAAATACACAAACCAAACATGATCAAAGAAGAATTACCAAAAAATAAATCATTTCAGAACAGGTTACCAGCTTTCTGAATCTGCATGTCAAATCCTTGCAGAGAGGCCAGTACTTCAGACTTTGATATCTGTGTATCATCAAGAGATTAAATGCGGCCCATGGCTTTCACAGAGGGATTTGTTGTCAAGTACTCCTTTCCTCCTTATTGGTAAAGTTTGCACTCTCCATCCTGCCTGGCAGCCTATATTAAGAACAAACCGCCACCCAGACTTCTCCTTTCTTCTAAAGAAAGAGACAAAAAGAAAGGCGACACTGTCTGGCTTTTATGACTCTCCCAACTGCACCCCTCTGGAAATGCTGACTTTCAAAAAACTTTAACCTGCCAGCCACAGGTCTAAGCAAAGTTTACTCCAGCACAGCCTAAATAGTAGAAAAATCTATGTTATACCCGTGCATGTATACACTTGCAGAGGTCTGAGCAAACCAGTACCTACTCCTCATTTCATAAAGCTGCTTCATAGCGATTCTGTGAGACCTCTGTCTAGGTCTGTGTAATGCCCCAAGCTCTGGCTTCCAAGTCTTCCTCAAAATATAACTAGCATCCAAACCCTTCCTGAATGCAAGCTCCCAACATAATCAAGGANAGGTTGGACAGTTTCTGTTCCCATTTACCAGGGCTGTTCCTTTAGACCACAAAACTACAAATCTGAAGAGAGGTACTTTCTGAGTAGCAGCTAAGAAACAAAACTATGCAAGCAAGTTGGCATAATAAAAATGTAACCTAAACCAAAAAAAGATTAATTAATCCTATTTTCTGCTATTAACCATACTTCCAATTTTTCTCTAGGAATGAGGGACGGGACCTACCCTGCAATACTTGCCAGCTTCGTGAAGACCAAGCAGCTTCCGAGGCTAGCAAAGCCAGGAGATGTTCCAAGGGAAACCTGAACTGCTGAGGCCCATCAGTCACTTGCATGCACCTGCTGAAAAAACACCTGCCAAGATTTATTCATCCCTTGCACCACTGCCAACAGTTCAGGCGATTCTGCAGAGGTTCTTCACTCCTGTTCTGACAGTATTAAACAGTCAATTAATGCCATATTTTAAATTGATTTTAACAGCAAGACAATGTAAATTACTTTCTTCTCTCTTCCAACACCTTCCTGCAAGAGATGCCCCCTTTTAGCTCAGCAGTATGAATGTCAGAACAGTACAGGTCTGCTGGCACTTATGCATTCAATATTGCAGGTGTTGGAGAAAAGCAAATACACAGTCCTTCAAGAGAAGGCTGAAACACAGGCTGACGTCAAAACAGACCTCGATGCTCTATTCCACCTGCCAGCAGCTCTCAGAGGAAGCTTTATTCGTATTTTAATATTTGTTCCCATGTCATTGCTCTGGGGTGGAGAATGCACAGTCTCCTGGTTAATATTAATAAGTCTTATCCCACAGCAGAAGCAGCTGGCCTGCACGCCCTAGCTTTGCCAGCCCACTTAGGGAGTTCTGCATGCTGACCTGTGGCCAGTTGAGAAAACAGGGCTACAAGTCTGTTCTGCTTCGGCAAATGGAGTCTATCTTCATGATAATGTCAAGTTGCCATTACAGCGCTTCTGAGAAGAGAGTCTGATCCCTGCATGTACAGGTAGACAGCCAGGACTGTAAGACAATCCTTGCGAAGCTGCAGAACTCTCACAGCAGGCAGCTCAGGTGTCTGGTCACCATCACAACAGTAGAAAAAAATAGCCACTCTAATACCTGTCAACCTAAGCTACCCTCTTGTCACTCCAAAATTTCTAAAACCAGAGCTTTATGACACATTTGGTCCCAAGCAACAGGGTCTTGTGTCTCTGTGCAAACAGTCAGGAACAAAGGAAAACTTGCATTATTCCCCAAAGACCCCAGTCCGGCTAGGTGCTGAACACCTCAGCCTGCACACAGCTTCCCTGAATGGCTTGGCTAGCCATATCATTTGCTAGTCATGTGCAAAGAGCATCTGTGATGTTGCAAAAAACATTTGTGCCTGGAAACACAAAATCTTGCTTAACAATAAATATGCATGATGGAGGGAGAGGACAGACAGGTTTGATGGCACCCTCCCTGACAGATGAGTTCTGTAACGCTAACTCTATCCTGCCTAGAGCCTCACCAAAAGTCTTCATTGAAAAAAGAGATCTTACAGATCCTACTTTATGGACCTATCTCACAAGAACCGCACTGAAGAGGACTGGCTGTAAGACTCAAACTTACAGGGAAGATAAAGCGACCAGGAACAGGTCTGGGCCTCTTCCAATCAGAAAATTCATCCATCCATGAGATTCTGCTTCTTAAAAGAAATATGTTGCCAACACCCAGACAGAGGGGCACCTTCAGCAAGGCACTGTAAGCACCCTGCCAATCAGACCACTCCATGGGCAAGGAAACATGTGGAGCCTGGTTTCCTATTTCACCTCCTCCCTGCCCCATGCAGATTATCTGATACCCAGTAATACAGTCTGAGCTCATACTGGAATCATCTGTATGTTAGGGGCATTAATTCAGATCTCCCTCCTCTATCCAGTGCCTGTTTTCCAGCAACCTTTAGGCACAAAGTACCTTTGAGACTCAACCTGTCACCTAAGCTCTGCCTTCTTGAGAAAGCAAGCTAACAGATATAAAGCAAGAAGCCCTTTCCTTGTCTTGGAACATCTCCTGGCTTTGCTAGCCTCTGAAGCTGCTTGATCTTCACTCTTGAAGCTCTTCCGGCTTTTTGCACTTCACCAGCACAACAAGGCAGATTGCGTAGGGTAGGATGGTTTGGTGGCAAAGCCAAGCAAAAACCACAGCTTTGAAGAGACAAAAGGGTCATGAAGGAAAACCAGTAAGGAGCTTCCCTCCTCCCAAGTAGGTAGATGTGATACTTCCTTCTCAATAAGAGAGCTTTCTGCATCTACCATTTTTTATACAAAGCCTCCCTCCCCATCTGCAGAGGTTCTACAGATCGGGCAGCTGCTGACAGCTGAATCCTGAAGACAACTGTATTTAAATTTGGTTTAAGGTTCTTGAGTGCTGCTCATTGGTATAGACTCCCACCTGCTTCAACAGGGCTGAGATTTCATTCTAGGTGTTCTTACCTGTCATGCTCCGCCTATTGGAGCATGTCTTATCAGGGGGGAAAAAAGTCTTATCAGGGCAAACTCAAAATGCAAGCCATGCATTCTGCAAATCCTGTTCCATCCAAACCACAAAGTCCTCATGTCCAGCAAGGGATTACAAGGGGAAAGAAACAAAGCCTAAGTTTCTGGGAAAGGAAGAGATCCTTTCCGGGCACAGCCTGTCCTGCTACAATTGTTACATGAGACAAAATTAATTGGAAAAAGCACTGGGACATCAGGCCACAGTGGCCTGCCAAAAGCAGTCCTCCGTCTTCCTTTTTAGGACCACTGTCCTTGGTTATTTCTCCTTACTGGGCTGCAAATTTGTTAGCAAAGCCTTTGGTTTACTGGCACATTAATATTTTATTTGCACTGTAGCAGGCAGGGAATAAGCATCAGCGAGCCTGGCTACCAACAGCTACGGTCACACTAGCCCTGTGAGATCAGGAATATAGCCCAGCCTCCTTGGACTGTGCAGCCAGAGTTGCTCTGACAGAAGGCTTAATCAGGGAAACTTTGCAAACATAGACGTAGGTAAACATTGGTGGGATAAATGAAGTAAGCCAAGAACAGAAAGCAGAGTGACATCTCACGGCAACACGGCAACTCAATGGCAGAGTCTGTGACCTAAATGATACCCTGTAACGCAAGGGACTTTGAATGTCCAAACTAAACTTTGACAGGTCCTGGAACAAAGCCTTCCCCTTCGGTTAGGGACAGAGAGGGAGAAAAGCAGATGCCTTGGTTTGTTGGTACATCAGAGTAAAAACATGAAAAACTATGTCAGCCTATTCATGTCATAGAACACAGACTCCTCATTTTGCCCAGCTTTGTAATGAAGAGAGAGCAAAAGACCACCACTCCTATAGGACAAGAACTTTCCACGCTCAGTCAAAATCTAGAAAGGGAAAAATAAGTTCATCCCTTTCTACTCTTCACACAAAAAAGCTCCCAAGGAAAAACCTCTCTTTCCAATGTCGACTTCACAATTCATCTCCTCAGACATGCCTATTAATCTGTATGCAATTTAAATCGTCAGTCAGTGCCCGCGCAGCCAATACCATCTTTCCAGCCTGAATCTCTGCCTAACCTGCTGGAGGAAAGCAAAGAGCTTGATACTGTGATGAGGACCCACACTGCCAGCCAAGCAATAAAACCCCAATCCATTTGCTCCCCAAACTCAACCCCCTCCTGGAACCTCACAGAGGAGTTACCCTCACACCAGGATTGCGTCAAGTCACCAAGACACTGTTTTAATTTGTTCAAAGCAGAAATGCTTGTGCATGTGCAGACTGACACACCCAGAAACAGGACACTCTTTGAGCAAAATAAGAACTATGGAAATTGGGGGGATTTTTAAAAATTTCGAAAGTATAAGATAAAAACTGATCACACAGCAGAAACATAAATTTTAACCAAGACGATGGATTACAGACATAAAGAAAAAAAACTTCAAATCCTTACTGGCAAAGTTTAAAAGAGCTTGCAAATATGAGGCTCTCTCCAAGACACCATGATATCAGGGGCATCACAGTTTTACTCCATTTTAAGAAGTTTAGAATTATGAAAGGTTCAGAGCTCAACGTCTCGGTCTGAAAATCCTTCAGCTAACTACAGGATGAACAAAGCGCAACTTCCAGCCTAAATCTCCTAGTTGTTAGTTGCAAAGGATGATATATGAGTTAGCAACAGTTGCATGGGTCATTTCTGCTAGGTGGGTTCCTCTGGACAGAGGTATCAACTTATTTGATACATTTCACTGGACAATGGGCATATTATTGTCAAGTATTGTACTTGAGGCTACCTTCAAATAGAGAGAGCGCGGTTAAAAGGGTGCACAGTCCATTTGCAAACAGCATAGTCAACCATTCTGCCCCATATTTCCTGTGGAATTGGGAAAGTGTCTTCCAAAAATAGCCAATAGTTTTGCTGAAAGGCTCAAAACAAACAGTACTTCTGAAGGAATATCTTACATACTTTACATAATAGGCATCTCAGAAGGGAAAAAAGGATGTGTACAGTGTTTCAGTGAGAATTCTGCATTGAACAAAAAGGCATCATTCTTTGCTTAACACAAGGCTTAAATTCACCATGAAGGAAATTGCTGAAGTCAAGGCCTCAGGGCTCAAGTTGGGAGGGAGATACCACTCTGAAGAGAAGAATTTTTATCCTAGATTCGAATTGAAAGAGGATACGTAAAAGGAACACTGTCAGCTTCTTTAAGCCTCAAATTATACTAGCCTCAAAAAGGGAAGTTCAACCCCACTCAGCATCCCTTCACCAAAATCTAATACATTTTTAAAATGCTTGGTCTGTTGCGTACCCAGATCTACCTCTGCACACTTCTGCTTACCTTACACCTGGTCCTTACCTCCAGACACGTGGTTTACCCTTCCTGCTAAACATAGTATCATGTATCTCAGTTCAAAACAAAATGCCACAAGACTTAACACCAGTATAGTGCCATAACCACTGCTGCCTTCCTTTTTGCTTCGTGTTCAGCTGTGTCTTTCCTCATGAGCTGAAAGTTCACATTCACATGCTTGCCTCAGTGAAAGTCTGTCCCTTAGAGACAAGGGTGAAACACCTAACACTCCACGAAAGAGGAACTGTTAGAGACAAAGCTGCACCACTACGAAGGGGCCAGCCAGACGATGAAGCAAGCGATGCCATTTTTTTCTTTTTTGAGAGCCCAGAAAGCAAAGTTGTTTCATTTGCATTAGGATAACAACAGCAGAATGGCCTAGAATTTGTGTTAACTTCTTAAGCAAGTGCTTTGGGTTTTGTTTTCCTTTTCTCCTTAGAGGCAAAAGGAGCTGTGCTTTTTCCTGTGTAAACAGACAAACAACTGACTTCGGATCATGCAAATTACCTGCAATACACGGCTAAACTCTCAATTATTATTGTTATTGTTGTTCCCACATCCCCAATCACCACCAGGGAATAAGCCAGGAAGAGAACTGGATCTCCAGTTGAGAGGAATTTGTGGAAAACTCTCTCCCTAGGAAAAGAACCTGTGTGTGTTCAGATAAGGAGCCGGGGAAGGGCCTGGCAGGCCACACTTGGCTCCAAGCTGCACCAATAAATACAGTAACTTCATCAGCAGACCAGGAGCTCAGCCTTTACCACCTACCTTAATATTAACTAAAAATATCGTTGCCATCTGGTGGCTAACACAAAATGAATTTAGCATGTATGATGAGCTTAGGGTACACCAGATACCAGGAGACAGATTCCCTGTCCTGTCCCCTCCTGGAACCACAGTAAGGGGAAACCACAGATGCGGCCACGCTCACTCTCGTGTACGGAGCGAAGCCGGGACCCTGTTGCTGCAGCCAGTTCCATACTGGATCTGCTATTCACTTGGGGTTTTTTCCAAGCAGTCAGGCAAGTTCAAAGCATGCTTCTAGTCTCAGTAAATGAGCTTAAACCAGCAGAAGCAGCATGTGCAAAATTAGGCCCAACAGGTTTGGGTTGCCATTCTGACCCAGCAGTATTTTGTAACGGTGTCGGCGATTGGTACAAGGCTCAGGCCAGCACTGCATCCAATCCCAAACCTCCTAGATTAAATCTAGCTGCTAAAGATAACTCCCAGGGAACAAGAGCAGCAGTGGGCAGATCTGTTCACCCTCCCTCCCTCCCTCGAAGATGCACCAGTCCTTATTCAGTCAATGTCATCTCACAGCAAATCACTGAAAACCAAGATGAGCATGCCTGAGATAAAAGCAGCTGATCGATGTCCCTGCGTAAAACGTCCGATAATCCCTACACAGAGCAGGCATCTGGCATCAGATGCAGCATGCCAGAGAGATGAACACGAAAAGTATCCATTGCATATTCCTGGCACCTTTTGCTGGCACAGGGGTGGGTGGAGAGCAGCAAAAGGCCTCCCGGGATTCAAACAACACCCCTCCCTCAACAGACATCGCCACAATCTTCGAAGACAGTACAGTTTTTGCCTTACCACCATTCCATAAACTGGAGCTCAAGGTCAGTAAAGCAAGTAGCGAATATCACGCTGCGCTCTCAGAAGGAAGCAAGCGCCCATCTCCTTTTCCTCACCGTCTGTGAGGTTACGTATTTAGCGCTATCCCAAAATACAGTACTGCTCTTGAAATTGCCGCATAAAGCACAACCTAAATTCCATAGAAAGCTCTCCTCCTGCCGAAACAATAAGCATCTACATATTTAAAGCAAACGTGCGGCGCTCTGCCCTCCCTCCCCTCTCCCAGCTGAATCCGATGCCATGTTTCTGCTTATCCTGAGCGTGCAGACGGATGGTTAAACCTCACAGCTGCGAAATTTTGCAGGATGCAAAGGGGCCCTAAATCTGCAGGCAGAGAAGGCAGCTGCCAGCCCCCCGGGGGGGTTGGG
>WAAD01009007.1:0-10320 GCA_013389945.1 Fregata magnificens
AGAGGAAACAGTCTAGGAGGTTCCTGGAGTGTGTGCAGGATAACTTCCTGACACAGCTGGTGAGGGAGCCAGCTAGGGAAGGTGGCCCGCTGGACCTGTTNACTGAGGTGCTGGAGCGTGTCCAGAGAAGGGCAATGAAGCTGGTGAAGGGCCTAGAGCACAAGTCTTATGAGGAGCAGCTGAGGAAACTGAGGTTGTTTAGTTTGGAGAAGAGGAGGCTGAGGGGAGACCTTATCGCTCTCTACAGCTACCTGAAAGGAGGTTGTAGTGAAGCGGGTCTTGGACTCTTCTCCCAAGTAACAAGCGACAGGACAAGAGGAAGTGGCCTCAAGTTGTGCCAGGGGAGGTTTAGATTGGATATTAGGAAAACTTTTTTCACTGAAAGGGTTGTCAAGCATTGGAAGAGGCTGCCCAGGGAAGTGGTTGAGTCACCATCCCTGGAGGTATTTAAAAGAGGTGTAGACATGTTGCTTAGGGACATGGTTTAGTGGTGGACTTGGCAGTGTTGGGTTAATGGTTGGACTCAATGATCTTAAGGGTCTTTTCCAACCTAAACATTTCTATGAGTCTATGATTCTAAGGCTAGCAGCAGCTGCAGTATAGGCTATTCTAGGGTAGAGCTGCTTTATGTACGCTGTCTAGGAGTTGCATCCTCTATGTCTGCATAAAAATCTCAAGCTCTCAAAACTGCAAAGCCTTTGGTTTTGGAATCTATTGCATAAGAAAAGGAATGAAGCACCATATGTGTGCAATGCAAATGGATCTTTAATTTAAAGAAATGGAGATTGATTATATAACTAGTAATTGACTACTCAGGGTTTGAAGATGAAGGTACCAAAGTTCTAGGTATTATTGAGTAATGAGATAGCTGAGAATGTAGTTCCAGTTAGGTTAAGTAATACAGCAGGGAAACAAGGTCCTTCATCACTCAGTGCTAGTACAGGACAAAGTAGTGTTATAACTTCACGAGATTCTTTTTCATCAATTCCGTACATTGAGTGATAAGGCTCTCTCTCATTGAGGGGTAAGGACTGAATCAGCACTTCATCAGCACTTTGTTGCACTAAGCATAGCTCAAGTTTGCTCTTTGCCTCATTGAAAGACCTGTGCAAAGTTTGTTACCGGTTGCAGAGTGCTTTGTGACCCTATGCAAGAGAATGCCCTGTGTCCACCTGAAAAACGGTTGGAGTTTTCCCTAACTGTGCAGTACAAATGACAACTTCACCTTTTTACAGAATAGCCTGTTTTTATCTCAGCCCAGATGAGTAACATTTTCAGGTAGAATTTAAATTGTATAGAGCAGCAGGAAAGAAAAAGTACATCATTTGCCAGATGTTTGGAAATGAAAACTAAGCATACTGGGAGGGTGATGGTTTCCCCATTTTGTTCAATACTCCTTGGGAGTTTCAGGATCTTACTGTATCTCATTCCAGCTTCCATTCACAGGAATACAGATAATATAACTTTTGACAGAAAGCTCATTATCTGCCAAACAGGAAAACTCTAGGGTATATCCCAAATCAAAGCCAGACTTCATTTAACTCTTTCCTCTGATTTCATTGCTTAGAATGGTAAATTGTGAAGAATAGATTGTAATTTTGAATTTTCTCTGATACTGATTGCAGTTCAGAGTGGCACCTTATTTCATTTATGCTATTACTTTATTTAATTGTTTTCTGAGTGAGCAGAAGTAGTTCTGTTGTATAAAACAGACTGACCCTAGGGTGTAATTAATCCATGATGAAAGGCTGAAACACCTGCCAGTAAAAATGCAGTAAATTTTCAACTGAGCTAAGCCTAACTCATAAAAGATTTCCTGAATACCAGTTTTTACTTGCTGATTGTCTTTAACACTAGGAAAGTCACCAGTTGCAGCACTGGTGCAAAAAAGAAAGAAATTATGGACTATTGTGCTGTTTCCTATGATATTCTGGTATATTGAAGGTAAGTCTTAGGAAAACAGATCCATTCACCACACAAAGCATAGCCTGGCAAAGAAGGAAGAGCCATGTAATACCACGAGCAGAATCTCACCAGCTAACCGTTTTATTCTCCAGTCAGAAATGTGATGAATCACATTTGTAAGAAGCTCAACAGACTAGAATTCATTTTCATAGACCACTAATGCCTTTTAATTAACCAAACTGTAATTGACATTTGGGAACTATAAAGGGCATCACTGCATGAGTAGACTGTACCTGACTATGTTTAAATGTAAAATGACTGAGTCAGAGATCCATGTATGTAGGTATGTATTATTATTATGTTATTATTAGCATCTATCAGTCTCTCTAGCAGTCTAAGGATACACAGGGAATATTTTAGAAAGGATGATTAAGGGACTGGTGAAAGAGAGGAGAAAAGAGAAAGAGGGAAGGGATAGCAAACTTTTTTTTTTTTTTTTAAACAACATCTGCTTGCCAGAGAACAGTAAGCAGGGTTTTCCAAAGCTGCTGTTAAGTTAAAAAGAAATAGGCCAGAGTAGACACAGTAATTTTCAAGGCAGCCATTTGCTGCTGATCAACACAACTCTGTTTCTCTTCAGAATGAAATGTTCTATTGAGTGAAGCAGCAGTGATTACAGACAGATGGGACCAGTGTGCTCGAACCAGGACTCATTTGGAGCCATGCTGTTGGCTAACTTTCCACATGATCTGAGATATCAAACACCTTCACCTTTATCTGCCAGCCCTCAGCAAGTCCTGCTCTAGTTCACTTCTGGCTAAAGCCGTCCATACTTACAGAATATTCTCAAATAGGACACAAGCTGCCAAATGATCCTCCCCAGACAGGCAACTAAAGATTCAAACATCTTGAACAGTGTGATAAATAAAAAGCAAAAGAAAATGCTGCTTGTGACAAGAAAAATAGGATTTGGGCCTGACAACTAAGGGTGCTGTTTAAGACAAATGTATTGTGGGTTTTTTTAATAATTCAGGGTGACATCATGGGAAGCAGTACATAAGTAAATAGCAGAATTACCATCAAAGTCTGGGTAAGTAACAGGACAAAACATTCCTGCTCAAGGCAATTAAACATATTTGAAAAATCCTACTTATATTATTAAAAAGCAAACCCCAAGGTACCTTAAAATGTGAACTGACAGTAAGAAAAATAACTCTGCAAGTCAAATAACTAGTCATTTATTCAAGCATGTCATACATACAACCAAATATAAGCAAGTCTAGATATGTTTAAAAGTCCTTTATCGGCAAGTGACCAAACACTAAGCCAGTCAGAACTCTTTCAAGTTGACCTACATGCTCTTTTCTTTTATTTGCAACCCTTCTTCTTGTTTTGACTAGAACAAGAAAGCAGAAAGGCCCAGAAAAAATGAGTGAAAAAATCAAACAATGTTTTTTAAACTTGAGAAAAAGTCCAATTGAATTGAAGTCCAATTCTCATTTTACTCCCTCTGTTTCTCCCTGTTGCTAGTGATAAAGAGATAGAGGTGAAATAAACACTGAACAAATGTTGAATAATAATTATTTTCCATACTCCTACATATAAGTTTTATCACCAAGTAATAACTCATAACTGTTAAGCAAGGAAATTAACTGGTGTCATCTAGGACAAATCTTCTTCTAAGAATAGAGGCTTATTCTCAGATTTCCAGGGCTTGCACATTGTTTAGATTTGTATAATTAATATTAACATTCTTTTCATGACCCATCTGTGATCCATTGTTTCAGTTCTCTGGTCTTTCACACTATTTACAGACATAGCTTTAGGCAGGCAGATGCTATGCAGCTCAAGCCATACATTTTTAATTTACTGATGGCAGCATTTCTTTGGGTGACATGCAGTAGCCTTTTTTTTTCTTACATTAATTAGTTTCTGTTTGCAAGGTACTTTGAAGTAGTAACAGTGACCTTCCAATTTGCCTGTTCTCTAATATGTTGTCTGTTAGTAGGCACAGAAAATTGGTAGGAATGACAAATTGTGAAACTACCATTTTTATTTTCACATTTTGTTTGACTTCCCAATTTTCCAGATGTTTTAAAATGCCTATACCTTTCTCATGTCAAAGGTGCATTGCATAAACTATTATGCTTCTGTTGTGTGAGCAGAGTCTTCAGAAAACTGTCTCCAGGTAAACAGCTGCAAACAGCCAAAGTAGAAATTAATCTCTTTTCCTTTCCTTTATCATTGATGCAACGTGATCATAAAACCTCACTGGGATAATTTAAAAGCTATGTCCCCTTAGTTTTGCATAGGTCAGACATGCTACTGGAGCCAAAATGAGTCTAATATGCAATGAAAGTTCAGGCAAAATTTAGACCTAAATTAAAAGACCTCCAAATGGTCACACGATTCATGCAACAACATAATGTTGTACATTTTTGTAGATATCACAACTGTATTCAGGCCTGTCACAACACAAGCCAGATCTGCCAGAAATAATGTTTTTACAGAAGTGGGAAGTTTCAGTTTGACCACTGGTAAGCCACTGTGCTTCATAGCTACCATGTTTTCTGTGGACTGGGTGTGAATTTTAGTGCAAATTATTTACACATAGTCAAATATCTCATTACTTTTGTAAATACTTTGTATCTGGTAATTTTTAAAGGAATTCAACTTACATCAAGCAGTGCAGGAGGTGAGACAGAAAAATGTGTTGAGTGGATACTGGGAGTAAATGGGTAAAACACAAGAGGTTATCGGTGGGGGAAGCAAAGGTCCTTCTCTTCTCTGAGATGATGAAGGTAACTGAAGGGTCTTTGGAGAAAACTCTCTGTGTAAAGTTGATAGGATGAAATTATGTAGCATCCTTGTCAAGTTATTCTGTAGAGGTATTTGAAAAGATTAAGCTAACGAAGAGCCAGAAGAACTAGTGGAAACCAAGATCATGGCAAATGAGGCTGGCTGGGTTGTAGATACTGAGATAAAATAATTAGTTTGCAGAAAATCTCAAGTGGTAGTTATGCAAGGTCTGTGACTGTGAATATATGGGATAGGCTGGAGACATTTAAAATAGGAACACTGATATTGTAGAGGGAATTCAGGACATGATAAATCAAATACTTGTGGAGAGAAACTGAGTTCATCCATGGGATGCCGGGGAAAGCTTCCTGCTATCTGGATCCACAGAGACGTCTTGGAGGGAAATGGAAGAGCTGTGATTGTCAGTGTTTGGAACGCTGTTTGGGAGCCTGAAAAGCTGGTGTGATGGCTGTGGAGATGCTCTGCAATGATTTTATGTACCCCATATTTTCAGTGTTTGTTAAGATGATTAGGTAAATGTGTTCACTTGGATTCATGGAATTCCTCAACAAACCTACCAGAGAAGGAAGTGATGCTTTGGATTAATCACATTTCAGGCATAAACTGCAACCAATACAAAGCTTTGAAGTTTTTGGCTCAGTCTCTTCCTGGCTTAGCTTGCGGCACTAGCTTGCACCTGAAAGGCAGAGTTCATCTGAAATGGTGGCATTACACATGCTCTATGGCAAAGCACGGCGATGATCTTCATATGAAAGGATATGTGTGACACTCTCAGTGAGTAAGACATGTCCAGAAACCTGGAAACTGTGTTCACCACAGACGCTCCTAGGTTTGATTTGGGGAGGTCTGTCTGCTTAGTGGTGTGAGTCCTCTGGTGGGCTTCTGTCCCATTTTGGCTGATTCATTGTATGCTCAGCCCTACTGAGACATAATAAGGAGGCACCGGCTGCTGGAAGCTGGCACCATGGAAGTCTCTAGCTCCCAGCCATTCTTGCAGCCTGCCTGCAGCACAGGCTTGTAATTTTGACCTTACATAAATCTTATGAAAAGATAAGGGCTGCACTTAAATCAGTTGCTCAATAGCTGCCAGAAATGTCAAGTGTGGCAGTGAAGTACTCGGTCTTGAGACAATAAAGCAGAAAGCAAGAGGCAGGAGAAGAAAGGCTTCCGCATGCTGGCAGTGTTGGGGGAAGTACAAATCTCTCCTGGAGGCCTGGGGAAAACTGGGTGTTAAAGTCCTGGGAGATGACTTTGACCTGGACGTGAGATGAAGAGCAATCAGGCTTACTGGAGAGGAAGGGAAAGTTAGCTTGAAATCTGCTCAGTTCTCTGAAGTAAAGAGAAAGAAAAAAGGACTAGGGAAACATGAGTTTTCAATTATAGTTTGGATTCAGAAGGTTTGGCAAAGCCAGATGAATGAGAGGACATAGGTTGTCTTTTACGCTATACTGCAACAACACCTGTTGGTGACCAACATTAAGAATAATCCTTTTGTTCATTCTTTTGATTACAACTTAAAAATACCTATATTTTAACCACATCTATGGTGAATTTTCTTCCTAACTTTGTTTTAGCCAGGAGACCAAACTCTAGCATAATTTTCCACCAGAACTTCAGTCCTGACCATGAGGGAATTGGAAGTTTTGCAAAATTTTTGCAGTTTTTACCATTGAATTTTTCTGACTTTAGCTCCTTATCTGTATCTGACTGGCACAGCCTACTTCTTAAGAAGTGGTATTAACATTTAGTAAGTATTTCTAATTAACATTTGTTTTATGGAGACAAAGACCCAAGAAGCAAATCAGAGAGCTTATGTCTCCTGTAGCACTGTAACACAATTTTGCAGCAGTATAGGTTTCAATTTCCTGATCCAGCGCTTACATCAAACAAAGAGAAATTGTTTATATCGCTACTCAGATTGTTCAGCTGAAAGCCATTTATCAAACATAGCAGATAATCAAACATTAGTAAAACTAGCTTATAACTCTTCTACTAACACTGCACCTGTGGAAAACAATTGTTTCCCTGGTTGGATGCCAGGTTACAGCACACCACAATCAGACTTTCAAGACAGAGCAGGCACAGAGGGGAAATAGGGAATAACCCATTGCCAAAGAAAAATCATTGTTAGGACAGGTGCTGGCTGAAGTTTGCATGATGTGTTCTGTATAGGTTAAGGTAGGCATTAAGCATGTTCATATTAAATATACTGTAAAACAGCTATGAAAAGTGAAAACTACTTATCAGAAACAGCAGCATTTCCCCACTGAAAACTGAATTTGTTTTGCTGGAAAGAAAAAGCCTTATAGCTTACTGTTGTTCATTGTCTCAAAAGAGCCATTTTGCAAATACTGTGTTTGCAAGTAAAGTAATCCCAGCACCTTTCCTCTTGTATAGGAAGTCTTGTTACTCTGAAATGAATTGATAAGGGAAGAGGAGGGTAATAGATGAACAGGCTGCTTGATGAGCAGCATCAGAGCAATTTTTAACTTTCTTTACTCTCCCCTTTCCTGATCAGTTCATTTCAGAGCTGACATTACAGTTATTGAACTAACAGACAAAACAAGACTGGATTGTGCTGTGGCCCTGCCACTGAAGGCTGAGAAGCAATGAAGCTCTCAGTGAAGATGAAGATCAATATCAGAACAAGCAAGTGTACTTTCTATGTAGTTTGAGGCCACTTTGCTCACCCAACAAGCAAACACTGTATTTGGTAAAATGCGTACACTGAGAAACTCTCGTGGAACTTTATCCAGGTGTACCTTCACTGATGTGTGCTCAAGAATCGTGGTCCAAGAGCTAGAAAATCACTCTGTGAAATTTACTTCCAGTCAGCCTTCTTAGTGACAAATATTTTCCCTTTACATAGTGTATCCTAGGAAATATTGCAGTTTCATTCGCTTTATGTAGTGAATGCCTTGTGAACGGCAGAGCATTCTCTCTATCACATTTCCTTTTACAGGGCTGAATCTTGGATTTTGGCTGGCTAAAAAACTCCAGATGTATCTGTATCATTAGTCAAACTAATTGATATAAAATAATCATCCTAGAATAATGCTTTCTGTGGCTTATAATGATTGATGTACTCAAAGAAACTAAAACAACGGGATGACACCCAAATCCTGATTTTAAGTGCTACTTAATCCAGGAAACATTTGGCTCCAGAGACATATTTTGTAGCTGAGATCATAATAAGGCTGAAAGATAGTACATCAGGTTTCAACTATCTATTTTGGTGTAAGATCCTACAGCACACTTTGCAAATGAAGGGGAAAGTTATCAAGTGGCTTTCTGAAACTTGGTTAAGGTAAGGTTCCTGGCTGCTGCCTTAAAATTGCACTGGGAGTTTCTGGCTGTAAATGGCAAAGAACTGAATCTGTCTGCCCTAAAAAATAATTGCGTATTATTTTTGCATGGCGATTGTGCTGGTTGATGAAAATTTTCTGAAATCTGTTTCTCTGGCTAGTGCCATTAAGAAAATTGTACTGTCCTGAACTACGTGTCAGATTTTTCTGATATAGATGGAGTCATAAAGATTTTCTTTGTACTGGTAGTGGAAGTTTCAAAGTTATTGGCAGTCCAAAGTCTATACAGGCCAACTGTAAAAAGATTACCTGTGGGACCATTTGTCTGGCTCTAATATTTTATTGCTATTTGCCTTGTGCTTCCTAACATTGTGTTTTTCTTCGTGTCTTTATAAAGCTGATGGGAGGGGAGGAGGATGCTAGTAAATTGAATCACAGAGATCTCTGTGACAATGAAGGGTTTTTAAATAATGGAAAACAATGAAGTAAAGTCAGTTAAGTAAGAGATATCCACAATTTGGTTCTTACAACCACCACTAGATTATCTGAGAAAGATTTTTAAATTGCATTTTAAAGATAGTGTAACAGCATTTTGTCAATTAACACTGTAATTATATTTCACTTATAAGCAACATTTTAGGCAGTTACATTAATAGATATATAAACAGTATTTGATGGGGAGTGTATCATTTAAAGGTTTTTCACAACACACCAGGATTACGTTTGAAGGCTTTGCATGGAAATTGAACAACAGAAACTGCATTTTGGCAATTTCTTGATATCTGGTGTTTCCAGTACAATATTTTGGCCATTATTACAACTTGCTGTAGTAATTTCTTCTATTATTCTCCATGAATAGAGGCAATTGGCTGATCCAAAAAAAGGGATATGAGAGAGAATACTTTGCTGAGATGTGGTTTGATCTTCTAAATGCTTACATTTTATCAGCTATAAAATACATTACTGTGCTGACTATGCAGCATAAGATGCTTCAGGGATGAAAAATACCCTACCATTTCTTTTAAGTCGCTATATTTCTTTTTGGAAAGAAAAAGAAAGATGAGATCTACTAATTTGATGAGGACTGTAAGGTATAGAAGACAGAAACACTCAACTGGTGTAAACAACTCAGCTATTACCTGTCTTAACTTATGTCCCATATGCCAGACTACCTAAAAGTAGCTCAGAGATGTTACAGGACAGTCTAGGTACAACTTGTCTGGCTTCAGGTCTCTTCTGCTAGATACAAGAATAATTCAAAGAACTGCACGATGTGAGAGGAGATTGTTGTACACTCCTTTATCAAACGACTTCTAAAGCCTCATGTAAACTGCAGAGAACAAAGCTATTTTCAGTAGCTTTTGCTTCTTCCCCTTCAGTCTTTGTGGGCAGTGTCCTTGCACAACAAAGAAATGCTTCTCCTTTCTTGCAAACATATGTAACATTGCCAAGGGTCTTCCCAGAGACTCCCTCTCTTTTTCTCTGGGAAGAATTTCTTGGAGATGTTGAATTGGTAAGTATGAAGAGAGAGAAATAAGGAGCGAGCAAGCAAAAGAGAGAAACAAGCATTATATCACAGTGTTGTTTCTTCCTGGGAGAATTGCAGACTAGGTTAGAATTACTCACAGGATTAGCTTTTGCTTCTGATTTTCAAAGGTTTCATTTATTCCTATCCTATGCAGAATGGCATAAATAAACTAATAAGAAAATACTGATAAACCTTCCAACGCTTGATAAATAAAATCCAACTAGGCAAGGACAGATATGGATCTTCTTTCGACTAATTGAACACCATAATAAATGTTGCCCTGGCTGACTTCCACAGCATCGCTGTGCCTTGTTGAACAGGAGCCACTTTTTTCCCCAGAGTCAGTGCCATACCTGTAGCAGGCACTTTGACTTTAGAAAGCCTACACAAGCAGAGGCATCAAGCTCTAGCAGAGACCATGAACCCCAGGGAGATAACCTGTTCTCTTATCTGAGCTCNCTACAGTGGCAGATAAAAGGTATGATGTTATATTGTATTATTTGAGGAACAGAAAGGGTCACAACACACATATACATGGTGTTAGTGGATGGAAAGCCCTCCTTTTGTTTTTTTTAGTATTTAGCCAAGTGATTTTAGGATGAAAGGCACGGTATAAATATTACATGCAATATTATTATTACTTTTGTTATTTTCACTGACATCACCAAAATTGATACATGGCCTGAAAAGTGCAAATGAATTACAGATATATATAAATATACCATACCAATGTCTTAGGTATAAGGTACGGTATTTTATACT
>WAAD01009100.1:14681-38533 GCA_013389945.1 Fregata magnificens
CTTTGGGCCCGCGGAGCTGCCGTAGCCGCCCCGATAAAGGCCTGGGGAGGAGGGGGCGGGGCGCCGCGCCGCGGGAGGGGGCGGTGGCGCTGGCGCTGGCGCTGGCGCTGGCCGTGGCCTCGCAGGGGGTGCCGCTGGGAGCAGCCCTACGCACCCGGAGAGAGCTCGGGGCCTTGGCCTCACCCATTCACAGGGACCCCGGGCGTGGTGTAACCCTTAACGGGGGGCTGCGGGGGCCGCGGGGCCTTCCCGCCAGGTGTCTTGGGAGAGCCGGGTTAGCGGGGCCCTCCCCGGCCGGAGCAAGGTGGTGCTTAGCCCCCTGAGCACCTGATAGCACCATTTTCCTTTCTTTTTTTTTTTCTCTTTCCCTCCTATTCAGCTGTGAGGTTTTTAACACGTGGAGTGATTGTGTCAGGAGCTGTATCTCATTTAGCTCTCTTACGCTTCAGACGCGTTTTCCCTTCAGCGCTCAAGGACATACACCTCTTGGGCTGTAAAAGCTGTGAGGCTCGAGGGTTAGATTTATTTTGTGGGTGAGGTCTTGTTCACTGCTAGTTAAACTCCAGGGAGGAGGTTTGTAATAGCATGCATCCTCCTAATGGCCTGTGCCATTGACCTGAGTGAAGGGGCCTCTGCATCCTGACATGATTACTGAAAGGAGCTCCCACTTGTGCCTCTGGTTTAGCAGTAGGTACTGTGCACCTGTTTTGTATTCACAAGGCCTTTTTCTAGATGCTTTCCACTTGTTGGTAACCTCCTGCTGTGGAGATCTTATGAAATAATACTTGGTGCTTTATAGTGGTTTACATCTTTGAATTCCTAAGTATCTAAACAACTAGCTAATGGGAATGTAAAACCTAGTACAACAAGCAATGCAAAGCGATGGAGAAGGAATGCTTTGGATGCAATTTATGTTGAGAGAGTATATTTAATTTTTTTGTTTCTACCCATGGTCAGACATGATTTTTTTTAATTAAGAAAATGGAAACCGACTTTTTGACAATAACCAGTTTAATGACACTGTAGCCAGGGCTCTAAAAGCCTGTTCCTGTAAACATGCATGTCTAATAGGTAGTCCTATGGACTTCAGTGATCCATTTCATCTGTGTGCTCGTATGTGGAAGCCCTTGTTTTTGAGGGCACATTTGTTGGGCAGCTTCCATTTATGACAGATTTCATTATGTAATGCTAGATAGTTTTCTGAAGAAAATGTTCGAGAGGAAAAATGTAATTTTTGTGCATGCATACATAATTGAGAAAATGCTTCAAAATACTATTTAGATTAGCTATCTGAGATCTATGGGCTATTGACAATGCAGCATTTTCCTGTTCTAGTGGCTTTTAGTCTCATTTCTATACATTGTTTGATAGACAAGTGCATGCTCAAGCTAATGTTGATATTTGCAGATACACTGTTTTAAAATTATTTATTCTTGAAGAAAGGTAATAGCAAATTTCATATTTCGAGGGTAAGATAAATCTCAAAAACAGATTCCTAATGGAGACATAGTCATTCACAACACCTTCATGGCCTTCAAAAATGTGTTGCCTGCTTGAAGAGGAGGAAGCTAATAAACACCAACATGTAAAAAACCTGTTACAATGGGCCCAAACAGGGACGTGATGTTTCTACTCTTACATATTGGGAGAATTTACTATTAGCGCTGCTGTCTCCCCCTAGAGCTTTTTAACTACGGTGTGGATTAGTCTGTTGCTGAACTGTTAAGCAGCGGGGAGGGGGTTGGGGAAGAGCAGATACTTGCTGGCTTATTTCTCAGATGTGCTTGCCTGACTTGGGTAGGAAACATCATCCTGTAAAGCTAAGTACTCTAAGAGCTATTTTATTTATATATAGTAATCAGAAAAAACAATTACACCGTAGTTACTTGCCGCATGACAAAGATGACTGAGCTGTGGAACTACCTATTTCAGATCCTTGTAACGCTTTCACATTGCCTTTTTCCAGGTTGCTACACACCCATTGCAACCTATTTTAATTGAGTTATTGATCTCGTGAACAGTTACATGTGTGTCTGCTTTTCATGCAATCAAAAGATAGGTTTGGAAAGAACTGCCTCATCCTGCTTAAGGCCAGGGTTGCTCCTAGCATGCGTTTTTCTGATCTTAGAGACATCCAGAAAATCACCCTATTGAAAAAGCCAAGGCACTTCTGTACAGCCACGTTGTTATCTGCAGGAAGCATACATCTCAGCTTATGCCTTAGCCCTGACTGGAAGAATTGAGAACAGTCTTGGAGCCTCCAAACTGAGGCTGATTGCTTTGAGAGTCTAGAGTTTCCAAGATCAGAGTTTAGGGGTTTAAACGGGAGTATGAGTAGTGCAATTGTAATGAGAATAGGTTAATACAGCTTCTTTGCATGTCTTATAATCAGTCCTAAAAGTAATAACCAGTGGTATTTTTTTAACCAGTGCAGATTTTATCTACTTTTGGTAGTCAAGGCTGTGTACAGTACTCTAAGTATTTCCACCTTTGTCCCCTGTGTGTAAGTCACGGCAGAATCAAAACACACTCAGTCAGTCCTTAGAATAAACAGAGGATATTAAAGATTACTTTCAGTGGCAGTAGTTAGGTTTTCATTAGCAAGAAACTGGCAGTGCGAAGTTTTCCACTTATGTGTATGTCTACTTATGGAACCTGAGAGAATAGAAAACAGAACTAAATGTTATGAAACCATTTTGAAATGGGTATCCTCTTTCTGTGAATGGCCGTGAATCACCTAAGAAAACACGTGTGTCTCAAGGGGGAAATGAGATTGGCTGAGAGCTGCTGTCTGTGCTTTGAAAGGGTGCCAGATAGCAAGAAGCACCGTTATTCTTGGAATTCCCCAAGAAAAATTATGACCCTGAACTACATCCAAAACAGGCTAGAAGGTAACCTGTGAAATCTGGACTAAAGTGCTTGTAACATTTTTGTGGAATCTTCTAAAGAGGATGCTGCTAAAGTCTTACAATTTATGGACCTGTAACTTACAGGTTATAGTTCTAACACAATTTCAGACATGGTGGGTGAGCTGACTTCTCTTTGTAGTCACTGGGAGGTTAGATCTGTATCTCAGGAGCTGATGCGTGTATTTATATGTTTAAGCTGCTTTTCCTCCCCTAATTTTTTGGCGGTTCTTCTTGGCCTGTGAAAAAAAAAATGTGGCTTTTAAAATACAAATGAAGAACTTGCAGGTAATTGCCAAGTACAGCAAATACTCTGATCTTGAGAACCACCATGTCTCTACATTAGAAACCTTTTCCTCCTCCTATACCATTTCTGGTATATTGTTTTAGTGTTAATGGTACATCGACCACAGAGTACAACAGTTCCTAAAGACCGACACATTGTTTTACTTCTGTGCCTATTGTCATAAGATACATCTTTGAAGTTTGGATTTGTCTTGACTGGCAGAATTAAATGAATCAGTCACTTCAGCTACGTAAGCAGACTCCAGGACAGAAACTGAATTCTGGGGTGACATAGCACCGAAATAAATAATTAAATAATGGCTCAATCACTGTGTTAATCGTTGTTTTGTTTATTGGTTCTTGCTTTTGTTTTGATGCTCCTTGGTCATTCTCATCTGAATAAAGAGAGGGTAATTCCGTAAAAGGCATTTTTGAAGGACTATATTTTGGAGTTAGAATGTAAGAGAATCTCAGTTTTGTAGAACTGAGCATTATTTTTATTAAAAATCGTTTGAACTTAGTTCCTGTGTTTCTCAGGGCTGAGAAGTTAGCTCTGCTTTTGTTATTGTACTTGTTGATCTTATTTTCAAACAAAGGCTGCATCTGGTGACACTCATGGCAGTAATATTTCAAGGGCATTTAATTAAAGGGAATGAATCACTCTAAAGACAGGACGGTAACTGCTCACAGAGCTCTTTTGCAGCATGGTGGTAGATGAAATGTGGCATGTCGGTAAAAGGAGTTGTAACACTTCAGAAGCGTTAAGTGAGGGCGGTCTCCTACTGGAAGTACTCCAGGGTTGTATTTGTAAATGCCTGTATTGAACGTTAAAGGTACCTCTGTGGGTAAGATTTTCAAAGTTGTCTGGGGATTTGGATTCCCAGAATAGCTGCTAAAATGTGATTATTAGATTTGAACTTAGCTGGTAAATATCCTTTGGAACTGTTGACTTTAGTTGTTAATATGGCTATTAAGAGAGAGAGCATCTGAGAATGCTCTGGCCTGAATGATACATGCTTTTCATGAAGCGTTTTCATGAACAATTTGGCTGTAAGTGTTTCCCCATCCTCTGGGAAGCTATTATAAAAATGTGTGCCCGTGAATGTTTTATTTGGCATTAGGATAAATGTATATGTTTTTGATAATGTGTTGGATGAAGGAAATGTTCCTATAAGTGGCAGAGTGTTGGTGGATATAATTTGTACTGAGGGGTTCTTCTTTTCTGTAAGTCACACTCTCGGTTTAGGAAATAACTTTGTCAGTAACTAAAAAGACCAGAGGAATTTTGCATCTAAAGCAGATGTACTTCCTGCTTGGAAGGCTTCAGCTCATTTGACTGGAATTTAGGAAAGGTTGTCGTGCAGTTAGCTCAGGGATGGAGGGGTAGAGCAGTTAGTGATATGTTGTTGTTCCTGTCAAACATGTTTTGATTTTTAGTTATATCCACAGAATTTAAGTGGGGCAAAGTGGCCTGTTCCTTTTCATTCCAAACTTAAGGTCCAACAAAGAGGATTTTTTTTTTTTTTTTTTAATATAGTATCCAGGGCTGCCAAATTAGGAGCCAGCTCAGGCAAAGTACCACAAAGGTAATGCTTTTGTCTGCTAGTGGTTGCCATGGAGGAGAGCTGCATGGACTCATGGGCTCACATCCACAGGGGCATTTGGTCTTTGCGGTGCTTCTTGTTGAAGTACTTGACTGGTAGGTTTTCAGCTCTGTAGCCAGGCACAAGTGGAAAACTTCTCACTTCCAGTTTCTTGCTAATGAAAACCCAACTGCCACTACTGAAAGTAACCATTAATATTCTCTGTTTGTTCAGAGGTCTTACTGAGCTTGTTTCAAGTCTGTCCTGATTTACATGCACAGGGGTAAGTCAGGGATGTGTAGAGCACTGTACTTCCTTTTAGGTAAGGGAAGGCTGCTATTAGGTCCTTCTGGAGCTGTCTCTGGGCTGAACAAGCCCAGATCACTCAGCCTCTCTTCAAAGGGCAAGTGCTCCAGTCCCCAACCGTCTTGGTGGCCATCTGATGAATTTGCTCCAGTTAGTCAATGTCTTTGTTGTACTGAGGGGAGGAGGGGGTCCCAAAGCTGGATGCAGTATTCTAGGTGTGGTCCAACGAGTGCTAAGTAGAGGGTAATAATCACTTTTGATTTACTTGCTATGGTCCTGTTAATGCAGGCCAGATGCTGTTCGCCTTCAGTGCTAGAGCATACTGTTGGCATATGTTCACCTTGCTACTGCGGGAGTCTTCAGCTCCCCTGTAGCACTGGCTGGTCTATGTTGCGCACTCTTCCAGGATGTTTGCCAGGGTCACAGCATGGTTTACTCTGTGCCCGTGAGGCAAAAAATCCAAAAATGAAGAATGATAAATTTCAGCAGACTTGGGGCTGGGGTAAATTCTGCCAAATCCCACAGGGTTTATGTGTGTTTCAAGTACTGTGCTCCTTGATCCGTTATTTAGAAGTGCTGCACCTTATTTGGTTGTGTTGGTAGTGATGAGCTTGCGGTTTGGTATTGCAGTATGTAGGAATAGTGTATCCTAATCTGATCATAGATCACAATGAGATCTGGGTCCTGGTTCTGCAACAGTGTCTGATGGATGTGGCCAATTCTGCGTCTGATAATCAGAGCCCAGGGGCTCCTAATGTAATCTTTGTGTCTCACTATGCTGAAAGATTTGAGACTTTTATATGTTTGGGACACATTTTACTGCCAGGCACATGGTCATGTGTTGAAGGAGCTGATAAACTATATCATATCTGGTTAGTGGGTGGATGTACCTTTCTCAAGCTTTATAGACAAATAGACCCTTCACTTCTGCTTCCTAATATCTTCTTATGCTATTCAGTGTGTAATTACCTAGTCACAACACATCTAGTTGAGACATGTTTTAATAGACAGGAATCAGTACTCTTTATTTTCACTCCTTGCATTGTGACTCATTACACCCACTGCGTTATTAAAAATGCAGAAACATACCTCCATTTGGATATCGTTAAAAGCACTGTGATGACTGGTTTAAAAAGTGTGTTAAATGAACAATCCCATTGAAAGGATATCTGGATGGAAGGGCAAAATGAACCCAAACTGTTTGGTTTCACAGCTCATTGCCAGTGGTACTCCCGTCTGAAACCCTGACCCCCATTTTGTGTTAGGGTCTCCATTTGGGACTGTTTGATGAACACCTATGCAAACTTGTATAAAGGCTGTGCCCCAAACAGGTAGTTAACACCTTGTGGGAGGAAGGGTTCAGCAGTAAGTATTTTTTTTGTTTAAATTGTTCAGCACTGACTGTTTCTCTAACAATGAGGAAAAAGACTGTGTTAAGATAGGTTCTGCTCTAGGAAGAAAAGGGCAATCTCCACCACCACTACTACTGTGTAACAGACGTGAGGAACTAATGGGATATTGCTCATTCTGCACCTTAACCAACCTCAGACGTGGAGGAAAAGTGCTGTCAAGAGTCGGTGTGCATCTGTGACTGGGCTCTATTTAGTTGCTTTGCACATTGCATTGCTGTGATCGTGTGCACAATTTCTAATAAAGTCATATGTGGGTTTTCCTGTCCCGTTCAGAATTACTTTGAGGACAATGTGTAAGAACCATCTCTTTTGTGCTGGTGGCAAAATGGAGTCACATTTGCTTAGAGTTTTGAGTGAGAAACACTGCATATGAAAAAATATAAATCTCAGACTGAAATTAGAGATATCAATATGGTAAATAAACAGTATCTGTGGAACACTCATACATTACCATATTTTAAATTTGTACAAGATTCTCTTTGGCAAGAAAACAAACTAGCACTTCATGTTTCTCCTCTCACTAATGGCCTCAGTCTTAAGAAATGCCAGATTGTGTTTTTTCTTTACGTGGTGGTCTAACAATTTCAAAACAGATGGCAAAAGTCAGTCTTTGTGTTTGAGTCATTGTTTTGCTTAGTATGTGACTGTGATTAGAGTAGGTATTGCTTGTAAGAAATAATTTGATTGATACTGCTGGGTGTTTGTTTTGTGGAAGATTGTTACATTTTGTAAATTACTCTTTGCTTGAAAATGCTTGTAGAATTCTTTTGAGTTTATCATCTCCAGTTTGCAATTTACTTTTTGTTACTTAGCTATAAAAACCAAGTGGTATTATTGTTGGTTCCTGGTTGTTTTTTGTAAATAACCACCAGAATTGAATTGAACTGAGTTCTGATCCTCTTTTAAAAGCTTTATGAACATAACCAGTGCCATTTAAAATTATCCTGTTACATGCATCAGTGTGTTTACATGCTCAAAACCGGCTTTTTGTGTCTACATGGTGCTGTAGGGGAGCGAGAGCTCTGGGTTGCAGAAGGTGAAGGGAAATGCATCTCAGTAATGTTGGGGTGAATATGTGGCTGCAGGTAATCAGGGAGGGGAGCATATGGTGGGATGGAGTTGGAGAAGAGCAGAAGCAGGTGATTAATAGGAGTGACCATGAACTGGTAAGTCCTTCAAGACTGATATTCAGAGCAATGCTCAAACACTGATATGCTTGGTTGGGGTCGCAATGGAAAAGTTGCCTCTTCAAACAACATCAAATGTTCATTGCTAGATAAACATGTATGTTAGATCACAGGGGCTAAATATGGAAAAAAGCATGTCAGATTAGACTGACTTTTCCAATGGTTAGGTTTTACTGCCTGACCATGCTTATTAAAGATTTAAGATAAGCATTTCCACAGTGATGATCTAGAATTGAAATGGAAAAAAAAACCAACAAAACCCCACATTTTACTTAGATTTAAATTACTCATTTTATTATGAAAATCAGAGGTATAATGCTGCAGACACAGAGCCACTGATGCTGGAGCCAATTTGGGTTGTGGTTTAACAAAAAATTAAGTTCAACTTTCGGGCTCCTACAAGTGGTTTAAAAATGTGTTCCTGCATGACCCAAAGCTTTGATCTGGCATAACGTTTCTCTGATAGTTCAGCTTTGTTTAAAACACTTATTGGGTTATGCTTGTGCTGTTTATATCAACAATTGTCTCAGTGCTACAGTTACTTTATATAAGAACAGGAATCACCCATCCTCTGACAGCAAACATAAAGCTCACATAAAATTATAAAGCCAGTATCAGCTCTGTAGTTTATACTCTTACTATTTTAATCACATCAAAATGTGATCTGTATACATCCTGACATAGATCAAATTTCTACTGCTGGCTGATCCAACAGCACATAGATCTGGTATCAGTGCCTGTGGAAGCGTGGTCTTACCTATGGATAAGAACATTTCCATCCTCTGTGTTTCTGAGTTTCACTTCCTTGTTCTGTGAAGAAGTTAGCTGTGGCCCAAGTAACTGAGTGACAGTCATGCCATGCAGTCACTGGATGCAAATAATCCTGCAAATCTAACTCATCTAAATGCTTCCATTGAAATCAAATGAGTAACATGAGATGAGGTGGCAGGCTTTGTCTTAAAGAGTACATAAGATGGAGCAACTATTAATGTAGTTACTGGCAACAAAAAGACAATGAAGGCTTTGATTTTTTACCATCAATGGAAGAGATTGAAAGCTGAAATTATTTTAAAAAGATAGAATGACATCCTTCTTGCTCAACTTTGTGGAACTGTAATACAGATTGACTGAATTCAGAGAAAAAACACAGGAGAAGTAATAAAAGAATCTACTGTTTTTGCTTCTGAGTTCAGATTAGGTCATACTGCATATTATTTCATGGCCTTTCTGTAGTGGTTTGTGAGTACTTCCCAAAGCCAAAATATATGTTTTTGGCTGATTAATGATCTGCAGTTAAATGAGGGCAAGCAGTGAAATATTCTGAGGCTGCAGAACACAAAGTGAATTGACAGAGCTCTCTAGCATAGCTACAACATCCTCCTCATGACAGAAGAAATATTATTTCACTGTCCCCATCCCCTTTGACTGGGATTTTGCGTCTCCCATGAAGCTACTTCAGTCATGATGTAAAATTTAATAATAGCAATGTACATTTCACTTCTTAAGACATACTTTAGGCAGAGAAAATGAGGGAGCAAGTCAGCAACATGTGATCAGAGAAATCTCCATGGATCTGTAATACTCTATGGATCATGAAGTAGGGAAAGTGGATACATGGATGTAGGGGAAGTTATGTGCAGTGCACGCATCTGTTTTCAACTGTTTTCAAATTTGCATTATTTGCAACATAAATCTATATAAGTGTATTGAGATTAATTTTATAGTGTCATGGAATCATCACTGTTTTATTTAACTGTATCATGAGGAGCAGCTAAATGAGCTGAGCAGTATTGCAGAAGCACACGGTGTTTGTCCTGCCTTCCTATTTTTAGCTTCTTCCTGAAATAGAGGAATAGATGGCATAATTTCCACCAGGATTTTCTTGTGAACACCTAAACTACCTACTTCTCTAAGAACCTGATACGGAGAGAAAATGTCAATTTGGAAAACTCAGTGTAACGTGGGTTATTTTTCAAGTCATTTAGAAAGAGTTCTCAGGAGTAAGGTTCCAGGGTAATTACTCACTCACGTCTGTTAGGGGCCCGCCCTGGAAGCATTGCCTAACTTTGACCTGCTTCTAACCGGCTGGGAAACAGCCAGGTTGCTCAGTGGAATTAATAAAACATTCAAAGGCTGTATTAGCATAATTTAAACATGTCATAAGCATATCATCACCAAGGTTTAATTGAGGGCTCCCCATAATCCAGATTTTTAAATCTGATGCTAGTTGCTGCAACAGCTCAGTTCTGTTCCCACTGAAGTCAGTTGGAGTTTTGATACTGAGAAAGTATTTTTCTTAAGTTGTCAAAATCTGTACAGTCTTTACTGAATAATTTATTACTTTCAGTGCCGCATGCATCAGAAACAGTTCTGGTACCGTTCCTGTTCCCAGCTGTAGGAATAGCTGTAGTCTGAGTGAGTAGCTCTCTATCTCACAGAACCTGGGATATTAATGATATAATTGAGGAAAATAAACTCCTTCAGAAGCAGAAGTCTGGATGGTTGTGTATACACGCTATTTCGAGGGCCTAGAGACTATATTAATCGCCTGAACAATCACTGAGGCTGTCCCACCTGACACAGGAATAGAAGCTCTTTGGAAGCCCAAAGGATGCTGCTTGCCTTAGTGTGGCTTATGGCTTAGCATGGCTTTAGTGCATCTTACATTCTTTTACATTACATTACAGTACTTACAATTACTATGTACTTACATACATTTAAAGTATGTTCCCAAGCACCGTCACACTAACTGCCTGCAGGCTTTTTGCAATGTGAAGCAAATGGATTTAGGAGAACGTCATGCTCCTGGCTACTTTGAGGACCAGTATTTAGGAACAGCATAGATACGGCCTGCTGTGAGAACTGTTGTGGCTTCTACTCGTGAAACCCTGGCTGAGAACGATGGAGGCACTGGGCTGAAATTTGTTAAACTTGCCATGGCCCTTTTCCTGGTAATGTTTCCTGTCAGATCTGGTACTGCCACTTGCCTTCTAATTCTCCAATAGTATGTAGTGATGTTGCTCTTTCAGTAGTATTCACAGAATGTCCTGGTTTAAACAGAAGAAGGAAACAATTTATTAAGAACAACAAACAAAACCCAAGCCCTCTTCCTAACTCTCTTTACCCATTGCTACAGATTTATTCCTACTAACAGAACCTTTTGAGGCGTATATCTAGAATTATGTTCTATCTTAAAGTCTAGCCATGTTCACATATTTTAAAAGAAGGCATTGAATATTGTTAGCAAAAATATCTGGGTAAATGAATATGTGCATGTAATAGTTTCAAATAAATGAAGGTGTTACATGCAGAAGCCAAAGTCACTCAGTCACTCAGAAGTTATTTTGTAATGAGAATAAGGAGAGAGCAGCAAAAGCAGGCAGGTTTTTCTTCACAGCAATTTGATGTTGACTGCCACATGCCCACAAATTGAAGACAAAATTTTTGTATGCTTCTTAGGGATTCAAGTTCCAAGGCTCACCTTGGAGTTGCTAAATAAGAAGCTGTGACAGATAACAGGTCATTTGCAATAACAGTCTGTGCAGGCTCTTGATAATACAATGTGATTTGAAACTGCTTGCCCCAGTGTGAAAGAAAAGACAGGTACCTTCTATGTGCTGTGGACAAAAACGTGATGGGGTGGTTGCTGTGGGGAAGCCTGTCAAGTTCGCTTGTGTGCAAAGTATTTTGAAGTACCTCACTTGAAATATGGTTACAACAACACAGTGCTATTTTAAAAGAAATGGAAGTGGTTAAGTGTCCAAGTTGAAAGTAATTTCAACTCTGAGAATGCGTGGGAGTTCCTTAGATTCAGGATCATCTTCATATATGAGTGAACTGGTAGATTCTTGAAGCTCGTGTCATTCTAGCTACAGAACCTTCCTGGCATTCATGGACATCTTGAGTGTGCCATTGTGATTAGTCACTTCAGCGAAAGGGTGCTGGAGAATTTTCTATTTTTCATGAATTTATCTAGTAGATGCATTAGCCATCTGTAATCTTGATACTCCTTCGCCTGTGTTGAAATTGTATCCTGTGTGCATCTTTTAGTCCGTGGAAGCCAGGAATACTTTACTGAAGATACCTTTTACAAGTTGTCAGGATTATTTTGAAGTCTGGTTTGTTTGGGATTCTTCAAAGCAAATTGAAGGAAGGCAAGAATATATATTCATTGCTATTATTCTAATATCCAATACTAGCCAGAATATGCAGAGCAGTTTTCATCTCCAAGCATTTTAAAGACATCTTTTTTCCTTACTGACAAATTATCATCTTCAATTCCTAGATAAATTAAGCCAAGGCAGAAAGTTAAGGCAGCTGCCTGAGACCAGGGAGAACTGGTACCATATTCAGTGTTAGCACTTAGAAATTTCAGTTCTTTTTTTGGCTTTGGTTTTGGTTTTTTTTTTTTTTTTAAACGGTGTGTGACTCAGATAGCCACTAAATAAAAATTGCTGACTCTTGGTCTCGGTGGTTTGGCCTCTCCCCAAATAATTGAATGGGCTGGATGAGGATCACTGAATCATGTCTAGTCTGGCAGGAATGACTGCGTAAGAACTACCAGCATGTAAGTGGAGAGGTTGTGGGATGCTCTGGAGACTAATGTCTCGGTCACATTAAAGCTTTTAATGGTCGCTGGTCAGGGAGACTCCTTTGGAGTTGGGTGAGCCCATTATCAGACCTGAGGGCATGGGGCTGCCACTGAAAACTTGTATCTGCACTCCAGGCAAAGTGCAGGGAACCACCATACTGAACCAGGGAAAGCTGGCAGGCTAGATGAAGAGGCGCTTTTTTAAACACTTAAGCTATGTGCACAAATATTTGATTTTGCTAGCTAATGAATCATGTCTTGGCTTGAGAAGGCTGGTATTGCTGTAAACCTCTGTTGGCTCCAGAACACTTATCCTGGAAAGCCTCCCATGATGCCCAGATTGATTGGGATCTAGTGAAGGGCCATGGTGAGAAACTAGTGCTGATACCAATGACTCAGGTTTAGAGTGATGCAGCCTGTGACTAAGAAGCTGCACTCCCAGATAGACTGCCACAACCTTAGGAAGCACAGTGCAAGGCACTCCTCTCAGGCTTGTGTCAGCTCTGGCTTCCAGGTTTGTACATGTACGGTTTTTCTGTACTTTTCACCAAGGATCCAGCTCAGTTCCCCTGAAATGCAAGGGCAAAATCCTTTGCAACTCCCCTGGGTGCCCTGCTGATTTGAACTGCACAGTTCATCTGGTAACAGTAACTGACAAGCTGGTAGCTTAGAGCTCCATTGACTGTGCATGTCTGCAGAGCAGAAGGCATACGTATTTGTGTGTGTATGTGTGTGTGAAATTGGGTATGCATACTGTGAAATGCTGCCAGTGGGCAGCACAGCAATCAGACAAAGAGCTTTTGTTGCTATCTCTTCTCTCGAGGATGTTGTTGTGATCAATATGTAATCACCGTGAGAAAGAAGCAGAAGATCCAATCCTCCTAGAATATATACTTTTTTTTTTTTTTTCCCATTAGTAACAGAGCTGGATATCTTTCCTGAGTGTAATTAAACTTAAGTTGGATGATACAAAAAAATAATTCAATAAACATTGATAATGTCAAGTTTTGTTTATTCAGCTAAGAGTACTTATTTAAGTGGTTTTAGTTTTTCCCTTCAGTGCCTGAAAATGAAGACATGAATGCTGGAGGAGAAAGGGATGAATGTACGGAAAAAGAAACCTGTCAAGTATAAGCATTCTTAGCATATTGGAGTCTTCAGCCTCAGGGTTTAAGGAGCTGGAAACGAGTCAGAGGTGAGTGCAGCACCAGAGCCTATGCTCAGCTGACGGGTATTTTAAGCTGGTACAAATCGATGCATACTACAACCCGGTAATTTGTAGTAGATGAATCTCAGCCTGAGACCTGCTTGGATACATGCCAGCGTCTCAGAACTCACTCCCCTATCCTAGTTTGCCAACTCGGCAGGGATGTCTAGGAACAAATAGATTTGGAAACAGCACTGCTTTTTTACCTCTAGAGGGACCACCAGGATCAGAGATGAAGCCTGCCACAAGCTGGCACACTCCTTTCTCTTCCTTACCTGCTCTGCCCGAAAACAGAGCGCTCCAGGCTTTACCAGATCAATAATAACGAGATAGCGAACGGAGAGGAACCGCGGGAAGTGAAATTTTGACAGGCATTACACCGGCAGCGTGCTGCCTGCCAGCGCTGGGCTGCCTTCGGGGCGGCGAGAAATCCCTCCCCGCAGTGCTGGGATGCCTCCTGCACCGGCCCCTCTTCTTCTTCCTCCCCCTGAGAGGGCAGCGTAGGCAGAGGATTGTGCTTATGCGTTAGGGCTGTTACTCTCTATCATTTGTAGCTGCGGTTCAAACCACTTCGAACGAGTGTCCCTCCCCAGTCTGACCTCTTCCACCGCAGCCAGGGCAGAATGAGCCCTCAGAAAATTGTGGGTTACGTGATGTCTGGATGTCCCTGCAGCATTTTGTGTCTGTGTCTCTGCATTAAGCAGTCGCAGTGTGAAATTTCTGCTGTGACCAGGTAGAGTAGAAAACTTAGCGCTTTCAGTAAAAATGAGAAATCACTCACTGGCTTCTTGTTCAGCATAAATCAAGGTGAACGTGGTCTCCCTGTTTCCTTATCTCTAAACTAGTCTCAACTTGCACTTCAGCATGACTACACTCTTTCAAGCAAAATTCTGCATGGTTTCCTGCTACTCGTTGCCAAATGTGTCTCTGTGATCTGATTTATTTACTTTTGATAAATACAGTGAAATGCTTTGACTACATTTTCAGCTTTTTGATCTTAAACCTCCATAAATGGGGGGGAAAAAGCCTTAGGTATGCAAATATAGTTATACAGTTATATAGAAAACATCCTTATGAAAACACTGTGTAGCCAGTTAAAAGATTAAGTTGAATGAAATTTGTGGTAGGCAGAGTCCTTCCTCTTCAGCTCAGAGCTCCGGGCATGGTTGGATGACCACGCAATGCACATTTCTCTTAATTATGTTGCTCTGTCCTGACTTGACACAGCTGCATTCTACCTAAGATGACTTAGTGTTGTAGTTACTGATATTTGGAGAGTTGAAACGTCTGTTTTCTCTTCATATGGAAAGCCTGGACTAGGTATCTTTCTCGAAGTTTACACTGAAATATGTATCTGCGAACCCTCATGATAGTCTGTTGACTGTAGCCTCTCTGCAGCAGACTGGAAAAGAGTGAGGGACACTCTGGAAAAAATGGAAGAAAACTTTTACAGTTCTTCTACACCAGCTCTTAGGGACAAACTCTTGAAAGAACTGAAGAAGAATGGCCTTGTTATTAAGGTATTAGACTGGTAAGTTGATGATTTGGATTTATGTGTTAGCTTTGCAAGATATCACTTATCTGACCACGGGCAGGTCATTTAATCTCTCTGAGGCTCCATTTAGCATCACTGCAATGAAAATAATACTTATTTTCTGATGTCTACTTAGGCAAGCTTTCAGGGTACTGATTGTCTAATGCTTTGTAGAGCTCTGAGCACCACTGAACCTTGAGCTGGTGTAACACTGCAGGCATTGCTGCGCTCACTGGTCAGCCCTGGTCTGCTTGATGTGCTTCTGCTATGCCTCTGGAGGGGAATGGAGAGACAGCAGGGAAGGTGACTTTCTGGCATGTTTTTATTCCCATCTCCCCTCACTGGATGTCTAAGTTTGTGGAGCAACAGCCTAATGCAGCAAGCAAGCAGCTGCCTGCAGGGGACTGAATACTTGGTGGTTGCAAAATGGATGATCAGAAACAAAGTAACTGTAAAATATGCCAGACCTATATTAAATTCAGGAGACTTCCCAGACATTGATTTTGCTTTGTAAGTAACAAAGACCAACAGGTGCTCCAACATCTGTGGGTCTAGCTAGTGAAGTTCACGTGCTTCCACAGGCTTGGCTCACATCCCTGGGAAAACCCTCTCTTGGGGGTCTCTTAGGGGAATGGGCTGTGTCTCCCTGGGGCTTGATCAGACACTTCTCACCTCTTCTCCAGTGGAAAGGGGCAAAAAGGGAGAGAGGGGACAGTTATATGAAGTAAGGGGATGGCTGTATTTGCAGGAGAGAGTGGCATCGCCACTGGTTTGCCTACTTTGAGATTTCTATTTGAGCAATAAACTGAACCCTGAAAGAAAGAATTGCATCCAGATTGGCCATAGTGGCAGTCCTTTTTGGGCAGAGAACGGGCAAGCAGTTTACAGGTACCCAAGACCTTCTTTTTCAGAGTGCTAACAGTAGTTATTCAGTGTTCAGGAAAACTAGGCTAATAGTTCCTTCCTTCCTTCTACAATCACCTTGTTCAACAGCCATTTTGTTTTCCTATGGGTCTTAGATAATAACAAGGCAGTTTTGTCTCCTTTGCTCCTTCTGCTTGTTGGAGTTCTTTTAGCTACCCTGATCACGAAGCACCTGCTTTTCTTCAAGGCAGATGCTGGAGATCAAAAATTCTGCTCAATGATTATTTGGTGATGGTGGGAGGATTTCATGCAATCCTCTAAGAAGAACAGAAAGCTTTAATCTGCAAACAACATCCCACCAAGAATTAAAACATTGCACTTAGATCTCTGTGTGTTTGTCACAATTCACTACAAGATTTAAAAAGTTTCACTGAAATAAAGACGGAGAATTGAAGAAATCCGACTGTTTGAGAAGTACAGAACAGTAGCTGTCTTGCAACAGTAAGCCAGTTTCAATCGATAGGGATTATTTAGCACAATTTCCTGTGTGTTCAGTAAACAGGAAGAAAAAGGCCATGATGCTTAAGGAAAATGTAGTAGGTGCACAGATGACTGAAGAACAGTTGACGCTTTTTTCTGATAGTGAATTCAGATTAGAGGACAAAATACAAAGACTCTGGGAAGGCAAGTGCAAAGCTTCCTTGCACTTCAGAAAATCTTGGTATTGAAGCACATTGAAAGCTCCATTTGTAGCCCATTCACAGGGTGCTCATTTTTATTGCTTTTCACAAATGGGTACTAATGTTTCCTTAGTTATTTTCTTCCACTGATTGGCTTTAATCTTCTTCAGTACTGGCTGTTTTCAATTCATAGTTCCAATGCAAAGTATGTTTCATGGCAAAATATTTTCTTTAAGTGTTATGGTCTCTGTTCACCTGCAGATACAAGCCCTACCTGCAGCAATAAATTGGTCTGCTGTCAGTTAATCTTCAGTATCTCTACTGAATGTGAATCTACCCAGGGTAAAATCTTGTTTGTCCCCTGCCAGTCTGGAGAGAGCCTCCCCTTTCCCACTGCCACCTTCTCTCACTCAGACTGACAGATTCCTTTAAAAAGGATCTGGGGTACAGCCCTCTCTTCTGGCAACATGTTTTGCAGCACTAACAAAGAGCAGGAGGTTTCACAAAAGAACCTCTCCTATTTCGTCTCTCTCTAAAACCGTTCATTTGAACTGTAGTATTGAATTGCCTGAAACAGTCTTGCAAGGTAGCTTAAAGAAAAAGAATTGCACTTAAAGAAATGTGCTCTTGTGTCACGGCAGAGGTCTGCTCTTGACCCTCTGGGTATCTGTGCATTACACGTGGGGCAGAGAAATGCTGAACTCCTGATATTTTCTGGCTGGTGTAGCTGCCTATCCAGTTAGCGGAGAATGGCTAGCAAGTTTCAAGCTGGCCAAAACTTTTTTTGACTTTCTTTTTTTAAACAGAAATTCTTCCACACAGCATAGTTTGATTATTGCCCACCCTGCTGGTCTGTCTTGCTGTTTCCAAGAGTGAGTGATGCAACTCAGCTTTTTTGCGTGGTTGGGTGGTTGCAGTTGCTTTCCGGCAAGCAATGCCATCATGGAATGACATTTGTTTTCCAGGAAACCTTTGAAATTGGTTAATTCCTTCTGTGAAGTATTCAGCTCTCACTTTAATTTCTTCAGATCATAATGCCCAAGGCACTTATTTTTGCAAGCATCTATAGTCTTCCCCCTGCTAATTTATAAGAACAGCTCAAGGTTTTTTTTCTTGAAAACTGCCTTATCCCTGCCCCATGCTACCTTTTCATGTTCCTACAGCTCACTTATAGTCAGGGTATTGCAGGTTGTCACTCTTAGAAGACAGAGGTGATGAAGATTGTTGGGGGGTTTTTTTGGTGCCATCCTGTTCTTGCATCCTGTAGATATAGAGTAACCAAACAGCAGGAAGCAGTTTCATGGCAACCATGCTCTTTTTCTGTCTCTTTTTTGAATATTATGCAAAAAGAAAGTAGCAGAAAAATTGCAGAGACAGCCCTGTGTAATGGCTTTGCTGTTCTCTTGGAATCCTCCTTGGGTATTTCTCCTGGTTTTCTCTCTCAGTCATATCCTGCTATATAAACCAATCTTTCACCTCTCCTACCTTTATCAGACCTTTGGAAAACCCCACAGACAGCATTACTGTCCCAGTTTTCCCTGTGACCTCTTCTGGGGCCAGTGGTTTTCCATTGTTTCAGCTATTTTTAAACAAAGGAACATTACACTCATTCAGCTGAGAGCAATGTGGGTATCACAACCAGCAGCTTCAGAAGGGTGTTGCAACTGCATCGTTGGCAACACATCAAAATAGAATGGGATTTAGGGATGCCAAAATAACCTGTTCTACTGCCCAACAGGGTTGAAGTCTTCATTATCATGCGCTGAATTCGTTACCTGCTTTGCTGAACACGCAACTTATGCAAGCTTTTACTTGTGTGAGTCAGCTTCTACACTCTTAGAAGCTCCTGTAGGAATATGTTCTAAATCAGTTAGATGCTCAAAAGATGTGATTTCTCATTGCTACTGCGAAGGAAAAACATGTAGGCACTTTTGATTGCTTTGAATTTTATTTGCTCTCATATATAATGTTATAGTCTTGTAATCTTTCAGGCAGCACGCCCAGACAATTTTTTTTTTTTTAAATTTCCTTCTTACAGAACACTTTGTAGAGGTTAATTTTCCTGTAGGGGGTTCTGAACTCTAAAATGTCAAAATCATTGCTCACAAGAACTGCTTATTTTATATTGAACTTCCATCTTTAGTGCTTCTGCTGCTCCGCTCTGGATACACAGACCTCTTTAGAGGGATTAGGGAATCCTTAATGTATGCAGTTTTTTGCTGTATCTCCTTTTTTTAATGGTTCACTTAATTTTCCTGTACATTGATGTGCTTCTGGTTTTTTTCTGTTTTTTTTTTTGGTTTGTTTGGTTTGGTTTGGTTTTTGTTGTTGTTGTTTTAAAATTTAGAGTACAAATACAAAGGTACCTGAAAAGTTGGTTCCCCCATCCAAGATAAGAAAACCTGTTACTGCTGTGGAGAAGTCCCTCCAAGTTACATGGAATGAAGTCTCCCATAATTTATTCTTCTTCTAAGAAGGTTGACTTTAGCTTCTTGGATAAGGCATGTTATGAACCTTCTACCCATGGGTTGTGTTGTAGCTACTTTTTTAACCTTCCAAAAGGATCCTTACTCCCTCTGCCTCTGAAACTGGAAGCAACCTTGATCTAGTTGCCTCATATGTCACATCACCATCCTCAGACCCCTTTTTCTTCTTCCTCTGCAGAGATGTTACAAGAATTAGCATACTTACTTCAACTGTTCCTTGGCTTCTGCTCAGAGAAATGTCAGAGAATGTTTAGAGCTCATCTGAATGTTGCAAGTCTCAAACACCTGATATATCTATTGCTGGTATGTTGTGTTTTCTTCCTTTCCTTCTGCTCTTCCTCTCCCATCAAACTCAGAGAAGGAAGCAAGACTGATTTTTAGAGGATTTAGCCGGCAGATTGAGAAATGCAGTACAGATTGCTCCAGAGTGAAGGAAAAATGGTTCTCACAGTTTTGAAGTGGGTTAAAGGGAAAGGTAAATATCAGTATCAGCCAACCTGCAGAAGTGCAGTGGCTTGTATCAGGGATTTGTAGGGCTGAGAGCCTCTGAATCACACTCGTAACTCATGAAAATCCACTGTTGTGACCAATGTTTTGTCTGTGGTAAATGTGTTTCTGGGATCCTGAGTTTTCACTGCCTTTCACCTTCTACAGTCATTAACACTGGTAATAAAAATGCATGCATCTACATCAACACCTTTAAATTACTTTATACTCTTTATACTTGCTGTGGGATGAATTTAGTCCAGGGTGTCTATTATCCTGTAAAGCAAATGTCTACCTGATATTCGATTACATTATGGTTTGCTGGTTTTCCTTTTCACAAAAAGGAGAGAATGTAGGGGAAGTTACTGTAATGTCATGTCCATTTTTGTCCAGTATGCAAAAGTAGACTGGGACTTAAAACTAGGCCCAGTGACTGTGGTGCTGAGATCTATAGCTATTAAAGGTATGTAAATTCTTTATTTCCAGTAAAATTAATGGCTCACAGTCTGAAGCACTCTGATAATATTTAATACTCAGACTTCAGGCATAGACACACCTTGACTTACTGCTATTAACCCTTGGTTACTGCTTCTTCCCTAGAGGGTTTCACGTCCAGATCTGAGGTGCTAGAAAACACTGACACAAATGAGTGCCAATTGGTCAGGTCTAGTGGTTCAGCCACATGGACAGTAACCCCAGTGGGAGGGGGGGCTTAAACGCTTCCAGTTAACTTTGCAAGAGGAGTAAAATTTCACCCTGTAAAATTTCACCCTACTTTTAAAATTTAGATTTTGGACAGGTTCACAAGTCACTTTTCTATTTTGTTATCTGTTGTTTGTAACAGAGAGGTGCCCTGGGAAGCTACGTCAAGTCACAAGGAAGGATGCCATTATGCTGGGTACTGTATAGATACAGGCTGAGAAGAGGGTTCGAAGAGTTATAGCACATTTAATTTTCCATTTGTTTGTCATTGATTTAAATTATATAGTTACAGAATGCCTTTAATGCATATAAGCCACTTTTCAAGGGAAAGGAAAAGGAACTCCGCAGCCTAAAGTTTGCCCTTTTTCTTACACAAAGTTAACGAAGTCAATGCAAACATATTTTCCATAGAGGAAGCTATGTTTACTTGATGTTTCCTGCTGACCCTGTTTTCACATTTTTCCTAGTGCTCTGTGCTTGTTTTCCATCTGCTGCCTGCAGACTCCCCACTTTACTTAGGTTCCCAAGTCAGCTTTTTTTTCTTCTCTTTTTTTCTTTTTTTCCCCCCTTTTTTTAACAATTACTCTGAAAGCAGTGGTCAAAACTTGAAAGTGAAATCATGTGTTGGGGGGCTAAAAATGGAAGAAGTGAGCTATAGTCTGGCTGAGAAACTCCAGAGGCCCACGTATCTGGATGACAAAGTAACTAGGATAAGGAGAGAATGTTAGTTGTAATTAAAACGTCTGTTTTTGAGGTTTGAGGGCAGACTTAATATCAGGGGACAACATCCAATTTCCATAATAAGTCCTAAAAGCAGCTGGGAACACATCTCCAAGGAGTAACATGTGTGTCCCTTTTCCCCAATTATATCAGACTAAGTGGGGGCTAGGTAGGAATGACACCAAGCCGATATGTTAGCTTTCACCTGTCCAAGAGTTACATTTCCGAAGCATAAAATCCCACTTTACTAAGTCAGCTTTCTTGTTCTTTTGTGAAACATATCATGGCTTCTGTGAAAACATATGAAAATTTTTACCATTTAGAGTTGCTAGGTGGTATTTCCAGTGCTGGAGATAGAGAGTAGAAGAAACATGGCCAGAAACATGGATCTGGAGAAGGAGAGTCATAATTTGAGTGTCCTGGTGTCTTCCCCCTTTCTCATAGTATCAAGCATAGACGACTCGTCACTGATTAGATCTGCATGCCTCACCACAGCCCACTGCTATCACCCATCAACTATCACTCTCCATTTCTCCTGTGATTTTTTAATTTATTCAGTAACTTACTTTCTACAAGTACTTTTTTTCCCTCAGTGTCCCTTATATACTGGTGGAGCATCTAAAAACTCCTTGAAATTCCCACATTGCCTTTCAAACAATGTGTCTGTACCATCTCTGGTCAACAGAGCCAAGCGACCAGCCTGTTATGATTTCAGCTTACTCCCCTTAATTCTTTCACCGTTACATTGCGCTTCCACTATTTTTCCCTGTTGCATTTTATTACTGATTTAGGCTAAGTGTTCAGGGACAGGGACCAGCTTTTTGTTAGGTCCACAAGGGCTAATAGGAATGCTTATTGATTCAGTACTGCAATAAAAATAATAAGCATTAAATGATGGAACGGTTGAATCATAATAATGGAAAAGCACAGAACTGGAGAGAATCCTCCAAAACAAGCAAAAAAACCCCCAAAACCTCAACAAGCAGACTAAACAAAAAAAGAACACTGAAATGAAGAAAAAAATCCAAGAGAAAAATGTAAACAGGAACAGATGGGAAGTAACAAAATAAGGTAGAGAAATTTTGCAGAAAAAGATGTGAGAGGGGGAGAAAGAGCAAGAGAAATGCCTGAAGATGGGAACAACAACAAAAAAAAGAATTCTGGCACTTCTTATTCAGATAAAACTTTCTGCTGCCTTTCCTATGAAAGATTAGGAATCTGGGTTTGAACTCTTCATACAGACAAAATTAATGAACTTCAACTGGGGAAGGTAAATGCATGCCACAAGCGCTGTTAATCTTTGGGAAACTTTTAGCATTATTATTAGAAAAAAAATCTGTTTGTTTCTAAGTATATGTTTATACATTTAGCATATTAATTACTTAAAAATGTATTTGAGGCTGCAAAGTCAAGTTTGCTGGTGATACTGAGTAAAAAACAAATTATATAAAGATCAGAGGCTCTTTTGAAGAGTTGCAGAAATATCTCATGCTATTTTCAGGTGAGTAAATGGTCAATGAAATTCATGTAAATACAGGTAGAGATAATGCAGATGGCAAAAAAAAAAATCTCAGCTTTAAATACACAATGATGGATACTGAACAGCTGGTACTGTTCAGGAACTTTAACGGGCAAGCCCATAAAAATGTAAACTTAATGCTGAGTAGCCACTAAAAAAGGAGACAGAATTTTAGAAATTATTAGGAAAATACTAAAAAAGAAAATGAGATATCATAGTTTTGCTAGTAGAAGTTCTTGGTGTGCCCGCATCTTGAATACTGGATGCAGTTCAGCTCTCCCCTCTCAAAGAAGAGCAGGGAATGGTGATAAGTATGGGAATATATGGGATGGTTTGAATATAAAGAACAATTAAATAGACCATGATTTTTCTGCATAGATGAAAGAGAGATAGGTGAAGAATATGTTAATAACATGAGTGGCACAGGAGAAGAACAGAAAATGATTGCTCACTGTGCCCTCTCATCTAACAGCTAGGTGACATCAAATAAAATGAAACATAAAACTTTTCTCATATTCAAAACTACTACATTCAAAACAGACAAAAGGAGTCACTTCTTCCGTAACACATAGTTAGGCTGGGAAACATGATGCCATGTTAGATGCTAAAAATGATCCAATTTCAAACAGCAATTGGCAAAATTAATGGAATGAAACAGTTGTTAAGAGTTATAACATGCAAGGATGCAACCATTAGCTGGTGGTAAGCTACAAATCCCTAGATGTTGGGATTTTTTTGGGAAGCATCTTCCTCTGCTCTGTGCTCCTCCCTGCAAACTTACTTGGCCAGTGTTGGAGATACTGGGTTGGGTGGTCCTTTAATCTGACTCATTACTATTGTTTTTATGTTCTCATATTTTCAGCACAGCCTTAACGATACAGCCTTTACTTATTTACATCATCTCTGTGTGTTGGTTTTGGCTGGGATAGAGTTAATTTTCTTCATAGTAGCTAGCATGGGGCTATGTTTTGGATTTGTGCTGAAAAGAGTGTTGATAATACAGGGATGTTTAGATTACTGCTGAGCAGTGCTTACACAGAGTCAAGGCCTTTTCTGCTTCTCACCCCACCCCACCAGCGAGGAGGCTGGGGGTGCACAAGAAGCTGGGAGGGGACACAGCGGGGACAGCTGACCCCAACTGACCAGAGGGATATCCCACACCATATGACATCATGCCCAGCATATAAAGCTGGGGGAAGAAGAAGGAAGTGGGGGATGTTTGGAGTGATGGCATTTGTCTTCCCAAGTAACCGTTACATGTGATGAAGCCCTGCTTTCCTGGAGATGGCTGAACACCTGCCTGCCGATGGGAAGGAGTGAATGAATTCCTTGTTTGGCTTTGCTTGCATGCGTGGCTTTTGTTTTACCTATTAAATTGTCTTTC
>WAAD01009100.1:38706-50801 GCA_013389945.1 Fregata magnificens
TGCTGTACTGGACAGGCTGGAACTCCAGTGTGAACTTGAGTCAAAGGGACTGTGACCTGTGGATGAGTCCACATGGGAGCAGGACACCCCAAAGCGTCTGTGGCCATGGTTATGTCTGTGCTGCAGCAGGTATACCTCTGAAGGAATTGTCGCCCAAGGATAAGTCCACACTGGAGAAGGTACACCTCAAAGCATCTGTGGCTGTGGATAAGTCCATGCTGCAGCAGGTACACCTTGAAGCATCAGTGGCTGTGCATGAGGTCATGCTGGAGCACCTCAAAGCGTGTGGCTATGGATAAGCCCATGATAGAGTAGGTATGCCCCTGGAGGGACTGCAGCCATGGGTAAGGCCGTGTTGGAGTAGGTTTACTTCTGAAGGTACTGTGGCTGTGGGTAAGGCCATGCTGGAGCAGGTATATCTCTGAAGGCATTGTGGCCCATGGATAAGTCCACGCTGGAACAGGTGCACCTCAAAGTGAGTGTGGCTGTGGATAAGTCTATGCTGCAGCAGGTATACCCCTGGAGAGACTATGGCTCATAGATAAGGCTCCACTTGGAGCAGGTACACCCCTAAGGGACTGCAGTCTGTGGATAAGTCCAAGCCGGAGCAGGGGCAAGGGGAAGAGTTCTTTGCAATGTTAAACCCTATGGTCTGGTCCAAAGGGACCAGGGGTGGAGATTGTAATGGAAATACCCTTAAATTCTTGTAACCTGGGATTTGAGTTGCATGTTATAGCAATTACTATAGCAGGAACCACCTGAACCAATGGAGGACAAAAGTAGTGCAAGTGCAGCAGTGACCCGACCTGAGCTGGCTTTGATGCCCAGTAACTCCACGCAACACACCCCCTCTCCTGTCCTGAGTAACCACCATAACAGATGGAGCCCAAAGTCATGGACTAAATGAATTCAGTGGACATTTTGTGGACATTTCTGGACATTTTCTGGACATTTTACAAGGGTGGTCCATAGACTAATGGAATGATATCTGTGTATTGTATCAAAGGATGGAAAGGGGGGGTGGTGGTTAATGAGGATGTATTGGATAGTGCAAGACTGAGCATGATGTAAATGGTATGGAATAAGTGGTGGAGTATGTGCTGGTTTTGGCTGGGATAGAGTTAATTTTCTTCATAGTAGCTAGCATGGGGCTATGTTTTGGATTTGTGCTGAAAAGAGTGTTGATAATACAGGGATATTTAGATTACTGCTGAGCAGTGCTTACACAGAGTCAAGGCCTTTTCTGCTTCTCACCCCACCCCACCAGCGAGGAGGCTGGGGGTGCACAAGAAGCTGGGAGGGGACACAGCGGGGACAGCTGACCCCAACTGACCAGAGGGATATCCCACGCCATATGACATCATGCCCAGCATATAAAGCTGGGGGAAGAAGAAGGAAGTGGGGGATGTTTGGAGTGATGGCATTTGTCTTCCCAAGTAACCGTTACATGTGATGAAGCCCTGCTTTCCTGGAGATGGCTGAACACCTGCCTGCCGATGGGAAGGAGTGAATGAATTCCTTGTTTGGCTTTGCTTGCATGCGTGGCTTTTGCTTTACCTATTAAATTGTCTTTCTCTCAACCCACAAGTTTTCTCACTTTTACCCTTCTGATTCTCTCCCCCATGCTGCTGCGGGGGGAGTGAGCAAGCAGCTGTGGGGCACTTAGTTGCTGTCTGGGGTTAAACTACGACACTCTGTCAAGCGTGTTCAGGCAGATGGACAGTGGTTTACACTAAGTGATGGGGTGCATTGGGAATGTAAAGTGAATCAGCTGGAAAAAGAACATACCAATAGCCCCAGGAGTGTGTCATCCAGAGGGATGTTACAAGATTTGATGGTCAATGTAGACCTGCCCATGGAATAGGCGATGGAGAAGGACCAGATCTAGTGTTGCCAGCGAGAGGAGGAGTGTATTCCACGTCACTGCAACATCCCTATATCTTGTGGTGAAGGAGATGTGGCATGTCCCACCAGAGCCAAAGCCATCTCTACAGGGCTGATTACTGCTGCAGAGCGGCTTGTTGTGTGCAGGCTGCATTGCCTCTCAAGGGTCACAGTGGTGCTGGCAGCAGCAGGACTTTGGGCTGCAGCTACCCTCACTCCTCACCTGTAACACAGGCTGACAGCATGAGAAACTGCTGGCATTGCAGGTGGGGAAAGGGGAAATGTAATGAGCCAAGCCAAGGCTAAACTAGCAATACAGTAACAGGAGGAACTAGCAGACAAAGATGTGAACAGGGAGTGTGGGGAACTCCCCTCAGGTGAAAATTTCCAAAGACCATGGCAGGGATGTGCTGGCTGAGTCTGAAATTCCCAAGTAAGGATGTAAATTCAGCAAAATGGAGGCCAGTGGGGAAAGACTAAACCAGAGTGGGTTGCTTATTTAGGGTGACGGTGGGGAAGGAATATAAAATAAAGCAGACAGGGCTGTTGCAGGGTCCCTGTTGAGCAGCCCTGTGCTTGATCAATGCAGCCTGGAGCAGGACAGACCACACATCCCCAGCAGGCTTGCTTTTTTCCTGCAGGATTTCTGTCTCACTCAATGCACAGGAAGAACAGTGTTTACTTACTGAATAGCTATTCATTACGTTTCTTTCTCATTGTTCTGCGTGAAGCTTGTACCTATACCTTGTTCACTGCAGTCTAGTTAGTCTCCTTTCGAAAAGATAACTATGAATTTTCTCATGGGGGTGTGTGTGATGGTTACAAGGATATCTGTCTCTTCGTTAATACTCGTCTTCACAAAATCTCTTTAAGGTAAATGCTGTCTTCCCCTTACAGAAGTGGATCTAGGGCATGAGGAGAATAAAATTGGAATTAGCGTTGGGTGCCTGATTTAAGCAAACTGGAAGGTAATTCTTCAGAGAATTCAGCATGATAATTCACTATGCATATTGACAGCCTTTCCTGTTGGCGTGGGTAGCAGAGCCAACTGCTGTGTACTTCTGCACATTGGGACTGTAAGTAGGTTTTATTCAGAAAAAGAGGCACTGAAATTCTGAACAGATGTAAAATGGTGTTTCAATGGCCTGGTCAGCATACCAGGGGACCTCTAGAAAAGGCAGGGATAGAACTGTATTCTCCAGCATACCATGCAGCTGCATTAACTGTGGAAAGCTGTTTTTACTATCGCTGTAATCGCCTGTCCTGCCCACTTCACGTTTCCTGGCTCACAGACAGTGTTGTCCCTCACTACACAGCCCAATTCAAACCCATAGTGAGTTGTTCTCTGAAACTGGAGCAAGGGCTGCATCTCTGGGCATGTGCACAGAGAAGCAAAATGAAAGGTTTCAGGGGCAACGTTAGTTCCATTATTCTTTAAGTTTTTTACTTAGCAACTCTTTTAAAAGCATAATTTCCCAGTTTTATTAAAAATTCCCCAGGTGAGTGATTCTATCAGATAGCAGCGTATTGACTCATTCATGTCATCAGCTTGTAGTTTCAGTCTCACGCACAAACTCTTCCCTGTGCCTCAGACTCCCCCCTCTCCTTGTTCCCTCAGTTTGTTCACAATACCCATTCCAGTTGTCCCTCCACCCTCAGGTTCTTGTCAGTAAGTTTTTCCTCTCTTTCCCATATTCCTCAACTCTGATTTCTTGTCTCAGTACCTTTGCCTCAGTAATTTGTCTAGCCACAGTGCCCCATCACGCAAACCATCTCTTCTACCCATGGCTTGTGGTTCCTCTCATGCATTTTCCTCAACAATTCCCAATCCTAGTTTGTCTCTGCCACCAGTAGCTCCTAACAACCTCTCCTTGCCAAGCCAGTCCCTCCTCTTCTTTTGCATCTTTCTTGCCACAGCCTTTGTCCTGAACTTGCTTCTTCCTTGATACCTACTTCTCCAAATCATTTACAGAATCTTTATTTTCCATTCAACCTTCATTTTACAAAGTTAAACAAGCTGTTCACCATTAAATACTAGTATCAGTGTAAGAGGGAAAGGTTATAATTCATCATGAGCAAAATCAGACTGGGACCTAGAAGGTGGCTTCTGGCTATCCATGGAGTGAAACAGCCTTTTAGAGAGAAGTGAAAAGAAGTATCCTTGACTGTTTTCATCTGTAGCTGTAAAGAAGTTTTATCATGCTCAGGGATAACAGTATCTTTGGAATTTTAGCTGTTAATCTCTAATAAATTCCTACTGAGCTAATGTAAAAACAGATATTGCATAAGCTTATGAATTGTTCATCTTTAGGGGACTATTGATCAGGAAGGCAATAGGAGTATCCTTCACATAAAAACCATGTCTCTGCCAAATTTCAAGTTGATGCTTCAAACTAGATAAGGAGGAGATACCCCTGTCAAAAAAGTGCCAATATATATATTTTCAATGTAAGAAAAATAATCTTGTTTTTTTTCTTCTTAGCTTTGTTCAGGCTTGCAAAATCACAGGTTGGAAGGGACCCCTGGAGATCGTCTAGTCCAACCTCCTTGTTTTCCTGAACTTCACGAGATTCCTGTCTGCCCATTTCTCCAGCCTGTTGAGGTCTCTCTGAATGGCAGCACAACCAACTGGTGTATCAACCACCCCTCCCAATTTGTATGGCTTGCAAACTTGCTGAGGGTGCACTCCACCCCATCATCCAAGTCTTTAATGAAGAAGTTAAACAGTACTGGACCCTGTATCGACCCCTGGAGTCCAGCACTAGTGATTGGACTTCATGCCACTCATCGCAAGCCTCTGCACCTCTGAGCAGTTCAGTTTTGGACCTCATTGTCCATTTCTCTAGGCCACACTTCATCAGTTTGTCTATGAGGCTGTTATGGCAGACAGTGTTGAAAGCCTTTGCTAAAGTCAAGATAAACAACATTCACATCATCATAGAAAGCCATCAGGTTGTTCAGGCATGATTTCTGCTAACTACTCTCAATCACCCCCTTGTCCATCATATGTTTCAAATGTTTTTGCAGGATTATTTGTTCCATGACCTTCCCAGGGATTGAGGTGAGGCTGACTGGCCTGCAGTTCCACAGATTCTCCTCCTTGCCCTTCTCGAAGATGAAGAAACCCCCAGTTCCCATGACTTTTCAAAGATTACTGAAAGTGGCCTCATAATGACTTTAGCCAGCTCCCTCAGCACTCACAGGGTGCATTCCCTAACCTGATCCTCATTTCTGACTGAGTTTTTGCAAGACATTCAGCCAAAGACTGAAGCCTTCACATCAAACCTAGTTTGTCAAATTGCAACCAACTGAAATCTGGTGCCTTGGATGGAAGATGACTTGTAACAAGGGATTCTATCAGCATGTGACGTGTGTGTGCGCGCATGTGCATTAAAGTGTTCTTAAACCCATTAAAGATGGCATTCAGCCCATGTACCTTTAGCTATCTAATGGTTAAATAAGTAATTAATAAATAGTTGTTTACATTCCCTCTATAGTTAATGGAGAAAGACAGGCATGTCCAGTTGACTCATGCCACTTATTTTGGATTAATTCTACCCTGGTATCCTAGGGAATGACAATTTAGTATTTTTTAATTCTCTGAATTGTATACCATGTCTTTAAGGTGAATTCTACCCAATTAAACTTCAACCACAAAATACTCTTTGGTTTGAATGAGAACAAGGTTTCAGTATATATATGCAATTTTTCTAGCTGCTTTGTCCTTGCTTTGATCAGGGACATGGATTAGGAATAAGTTTTTTCTGAGAGTTTCTGAATAAGTTAGGAACAAGTTTTTTCTGAGAGTTTCTCAGTCATGTGTAGAACAAGGTGGAAAACTGTGAATCTGAAAGGTGGAATAAATACTATCATAACTTAATAGACAGCAATTGCACCTTTTCTCACACAGACAATATAGTGCCTACAAAACATCAGAATTTGCTGTGAACTAGATCATGACAATGGGACACAGAAGAGCAGGGCCACCTAGAAGATGGACTAACATTTGGTTTATCTGCTTGGATACATGTTGCTGGGACTTCCACAACACTGCAGAAATGTGAGATTTTCCCCCTGTTCCTGCAAAGATCCTGTGTTTGTAGATGTTCCCCAGGTCTCTTAGGAAGCAGTGGGAATGTGCCAGCACATTCCCATGTAAGAAGATGTGATGCTGGGTGCCAAACCTGGAGATGATGTGTGCTTTCCTGCAGAGCTGATCCTTGCAAAATTTGCCAGCAGACCCAACTAACCTGAGTAGTCCTGGCATAGAGCAAAAATTGATAAGGCATGAGCTGTACAAACTCCAGAAAAGGTCCTATCAGACAGTGGACACCTGGACATAATTTCTTCCCTGCTTTTCCTTTGCTAGTGTAGTATTTTCAGCTGTATTATGTCTGCAGCATATTTAGACAACCCACATGTTGGCTAAACTGACCAACATACTGGGAGGTCTTACATGGTCCTACAGGATCATTTACAGAGAGGACTTAAAAGAACTTATATAGGTGTATTTAGCTTTTTGTTTAACAGACAAATAAGCACTACCAACAAGACTGCACTCAAGGATATGTGAGTGTGTCTCCATGGCTCTGCTGAAAACTAAATTGGTTGTAAAATAATAGAACAATAAATAATGGATGGAGAACTTTGCAGCAAATTAGTAGTTATCTGCCAAAAATCCCTACTGTCCCTCCCCCACAAGGCTAAATGGGGCATGGATTGTCACACAGAGGAGTTTTAAAGAAATTTTTGTGAAAAAGATACTGCATGGTTCTTTTGGAAAGTATAGCTCCATACCCTAGTGAATAAATAAACAAACAAACATACTGACTGAAGATCACAATAAAAGCAAAGTAATGGGCATTTTACTTAAGCCTGCACATCACAGCTTCTTCGCAATTTGATCATTCTGAAATAGCACATTAGTTATTATACTGTGCTATATTACCTTCCATTCTAATTACTTATTGAGAAGTGTTTTCTCTTGTAGGAAATATCGAAGATTTCACATGATAATATGGTGCTGTTTTGTTATCTGGGTTTTCAAATTACTTCCATGGTGATCTTTTAAGTATTTAATGTTCTTTTATTGATACCTGCATGAAACCATGTCTGAACTATATATAACAGCAGTTGTATGTGACCACACCTTTCTTCTCACTGTTTTCCCTTTGGTGAACTGTGAGGTCTGAGGATTATGTGGGTTTGTATCATTTTATTGCCAAAGTGACTAAAGGCTAAGCCTTTCATCACTGTGCCCTGTGTTCTTGTTTTTCTTTCTTTCTTTCTTTTTCTTTTTGGATAAATAATACAACAAATGTTGACAGCAGAAAATTTAGACCAAGTTCAGGAAAATGCCCTGGTTGCATGAAAGGACTTTGGGATACACTTGACATGAGGAATTTCTTTGGTGATATAAAGTTACTAATATAGGATCATTGGCAGATGTGTTTGGGGTGAATGTGGCCAGAATGATACTTCCCCTTAGGGATTACCATGTCTTGGACTTGCCTTTTCCAGTTGCGTAGAACTGATCCCATATTAAAGTACTGCAGCTAGTTCATCATGGATGCAGCTAAGAGTCTGGCCCTATAAATCTAATCTTTCTAATCAGATAATCTGATAAATGTCCTTGCTGGAAGTGCAGGAGAATGCTGGTTGGAAGGGAACAGCTGGAATCCTTTTTAAGTCTAATTGCCTCACGCACGCCATTAATGATATAGCCAACAATTTGACAGGGCGTGTAGTGTGTAGGCCACCTTTTAACATCAGTTTAGCCCTGTCAGGAAAGAGAAGGAGGGTCATTAATCCTTGACTGTATTTATGTGCTTAGCACCCCACAACCATAATGCAAGCCTGCTCACCATTATTCTAACATTGCTAATTGGGAGTGGTTCAGCAGACATGTCTGGTATTCTCCGAGGTCCAGCTGGTATCCAATTTCCAGCAGAGTTTGCTGAGAAACATGAAGGTCAAGCAACTTCCCCAAGGTTACACTGTAAGTGGCTCAGCTGGGATTAGGATCCAGATTGTCCTTGTTCCTAATCTTTTGCCTTATTAAGCACTGTAGTCTCTTTCTAGAAACACCTAACAAGTTCATATTTGTAGATTTACAAACACGTTATGGGCAAACTCACTTAATTTGGGGGAATAGATTTCATGAGAAGGCAGATAGTGAGATAGCATTAGCAAAGCTAACTCATAACTGAAATGGAAAATAATTAAGACTGGATTTTGCTTATGGGAGCTATTATTTTAATGGCAATGTTCTACTTCTCTTCTTGATCTCTTATTTCTCAAAACTGTGCACATCTGGCCACTCTCCCTTATCACCTGTCAATACACACACTATTGAGGAGCATGATATTTCCTGAGCTTTTTGGAGTCTGTACTTACCTTTATTGTAAGTCAAAGAAATTGGCTGACTGGCCATGCAGAAACAGTAACGAGGTGGTTGTCACATGGTTTATTTGTCCTTTTGTAAAACTCTCTGTGATGCAAGTACTGCAGCATTTGGGACTATAAAATTGTTATCATGTAGTTGTTTTACTCACCTCTTGTGTGGGATGGAGTACTCCATCTTCAAGAGGAAAACGAGAGAGTTTTTAGTTAGGATGAGGAAACCCCCTGATTTTTCATATCTCTAACTGAAAACCACGGTCAGAATTATGGAGCATGAAACAGTTTGTAGTGCCAGCTGGTTTTAATTAAAGGCTTAGTTTCACTAATACAAAGACACTTCATTACAAACCAACAAACATGTTCACACCAGTAGCCTGCTCGGTTTCTGTAAACAGGAATGGGTACAACGTGCATGTCTGGAGAACTGCTTGGAAAGCCTCGTGGGGCACAGAACTAAAATAATAGCTAACGCATCTCACATGGATTAAGGAGCCAGAAAAACAAAAATGTCTTTATTTAGCCTGTTGTTAAACTACGTCAACATAGTGTAACTGATCTGCTGCCATTAGGCAGTGAAATCCAAAGCCAGGGGGTACAATTAAAAGGCAGCCTGGCACCTGCTATCTCCAATACACCTTTTGAAATAGCTAGAAAGAGACTGTAAGTCTTATCAAGGGACTGAGGATGGTATATGAAGGGTTTTGCATGGTAGGTTCCTACTTCAAAGTTAGCCCAGTACTATATGGTCTGGACTCCTATATAAAGGCACTTTGATCTCTATCTCCACTCTTCAAAAGTTACCACTTGATATTAATAATCTCAGCAAAAGTGCCAAAGATTAATGAATATGGAAGTGGGACTCATTTGCAGTGTGATTACAGATAATTAAATGCAATTATGGAGTCTTGGGGCTCTGCAGAGAAACTTCTGTTGTGCTGCTGCCTTTCCCAGACCTGAAGTGCAGTAGAGGATCCTCTAGCTGAAGATTCAAAATGCAAGATGACTCAAAATTTAAGAATTGTTGACTATATTAAAACAACAGATTATTAGATTTTAGTCTAAGAATAATGCTTTAAAATCCATTTGAAACCTCATAGGGAGCCAATGAAGCAGATAAAAACTGGTTAAAATTGGACGGATTTCTGTCAATGTCTAACTCGACACCATGATGAGATATTGGATCAGCTGGAGATTTTTTCAGAGCAATTTCTGGAAGACCCAGATAAAATTCAGCACGTGGTGATAAAGCAAATGCACAAAAAAGTGCAAAGGTATCTGAGTTAAAGAAAGGAATTTAGTTTCCCATTAGATTCAGGATTGGTAGGGATTTGTTAGGAGAGGTTTATCAGCAATGACTGGAATGGAAGTTATCATTGTTCAAGCAGCAGGGAGGAAACAAGTCGTGTCCAATTCTGCACAGAGATATTTCCACAATTTCCACAGAATTCAACAGGAAGCAAACACTCACACCTGAATATTGTTCACTTCTCCTGTTATATTTTGGTTTGAAGTGTATGTACATATCTAAGGTTAAAACGCAGGAAGTCACATTGATATTCATAAGAAAAACATGTTGTATTAGAAATGTCACTCAGTTCTTGAAAAAGAAACTCAATTTCCTAATAGGTATCAAAGAAGGTACAAAGCTCTTGGTCTGTAGAGTAAGACAAAGAAATACTTTAAGCTAATATAATAGCATTCATTGCAGAACAAATTTATCTTATAAAGAACCAATTCTTTTAGGACCCTCATGAGTGTACACCTTCACTCCAACTGATGAGTAAACTGAGGCAGAGAGGTTAAATGACCTGACCTGAAGTGTGCAGGTATGGACATGTGCGCCTAGGCGGTAAAACATATGAGAGGGCTTTACTGACAGATACTGACAACTATTAGAAATACAAAAATGGACAGAAGTTATGGTGTCATAGAATATATAATGCCATGTCTTATGATATGGTATAGAAGAACTTAGTGATTTTAAATATTTCAGTTTGTCTATCTGTACTTTCTGGAAGGGAAATTAGGACCCGCCTTGCTAAAGAAAACAAGACCAGTACTCAGGATGTATTTTGTAATGTTGCATCAGAAAGACAGTATGTGCAATGGTGTGTGGTTTCTAGTTTGTTTGCCACCAAGAGTAAAATCTTCCCCTTTTTGAGAAAGGCTTGAGGATTGTCGTGTTTTCTCAGCATCTCTGTGCATTAACACATTATTGCAATTTGCCTTGATTAAATTTTTTCTGGGCTTGCCAGTCCCTCTCATCTCATCTGGGCAACTGTGTTCCAGCTCACTGCTCACATGTGGCTTCACTACTGATAAAAAGGGCGTTGGGGTCTGCCATTAGCATCTGCTGATGAGGAAGATGCTTGTGTCACCCAACACATCCTGCTAGCACTGAAAGCTGCAAAGTCAAGATGTCTCCCACAGTCAGTTCACGCATCTCTCTCTCAGTCATCTGGCCATAACTATTTTTCCAAAGGGTAATGGCCTCACCTCTGAGCCAGCTGATTAGTGCAACCTATCTTGATGTACAGGAAATGGGACAGGATGCTCTGGGTGGGTTAATGCCTTTTAGTTGTAATTATGCTCTAGATTCTTGCTCTTGAGTGTTGGTTCCTGTCTAAAATCCTGATCCAATTTTCTGCTTTCTAGACCTTGTCCTGGTTTCTCTTCCTACTGAGTGCTAGTTCCTAATCCTGCCCTTGATCTGTTCAGCCTTGGTTCCTAGCTCTTGCCTCTTTCTTTTTCAGCCCCAGTTTCTGCTTTAAGTTAGCTTGCCTGACCTTGTTTCAGCTATGACTACTCCTGATGCTGAAGACACTTGCATACATTGAGACTAAAATTACAATGAGCCAAATCTGATCTTCACTTAACCATGCAAACTTTAGTTTTCATGAGACTAAAACATACTCTAAGGACAGTGGGTTTAGTATTGTCTAATCAAGAAATAGATATGTAGAAATTCTAGTTTTGGTACCAAGGCAAGCTACTCATGAAGGTGAATCTCATCTCTCAGCAGATTATTACTAATTGAGTTACATGTTTTAGAGCTGTAAATGCAGGGATAAACTTTTAAAAAATTTTGCTTACACATTTCTAAGAATGCCTCTTCTACCTACTGTCTGGCAACACTGCCCCATGCCCAAATGATAATTATAAAAAAGTTTCTTACTCACTTCACATAATGGGAAGGCAGAGAGATGCTTTCTCCACAAGTTTCCAAAGAAGACTCAGTAACTTCCTAAGAATGCTTCCTCACTCATACTACAGACTCTTTGCATGCAAGTGATCAGAAATTGTACTTGAAAAAGCTATGCTGAGAATAAGTGTATGTAGGACATCCAGTTATAACAGGGCCTCTTAACTGGATGTGTCCATCTGGTGGGGGTATTAAAATAATTAACAAGGGGAACTGAAGTCCAGAGTCTATTTAGCAGAGCATCATCTGAGCAAAAGCGATTCCAACAGAGCTGTAGAAGAGGAGGGCAAATGCTGCTATTTTCCCAGCTTGCTCTCCCAGTGCACAGCAATCTGAGGCTCAGGGTCATCTTGATTCAGAGGCTGTAACTTTCATTTATTAATTTGTTTTTTCTTCTGTGATTTGTCTCATAGCTTGTCAAACTCATGTAAATTCTTGGTATCCTTAGAATCAAAGAATCACTAAGGTTGGAAAAGACCTCTATGATCAAGTCCAACCATCAACCCAACACCACCATGCCTCCTAAACCAGGCCCTGGAGTGCCACGTCTACGCGTTTTTTGAACGCCTCTGGGGATGGTGACCCCACCACCTCTCTGGGCAGCCTG
>WAAD01009101.1:0-15297 GCA_013389945.1 Fregata magnificens
CGCTCCGGAGCCCTTCGCCTCGGTGGCTTCCATATTGATATCATACATATCAAATACTCAGGTTTTGAGCAAGTTTATGGAATTTCATGTTACCTGTACTCTTCTGATTAAGAAAGGGAGTGGGTCTGTTCCCTGTTTATATCTTCTTTTTTTCTTTCTGTGTTTGCTTTCACTAGGCTTGGAAAGTCTTCACTGGGAAATCCTGGTTTGCTAGACTTTTGACTTCAAGAGGTGGAAGAATTTCTTTCTGTTTATGGTGGGGTGAAAGAAAGTATGAAAAGCAGAGATAAAAAAACCATCACCCTTCAGATTTCATGTTCTTGAAGAAGATTTGAACAGCTGGCATATTTGAATAGAAAATATTACATTTCTTATGAAAATAAATTTTACCCCAGGCAAACATTGTACTACTTGATAATCACTTACCATTCTGATTAACATTACAGAAGGAATATTTTAATGTGGAGTTTAAATACAATAGATTAATTTAGTAAAATTTAAAAAATGTCTTTATTAATTTAAAATATTAAAAGGGAATTAAGGAGTTTATACTTTCACTTTTATTTTAACAGAAAATGGCCCATTTACACATTTTATTTCTCTGGAGCCATATTTCAAGCAGAAGATTGAGGTGCAGTATTTTTGGCATTTAGTCTTTGATAAATATAGTAAAACCAGCAGTCCCTGATTATTAAACCACTGCCAGGCTAGGTTTCATTTGAATAAAGTGAAATAAAACACAAAACACAAAAACAGACAAAAGGGAAACCTGATATTGGCTGAAGACAGGACAAATCACAGAATCACAGAATCACAGAATGGCTGGGGTTGGAAGCGACCTCTGGAGATCATCTTGTCCAACCCCCCTGCTTGAGCAGGTTCACCTAGAGCAGGGTGCACAGGACTGTGTCCTGGCGGGTTTTGAATATTTCCAGACAAGGAGATTCAACAACCTCTCTGGGCAGCCTGTTCCAATGCTCTGTCACCCTCANCTCCAGCAGTTCCCTGTCCTTCTTGAACTGGGGAGCCCAGAACTGGACACAGTACTCCAGATGTGGCCTCACTAGGGTGGAGTAGAGGCGGAGGATAACCTCCCTCAACCTGCTGGCCACACTCCTTTTGATGCACCCCAGGATACCATTGGCCTTCTTGGCCACAAGGGCACAGTGCTGGCTCATGATCAGCCTGCTGTCCACCAACAGTTCCAGGTCCTTCTCAGCAGAGCTACTTTCCAGCAGGTCAACCCCCAACCTATACCTGTGCGTGGGGTTGTTCCTCCCCAGGGGCAGGACCTTACACTTGCTTTTCCTGAATTGCATTCGGTTCCCCTTGGCCCATCTCTCCAGCCTGTCCAGGTCTCACTGGATGGCAGCGCAGCCTTCTGGCATGTCAGCCACTCCTCCCAGTTTCATATTGTTGGCAAAGTTGCTTCATTTTCCAAACAAGTCATACTTGGCCCTGATCCTCTTTGTTGAGAACAGGATAACTGTGATGCAAAGCACTGTGGTTATACAAATAATGACTAAAGGCAATAAGTCATAAAAACTAATAAGTTTATAATAATGTACATAAAGACAGACATACTGGGTCAATCCAAAGTGCATCTAGCCCAGTATTCTTTCTCCGACAGTAGCCAAAAATGCGTGCCCAGAAAAGGATATAAGGACAGCAGAAGGGTACTATTCCATTTTTCACTCTAATCTCTAATTTTCAACCTGTAATAATTTTCAGCATAGGGCTTGTGTCCAGTTTTTTATTGTCCAAGAAAGAAATTTACAAAGTGGTGTCCAGCAGAGTGCCACTAAAATGGGTAGAGAGATGGAGCATACAACATGAACGGAGACATTGGAGAGGTTGGGTTTGTTCTGTGGTCGAAAGAGGGCACTAAAGAGTGACCTAATTGTTGTACCTAATGGGGAGTTAGAAAGAAAAAGGCACCAGAGTTTTCTCAGAGATGCACAGCCAACAAGTAATAGGCAACAGTCAGAACCTGCAGTAAGAGAAATTTCAAGTAGATGCATAGAAAATATTTATACTATAAGAGCTGTTAAGCACTGGAACAGTTTGCTCAGAGTGGTTGTGGGATCTTCATGCTTGGACCTAAGTAACTTGTACTAACTCTGAAGTTAGCTCTACTTTTAGCAGAAAGTTGGACTAGATGACTTCCAGTGGTCATTTCCAACCTAAATTGTTCAATGACTCCATGGGTTTATGACTGCTTGAATTAGATGTAGTTTCCATGTGGAACCCCAGTGGATTTCTCTACTGAATTTGTGCAGTTTCCTTTTGGATCTGTGTAAACCTTCAGCATCCACAAAATGTTATGGCCAGGATTTCCACTCGTTTGAAGAATCACCCTTTTGGCTGTTTTTTAACTTTCCTAATGGGTTCATTTGGTTTCTTGTGTTCTTACTCTCAAAGGGAGAGGAAACAATCAAACAGTATCCAGGCTTTCCATGCCACTTGTGATTGTATGGACTTGTGTTAACCTTTTTTTTTCCAGACCTGAAGACTCTTAGTGTAGTCACGATATTGTAAATAATGTTCATCCTAGTACAGTTATGAGAGGTCTGTGTCTCTATGTAAATAGCTTTCTGATGGTACTAACAGATGGTGTGGTATAAGCCATAATACCTTTTTTAGACCAAAAATACTTTTGTTTGTAGTTCTTTGCTGGATTCTTAAGAATAGTAACAGGACTGCATTGCATCTTAGTATTGGCTGCCTTTTACATTCATCCTGGAATTAAAGTCCAGCTCTCTTCTTCTTCACACTTTAATGCCAAAGTGTGAAAAATACTAAGCTTTGTGACAGCTCTTCATCACCCTCTCTTGACTCGTGGTTCTTATGTAGTACCTTAATCTGCTGGTAGTTGCAGCGAGGATAGTACTAAGCTAAATAAAGGTGGTAGAATATAGATACAAGGAACAGTTCTACTCTTTCCAAATCTGAAAGAGATGCTTCCGAATAAGGAGAAGGGAACTTAATTCCTGTAATGCTATGATTGGTACTACATAGCCAAATAAATATTTCGCTGTCTTTGCAAGAGGGCCTGATTCAGCACCACCAATTCCAGCAACAAGATCTGCAGCCTCTCTATCCTGCCTATGAACAAATTCATGGCAAGGCTACTTGAGCTTTATGGATTTTCTGCAGTAACACTGAACTGACTTTTCAATTAATTTCAGAAGGAAATTTTATTTGTATGTTTATCTCTCAGTCTGATACACATTTTTCAGCCATTAATAATTTAAACTGACTATATCTTTTTTCATCAGTTTATTTTATTCCTTTACAAATTGTTTGATCAGTGCTGGTTCATTCAAATATGCTTTTATTGCTCTTTCCTTTTAATTTCTAGAGTTCACTCTAACAAAGTTAGTGCAATATGCCTGCAAGGAAAACAGCCTTGCTATTACATTTTCCCAGTATACGGTGAATATCTTACTGAATTTGCAAGACTCATATTGTCTTATTCCTAGATTCTGTGAAAATAGTTCACTGATTTCTACAAAGACATAGAAGCCCAGATTCCTCCCTCCTAATTTAAGGCATCTAACTGAAATGCACACATTAAAGGACTTAGTCACCCTAGATTCCTGTAGACAACAGAAAGTCTTTCTTCTCTCCAGAAGATGTTGTAGCCTTTCTAAGACCTGCATTTAATTCCATAAGTGACATGGAATGAATCTGGACTGGAGTTATCTTGCCTGTGTTTTTCTCTTCTATGCAAGAACATGAACAGCCACTGCACTGAGATTGGGGGATTGATTTCACTACAGGATCTTTTACACAAAAATATCAAAGTGTTACAATGAAGACAGCCATTCTTGATGTATTAAATAAGCTGTGCTAATCCAGGATTTTGGCACATTATTTTCCTGAACTTCTATAGGCACGGTGGATAGACTTCATCCACCTACAAAGTATACTTATCTATGTCTGAGCCTGTCACCTTAGGCTCCCTTTATAATTAATGGGGAGAAATAGTAATTTTTAGAATCTGATACCTCATGAAGATTTTTTTTCTTGGTACATAATTAGCTAGATTGATGCTATTTATTTTATTTTTGCCAATTACTTCTGAATCAGCAGAGACTGGCCACGGTTGGAGATCTGACACTGGTTAAAATGGACTATTACCCTGAGCTGTTGGAGGAGTTCTCTGTCTAAAAAAAGCATATGTTGCTTATGAATTTGTCCAGGTTTAGGGATGGAAAACAGTTCCCATCAGGTCAGAATGGCTTGCCTCTCACAAGTTTTCTTCTTATGCAGCATGGAGAAAATCTAGTCTGTAGGTATTGTCTGATGTATCTTGCAGAGGAGTCAGTTTATGGGCCTTCGAACTAGAGACTGGAACATTGATCTCTTCCAGACTGGGACATTGATCTCCTCCAGTCTACATGATACACAAATTAGCTTTTATGCTGATTTAAATATCTGAGTAATTAAAATATTTGGTTGTAAAATAACCATGTCAGTATAAGATCTCCTGTGATATAACAATATATGAATCTCCATTTTGATAAATTGATTAAAGACAAATCTTAAGGAGATTTTAGAAGTGAAAATTATAAATATTTTAGAAACTTCTAAAGAGATATGGGAAAAACTACTGAAATTTAATTTGCATTGATGTATGCATACTGTAATTCCAATTACAAAATATGAGACATGATTTAGACACATGACAACTTTCCTCTCCATCTCACTATTTAGCACAATCATTCGCATTTCACTAAAATGACCATCTCTTTCCAAGAACAGTTTATAAAAGGAAGACTTACATGATGAGATTTCCCATTTTCCTTGGAGCAGGGAACATTGTAGAGTAAAATATACAACAGGTCCTTAGCACAGAACTGAAAACATTGATCGTTCTCAGGCATTTCTTTATACCTATTGCTTTACTAAAATCATGCTATAAAATGTAAATACATCAAGCTTTATGTTTTTTTTCTACAGTCTCATTTTATGGTTCAATAATCTGCAACATATATGTGAACTATTTAAAATAAAGTGCACAACATCTCCTTATAATAAAATGGTACATATTGGCTGATAAATATAACAAAAACATCTTGGTCATACTGCAAAAATATCTACTCTCTTTGAGTGGTTGACCATAAAATTGAGGCATGATAAAATTAGAGCAGAGATTCAATTAGAAGCAGTTGTTTGCATATGAAATATTTTCAGCTCCATTGAGCTGCTGTTTGATTTTATACTGGTATCTTTATTAAAAGGGCTGTCACAACACTGAAAATCAAAATAAAATCCAACCCTATGTATCCATTGCTCAGTAGGGGAACTTGTTTGGGATCCCACATTTTGAGGCAAAAATGTAGGAAGTATTTGTGTTTAAGAAGATCATGGTTTTCACACTTCATGCCTAAGGAACATGGTCACTGATCAATGAGCAGGAGAATCACCTCCATGGCTTCCCTTCATGTTAATATTAGTAGCTAGCATAAAATCCCTTTGCATTAGTGTCTCAAAAGACTTATTAATGCTCCCATCGTCATTAACTTAATTTTTGCCACCTGCACTTTTCATAGCCACTGACTCAACTGAATCCTCAGCACAGCCTGGCTATTTGGTACCTTTGCTTTCACCTTACTTGGATCATATTAAGTAAGTGGATGATTTATCCACAGGAGGCTTAGGAGAGCGCCTAAAATGCACGTTGATAAAATGACATGAGAGAACAAAAGTGTTGAAATTTCCATTTAAAAACAACATTCTGTACATGCTCATTACCTAATGTTAAGACAGACCAGGGATGTAATCTGTTGGCTTGATTGCTTTCATGCCGGTGTAGCTTGGCTGACTTCAGCAGTGTGGACTCTTATACATCAGTACGAATGAGAGCAGAAGCATGTTAATAGTTTTTTACATTTTTATTTTTAACTTGTGCTTGGCCATGTTGCAGGTGCCATAAAATGTTAATTTCCAGCTTCTCTCAAAGGTAACTACTAATTTCAAGTCATTATCTACTGGTGCAGGAAAACTGAAAAGGAGAGTAGAAAAAAAGCATGATACAAGTCTATTTTTATGTTGTAAACAACATGATTACTCTTCCCTTTTCCATGGCAGATTCAATAAATGTTGATTGAATTATCTAGTATTAGCTGAAGTGGACGTGAACAAAATAAGCAATAAGAATCCACAATAAAAATCAATGGAAATGATTTATTTCCTGGAGATCAAATCAAATAAAAGGGAGGATCAAATTAGCTGGTGATCACATTAAGTGGAAATCATTGTACTAGTATGCTGCTTCCTCTAAGCTGATGTCAATAGTCACATAAATACACAGTGCCAAAAAATCTTTTCCCTTTGTTTATTCCCATTGAATCTGAAGCACCTGTCCCTAGCACTGCATACCTCTGCAGACAGTAACATACACAACTACCAAACTAGAATCACCAAATATGGATGCCTACTGAACTACTCATACAAAAAGACCCCTACAATTATGTTATGAATAGAAAGCCCTTGACCTGCTATTCTCTACTTCGTACTCATGAATCCACTCTTTTCCGAGTCCTGAGAGGAAACAATGAGCATTGCAGAATGCTCTGAAATGTAACACATCTGAGATCTCTTCAGGAGTGCCCAAATCTGAAATGCAAGAACAGAATGATTATGAAGACTGTAATTATACCACTGTAACAAACTGATTTTATATTCCCTCAGAACAAACTGTAGATACCCATTTGGATCCCTGTAGCGGTATCCAGCCAAGTCTTGGCTATCCATGTGAAGTCAGAATTCTGATTCTAATTCAGAATCATCTTGTGGTTAATGCTAGCTTTGAAAGAGATTCATTTATACAAAGAGAAGAGCCAGGCTGCAAAAGCTTGTGATATTTGACATTCAAAAGTTTTAACTAATGAAATAAACCCTAAAATCTTGACATCGCTTTCAGTCTGATAATGCCTCCTTTTGCACATTTAGTCTTATCGTCATAAGTTTTGAGTAAATTTTGAATTACTTTTCATTTGTTCTTGACATCTAACTCCTGGTTAGTTTAGGATTATGCACAGAAGAGAGATAAACCTCACAGTTCTTTGCCTGGATAAATTCCTACAGAGTAGAATACAGATACTGACAAGCATCCAGGTACAGATATTAACTCCACAGACCAAGCAAGACCATCAGTTTTCCTCTAAGGAGGTTTTACCATCACAAAACATTCACATAAACAAACCTGTAGTCATGTCTCCAGTCCTTCAGAAACACCAGATTTGGGTGTGGGTATAGCAACATTGGGATGAATGCAGAAAAAGTAATTCCAGGAAGGCTGTTTATGTGGGAAGAGGTGTGGGCAGAAAAATGGTGGATCTGGAGAGAACAAGCATGGGAAAACAGAGAGAAAGGGGAATAAAAGAGGCCAGTCACATCTAAGCAGGTAGCTGGTAAGTTCACTAGCCATTTTTCTGTGTGAATGTGCTCTCTGTCCCGTGTGTCTGTGTTTGTGTATGAGAAGCTTGCAAACTTCAAGGCAGACGAACTGGCAAGTAATTCAAGCAGTCTGGGAGATACTAGAGAGACCACAGGTATATGGGCCAGCTACTGGAGAGATCCATGTGTGTCTGTGAGACAGTAGCAAACATCAAGCTAGACTAGCCAGTAAGTATGCCATGAGATCTGGGGACTGGCTGCTAGGAAGTCTAAGCCAACTACAGAGGACCATGTGTATGTACAGGTGTGGGGAGGGTGTGAGATCTGCTAGCAATCTTTGAGTCTGGTTAGCTGGCAAGTAAGAACAAGATGGGGCCATTTAATCCTCTGCCATTTAGTTCCGATCCTGATCAGGCTAGTTCAAATTTATGTGAGTGCTCTTTGTGGTGTCAGCTCTAAAGGCACTATTTTCATGTTGGGGTTGATGTGTTGGTGGTTGGCTGTTTTTATACAGAGTGTGTATATTGTGTACAGAGAGTGTGTGTGCTCAGTCTCACTGCAGGCTGGACCTAGACACCAGGAACCACAGCACCTTCACACCTAGCAGACCAGGAAAGAAGAATTACTCTGTATCTTGAAGTCTGGTACATTTGTTTCAGTGGACTGAGAGGAGAAATCATGTTGGTCTCACTAGGTGCATCCTGTTGGTGCACTAGGTTTGGCTACTCTTTAGCATCCTACAAAATCTAATTATGAAGAAAATTCAGTTGGGAAAGAGGAAGCATGGAGAGTGTCAATGAAAATGTCACTCATTCTCCTGCAGATGTACTACTGTTTAAAAATACAAAAAAATAAAGGTACTCCCCAGGTCAAATGTAGCACTCCTCATTTATGAGGAAAGTGATGAAAGCTTTAGAAATAGCCTTAAAGCATTTTGGTGCGGTAGGAAATTTTGTTTCCTATTTTTCAGATAAGGGACAGGGATTTAATTGTCAGGCAGAAAATGTGTTGTGGAAAAAGGACTGACCTAGTCTTTTAAGAAACTCATTCAGAAAAACTGATCCAAAAGAACTGACCTCCTGTCGCAGAAGGAGTGAGAGTGCACTTCACTCATAAGAGAGAAGCAAAATATATTTTATTGTTATAAAGTACTGAGTTAACAAGGTTCTGTAGTAAATGTAAATGTGACAGTGATTTAACAAGATTCAATGGCAAGGTACACTTGGTTATTTACTGCATAGAGGACAGGGTCAGACAAAACTGTCAGGGAGATCCTCCCATTGAGTCATGAGGTTCAGAAAGGATCCCCTTGCTTTCTAAACTCCTTCTCAGAGAGGAGTCTAGGGGCGGCTAGATCTAATCCTAATCCCAGACTTGGTCAACGGTTTATGTCTAAAGGATTATATATATGCACAAGCAATCCTTTATATCACTTAGCGAAGATTTCAAAGTTTAGCATGCTATCAGTCACTTACCAAGGATCTGTCACAGCAAGAAATCTCCCAACCTCGAGGAGTAACCTTGAGAGGCGTCCCTACTCAAAGGGGGATCCTGGCATGCAGCCCGCTGCCGTGCAGGAGAGCTCCAAGGGCTCTTGGGCTGTTCACTATTTATGGGTGGGTAAGATGATTGACTCATAGTCATATTTGCATACCGACCCCAGATCCCAGCCTCTTCACTGTGGTTAGGTGGGCTCACTGCACAATAGCCCTTGACTATTGTGTTACATGTCTCCCGAATCCACTTTGAAATGATGCATCCATCACAACCAGACACATCTATTACCACTGCCACTGATGGGTATCGCTGGAGCAGGGTTACGGGACATAAGGGCCAGGTTCGGGGTGGGGCCAGGGGGAGCACACCGTCACACCTCCTGAACTGCAGTCTAACCTCTTAGATACAAAGGTATCTATTTTCCCTCTGCCATTCTTTGCTACCGTTAACAAAGAGAAGTTGAATACGCTGTTGCAACATCTCCGTTCTCTTTAACAGTTCAAACACACCACTGTGTACATCATCAAAAGCTGATTTACACAGCTGAATTTCTAGCTCCTAAGGAGAAAAGCAGTAGGGAGAATGTTCTAATTAGCATTCAAAAGTTGATCAAAATAGCAAATACGTTACTGGAACAGCTGATTTAAATAACTTGTAATTGAAGACACCCATTTCCAGAGCTTGAGGGGTTGTAATAAAAGCGAGAACAAATGAAAGAAAAAGTAAACAAAACAAGCCATACTCAGGCAGCTAACTGTTCAGGTTCAGAATATCAGTAAATTGTCCTCTCTTCTAAACTGTCATTTACTGTTATCTTCCTGGAGAAGTCACATTTCAGAAGGGATTTTTTACAGCAGTCATCTCCATAGAGTGAAGGTGATAAAGTAAAAGCTTTCATTTTACTCTTAGAGTGGTCTGATATGCAAGGTTTTCTTCTCTTCTCTCATGTCTCCCCTTCCTTCTATTTGATGCTGTGACCATTTGCTGAGTATTTAATAGTCCTTAATCACAGGTCCTGGGGCCATGTTTTTCCAAGCAAGACTCATTGCATGGAAAGCCTTGGAGCAGATAAAACTGTCTGATAGAGTCTTCTTTTGCTTTTACGGTTCAATTCCTTCAACAGACTCTGAGTGTGGTGAAATAGTCTCCTCACTTTCCTGAGCAAGTAAGTCATATGAAGACTCACCTGGGTAGGTTAGGGACATAATATTTCAAATACTAGCTATTTCAACTGTTAAAGTGGATTTTTTACACACACACTGTAACAGGAAATTGGAATTTTTCATTATTCTGTGTGGGGACAGAACAAGAACTGACCTGAACCTTCACTCCAGACTTGAAGATAGTGTAGGGTGAACATCACAAATGGATTATCATTAATATTTGTTCAAATGAATTTGTGTTACTGTGTGCGCCTCTTTTTAATGATGTCTTTCAAATGAACATTCAGGGCAGGATGCTTTTCTAGCATGAATCCACAAAGAGAAGCAATCTGAGACTTATTCACAAAGAACAGAGGGACAATAATCTCGCATTTACATCAATGAGCAGAAAGTAGGAAATATGGGAGATTGTTTGTGACAGCAAAGAGCAGGGTCCAGTTTCCCCTTGCAATACACTTGGTACAGAGGAAATTAAGTGAGCCAGACAAAGATCTAACATGTATGCTAGGACTTCGTGTGCGTATATATGAGCTGCAAGTAAACTGATGCAATTCCACTGAAAAACTGAATGTGAATTTGCATGGGCTTACACTAAGGTCTCCAATTTCTACTCTGCAGCTGGCTGCTAATTACTGTGGTAGCAAATTTATTTTAGGGATGGTAACTTAAACAGTATTTACAGGACCCAAAACCAATATTTTAAACACATTTAAAATACTGCCTTTCTGCTAACTCTCCCAGAGATAGTAAAACTCCAGCTCTTTTCTCTAACTATCCTTTTAAGAACAGTTACACTGAGAAAATAAACAATGTATATTTGTAATGCAAATAATACCATAATACATAAGTGCATAATACAAAATGAACTTCATTAATCACATAATGTGTTTGCTATTAATTACTAATTTAGACACCATTTAAATTAAGTTTTTATAGGTGAGAAAAATTAGACCGCCTCTCTTTGCTTTCTTTTTTCTTTTCATTTCAGAATATCCCTATTGCCTCAGAAGGACGCAGGAAGTATTTGTAAAACCAGCCTAAAAGGAGTAGCCATAAACCAGAAGTTTAAGCAAAGTTTCAGAGAGAAACTTCTTATGAAATGTTGTGTTGGGTTTGTAGGCCAAGTAGCTTCAGAAATATGTGCTTCAAATAGGCATCCAGATGTCACAGTGCTGATGAGAAAAGAAGAGATTATTAATTTCTTTTGCCGGTGACCATTCACTGTGGTCACATATCTCTTAAACATTGGCCATACCATATACAATTTGCTGTTAACTCTTTTATATCCCATTGCCACTGAAGACTTTACAAAGGAAAACTGTGGAACTGGAACTGTGCCCAGGCATTGCTTGGAAAACTGACAATTGCCTGGCCCAGAGCTGTGTGAGGAACTCTTCTGGCAATCTAACCCAATACATAATAGAGTTCCATGTCTGAGAACGTTCCCTGGCACTCTCTAATCTACTAGCAAACGTACCACTAAGGGAGCCTGTAGAAAAGGCTGTAACATCTGCTGCCTTCCTTGTGACCTGTAAAATCCTCTCAACAATTTCAGATATGCAAAAGATAGACTCAAATATACATCAGCAAGTGAAGAATGTGAAGGATGGGAAAACAGACAAGTCAGGCTCCTGTGACCTGGGATGTTAGGCAACAGCCACGGTTTTTTAATCCTAATCAGTCTGAGATCCTTGTGGTAACCTGAGCAGAACCAATGCTCTGTTGCTGTTAAACTCTTTACATTCAGAGAAATCAATACATGCTTTACCTGGAAGAGTTTATAACCTAAACAGGCAGAACTGAATAAAAGGGAGTAGAAAGAAATTTACTTTCTCCATTTTACAGGTGGAGAACTTAAGTCACAAGTTCAGATTTAGACTCAGTGTAAAGAGAAATCAGAAACCTAACCACAAAATCCTGCATTCTACTCCAGGAACTTAATCAGATGATCACATTTTTCTTGAAAAAGAAGAGGAAAATCTTGCTGCATTCATTGAATAAATTAATTGCTATAAAATGAATTACAGCTATAACACAGTAAAAAAGCCACAAATCTTTTAACAGGACATGTACAAGCCCCCCTACTTCTGATGCAAATCATAGAAACCCTGACATTTTGCCCATTATGTTAGAATTTATTGAGAGCCGTCTTCCTGATTAAGTCTACCAACAGCATTCAAGAGCATTTCACAAGTAGGACTCAGATTAGGCTGCAGTTTTAGTAATATGAAAACCAGTATTTCTCAGGAACCTGTAAGCATCCTCAATGAAGTGGCCAGCATATTAACACACCTAGCTAGCAGCCCATCATGTTTTCCATGTAAAGCAAATTCTTTGTTATTTGTATTATAGGAAAGCTCATAGCACTTCTCAAGCCTGGCTCCCAAGGATAAGCTCATGAAGGGCAGAGTACATTTTATCTGTCTTGATTTAAGCCAGGTATTTTCTTAGGTCTTGCTACTATAATGTAGTATGGCGTGTAAATAAATATAACCAATACTAGATGTGGACTTTCAACACCACTTAGAAGTAAAGTGAAAGACTGTATCAGATTTGTTTTCTCCATTCTGCTTGAGGTCAGTGACCGTGACAATGTTTAAATTCCACTGCACTGTTTTCTCTAGAGGTTTGTAATTAGACCTTTGAAAGAAGCAATGCTTTTTTATTACTAGTGGTACAGAAATAGATTCAGAAGCAGAAAAATATGCAATAGAATATCATTACATCTTCATATAAATTAACATAAAAAAGGTTTTGTTTCATATCTATGCAGGCTTTTGTCAATCAACAATATTCATGTATTTGTGAGGAGAGCACAGGGCAGAATATTTCAGGGAGCAATGAAAGCATTACTGCCTATTTAAGGAGTGTGGTTTCTGAAAAGCTATCTTTTCTCTGCTAGTTTATGGATAACTATTTTTATAAGATTTTGCATTTGTTATTTTGAGGTAAATATTAAGAAAGGGAACATGACAATGCTATTAATTTTTAAATGAAACTGAGCGTTAGAAAACATTTATGTCAGCAACAGTTTTTAAAAAGAACAGATGCTAATTTATTTTAATTATGCCTGGGAATTTTCTTTCAATACATTCCTCTACACACAGGTGCTAGTTCCATTTGCTGTTTCTCCACAAATCCATCTCTCAGCCTTTTTCAAAGCTGATAGTAATGGAATACCCCTCTTCAGCCAAAGTCCAAAACCATTTTCTTCTCTTTTTAATATGTCTTCCTCTAAGAATGCCTGAAAGAAATGGGTCAGCTAATCAAAGCAAATCTGGGGGATCAGTGGATTGTAAATATGGCTCTTTACTGAATCAAAAAGAAGCTAAGTCAAAGAAGTATATACACATGTTGTTGCACATCAGCATTCTGCAGCTGAATGTCAGACTTGAGGAATATAAATTGAACAAAGTTAACATCTCTCCTTCACCTTATATTTATAGATTGTCTCCTTAGATTACAAGCTGAGTCAGGGACTGCGTGGTGATGAAGAACACCAATTTTATCAGTGTGAAAAGTAGTATCAATGATAAGACCGAGAAAACACATACATGGGTGTGTACATATATGTACATTTGCAAATGAAGAAGAGAAACAAGAAACCTCCCTGATGGAAAGACTATGAGACCACTAGGTGTCATTCTTGTTCTATGTTTCCCATTGGCCGTATTTCAAACAGCTAGTCAGTAGGGAGTTTCTGCAAAATTTAAGTTTTTATACCCCTAACATTTTATGTCTGGTAGTTTTATTATGTGCAGTACTGTCCACTAGGGATCATACTGCAATACATATTTTCTTTCAGCCCACAGGTTATTGTTGTTCTAAGTTCTGCAGTCAAAAGTCACCACCTTACTTGGCATTGCTGTTTTCGTGAGTTCCTTAAAACAAAAAATGCGATAATAAACAGTAGTCATGCCTTGCCTGAAGCATTAGTGTTATGATTTGTGCATGGAATGCTAAATGTCTGTGGGTTTAACAGTTTATTTTTAAAAAATAACAGTTAACATGATTTACTTCAAAATAGTGTCTGGGTAATTTGATACAAAAAATTAATCAGTATTTCAAGTTGCTTAATCAGAACTTCTATGTGTCATTTGCTAAGTAAATAGTTACAGATTTTTTACAGATTTTAATATGTTATACCATAATATTTAAGCTTTTATCAAGGTATTTTAAAAACAAGGTTTTGCCACTTCATTTTCTTTAATTTTAGGATTTTCTGCTGTTCCATTCAGCCTATTTTAAACCAGTCTCTAGGTATTTGAAGGTTTCACCACTGCTTTCATTTCCATTGCCTTTCCTTGGTTTACATCTAAGGTTCAGTAACATCCCCTGTTGAAGCCAGGACAGAATAACAAACTGGATTACCAATGGCTGCAGTGGAATTAGACAAATATGACAGGGCACTAAAATGGCATTGCAAGTATAACAAACATATCCTGGATTATATTGATAAAAGGTGCATACTGTTTAGCGTGGCCTCTCTCCCTATATATCCAAGCACAGCTGACAAAAAGACTTAAGATGCGTTTTGGGCCTTTAGAAGTTTCTGGGTTTTTTAAAATATATTTCTGACACATCAATGACTTTTTTCTAAGCAAAATCACATCAGTATTTTACCTGGGTGAAACAATCCACTTACATATGTTCTGTTTACAGACTGTCATGACATCCTTTGAGGTTTAACTTATCTACTTGGCATTCTTAAATAATAACATAAACTTATATTTGATAACATCCAGAAAATTGAAGAACATGCAGTTTAGCTCAATAGTTCCCTGATCATTTTTGTAGCTTTGGATGTGTGAATGCTAAGTTACTACAAGTATTCACACTGAAATATGTTTTTGTATATACTCTGTGCTCTTCGCTACTCCGGAAAAGGATAGCTATTAGCCCTGGAATATCAAGGAGTAGCTTTAGCAGGGAGCTGAGAAAGGTAAGAGAGTAAACAAAACTCAAAACCNCAGGGAGCTGAGAAAGGTAAGAGAGTAAACAAAACTCAAAACCTGCTCCTTCAAAGTTATTACTGTCATTCAGAGCTACTGTCTGTTTTTCAAAACTGTAGTGATATAAAGCTAGTTGAAAAACAAAATGCTGTATAATACCAGAAGGTGAAGGTATTGGGCAGCCTGGATTGCAATTCTGTTGGTTTATTGGAAATAATTACCACAGAGAAGTAAATTGTTTTGTTTGTTACTATTAGAAAAATAAACAATGTCATTAG
>WAAD01009102.1:0-10122 GCA_013389945.1 Fregata magnificens
CTTTTCTGACCTTAATGATTCTATGATTCTATGATCTATGTTCCTCAGCAGCCTGTGCAGTTGTCTTTTCCTTGCTTTCCATGGTTAGGTCAATAACAATGGAGAATCTGGTTATCTTCATGGTTTCTTGACTTCCTTTGTGTCTTCCCAGGGCCAGCTGCTAACTGCATCTTGTGGGGTGCAGAGTCTCTGACGTCTGAGCGTCGAGAATAAATACTCCCTACATAATGGCAGGGTGCATTGCAAGGACACACAGCGATAGACTCAGGAATGCCTTCTTGGATCTTTCAGCTGTGTCATCTGTTCTTGCTTCACCTCAGTGTTGACTCTAATTGGCTAATACAGAAGCTGGACTTTCAGGAGAGATGTCTTGTGCTCACCTCCCCATTTGGTATTGATGCATCTTCAGTCCACTGTGGCTTAGCATCTGAACATGTTGTGGAAGGTATGCTTCTACATAACATAGTTGCAGTTTCTTGATGACAGTACTTCTTGAGTGTCCTGCAGACAGTACATCTCCCCAGAAATAGTGTAATTACAAAGTGTGAATATGACATTAAAATAAGAAAGACATATTCCAGTCTTTTTCCAGAGTTGGGCTGCAATTTCAAAAAGTTCTCCTTGCTGGGGAAGGGAAAACCCTTTTAATACTTCGCACTGTTCTCTCCAGACTCAGACACTGAAGTAGTTTTATTTCACTAGCTTTTGTATATTTATCCATCTCATGATGGAAACTCTTAAGTCTGCTCACATTACTGCTTGCTCCAGACTGTAGTCATCCTACGCTTGGTAGGAGTGAATTTCTTTCTGTGGCTCTAGGACTTTGCAATATAGTGAATTCTGGAGTGCAAGCTCTATTCCTGCTATATTCTCATCGGCATTGCACTCACTGTCCACAAAGGTCTGCATACAGCACAAAAGCAGACAGTGAGATTCATTCAGCTAAATGCAGAGTCTGCTATGCAGAGAGTTAGTCCACATCTGAGTTAGTCTCTTTAAGGTTATCTTACTGGAAAAAAACAGGAACTCTTACATCACAGTGCAATTCCTCTTAGACTAGGCAGGTAAAATAGGTCAGGTGAATCACTACTTAAAAGTGCCTATTTCTGACCACAGAATATAAATTGAGTCCTAGGTGACTTGTTCAGCTGCTGGCATCTGCATTGTAGATGCATTTAAATGAGATGAAACCCTCTCCCTGACAGCCTGTTTCAAGTACTGACTCTCCTAATCATCTTTCTAGCTCTTACAGCACAGGAGACCTGGTGATGCCCACTAGCATGCATTGAGTGTAACATGCAGTGGTTTCCTTATGAAGCTTTCCAATGACTTGTCATCATCCCATACATCCTTCTAACCCCCAAATTAAACTGATGACTATATTTTTCTTTAAAAAACACAGCACATAACTCCTTTTCTAAAAGAGCAAATCTTTCTATGTCTAAGAAATCCACCAGCAAATGGTTTAGCATTCTGGTTACTGGACAGCTTCAGTTGGGACCGGTCCTGCTTCTGAAGGTGGGGTCCCTTTGTAGAAGAAATGCAAGCTTTCTGCGGCCAGAGTGATAAGTGGAAAGTCACTAGTTCTGTCACTGCTAAGGCTACACAACAGCAAGTGGTGGTTACAGATGCAAAAGCATGTCTGTCTTCTTCCCTAGATGAGCTTTGTGACCCCCTTTGGATGATGCCTGCCATGTCAAATTTCAGCTTGAACAGCTGAAACTTGGCACAGTGTAAGCAGCAGAAAGTGGGATCTCTTCAGGGCAAGGGCTGGACATTAATAATAGACACTGCTACCAGCTCTTTCCCAGTTGCTCACAGATGAGGCTTTATTTCTGGTCTTTCCTATGCTTAATTTAAAATGAGAGATTCTTCATAATCCTTGGTGATTTTATTGGATCAGCTAGATTGGTGTAGTTACGCTGAAATACCATGAACAATATTTTTTCATTAGAAGGAATACTTTCCTTCCTTAACTTACAGAGTCGTACTCTTAGCAATGGAGAGCCATAGGCAGGCTCAATCCCTGTAATCATAAAGGCGAAATTCCCAAGTTGTGTCTTTCCTGTTAAGGCCTTGAGCAGGTGAATCATCCTGAAGCACTGCAGCAGGACCTAAATGGTGCACAGAGCCTGGGCAAACCCTTTGAAGTATCCATGACCTTTTCTCCTTACAGACCTAGGATAGATCAGTTTTTTTCTTCTTGGAGGTTGTGAAGAAAACAGTTTAGTCCCTGGTTCCTCTTCTGACTTTCAGCAACGCAATACTTCTGACCTCCGAATGTCTTTGAAAAATCCTCTGTTAATCCTGACATTTTTTTCAGTTTGCAGCTATCTGACTGATTTATAACAATTTCAAAGGGAACTGAGTGCCCCATCTATTATCAATCAAACCTCACCTCTTGCTAAACTCTAGAAAGACTATTCCAACTGTACGGCTGTTACTCACCAGGCACGACGTACCAGCAGAGAGATTAGAGGTCTTGAACTTTACGGAGAGCGTTCTCATAGCACTCACTGAGTTATGTACTGTTGCTACAAATTCCCCATGCATCATGATGAGAGTATGCTACACTTATGCAGGACAGCGTTATTTTCAATCAAATTTGTGGTGGGCAGGGATTTGATAATATATTTTCATGCTGGTCAGTTACTTGCAACACCAAGTGCAAAGCTGGAAGAAGCTTCAGAAACTCAGGACTCCCAGACTAGTTGGTTTCCTCAAGTGACTGAGGGTGGAATTCATCTTACCTGACTTTAATCTAAAAACCAGACATCTAGCCCAAAGTAGTTTGGGATGTTTTTTTATGCCAGGTGGGATGAAAGTCCCTCTGAAGGTGCCTGTTTCTGTCTGCTGACTATGGAGGGGACCTAGACAACCACTTAGATTAATTCCTAACATTTAGATGGCTGAAATTAGGTGAGATGAATCCCATCCTAATCATATGGTGGGACTGCTAAGTTCCTAATTTATGGGAGTAAAGAATGATAGTGTTAGAGCAAATGAGCAGTTTAGCAATTCCATGTTTCTGTCTCTGGTAGTGACCAGTACCATACCAATGTAGAGTCTTTGAAAAAATGGAACATCATTGCCTCAACAAATCTATAAAGAGGACCTTCTTCCCGGGAACAAAGTACGTACTGAACGTGGCTTAAAATACAGCATGTGTGTATCTCCAATAGATCATACCCAACTGCTTTATCCTCACACCACCTGGTGTGCTACAGACATGACAATTCAGCCTTTTTTGCTTGTACTTTTAATTGATCTGGTGTTGGTTTGCTTTAGAAAGCTGCAGAGAATTTGTAGTGCTGCACAACAGCTGGGGAGCAGGAGATCACAGAATCACAGAATCACAGAATCACAGAATGGTAGGGGTTGGAAGGTTCTTCTTCTCCAACCCCCTTGCTTGAGCAGGTTCACCTAGAGCAGAGTGCACAGGACCGTGTCCAGGCAGCTTTTGAATATTTCCAGACAAGGAGAATCCACAACCTCTCTGGGCAGCCTGTTCCAATGCTCTGTCACCCTCACAGTGAAGAAGTTTTTTCTCATGTTCAGGTGGAACTTCCTGTGTTCTAATTTGTGCCCATTGCCCCTTGTCCTGTCATTGGGCACCACTGAAAAGAGTCTGGCCCCATCATCTTGGCACCCACCCTTCAGATATTTGTAAGCATTGATAAGATCCCCCCTCAGTCTTCTCTTCTCTAGGCTGAACAGACCCAGGTCTCTCAGCCTTTCCTCATAAAAGAGATGCTCCACTTCCCTGATCACCTTTGTGGCTCTCCGCTGGACTTGCTCCAGCAGTTCCCTGTCTTTCTTGAACTGGGGAGCCCAGAACCGGACACAGTACTCCAGACGTGGCCTCACCAGGGCGGNCAGCAAACTTGCTGAGGGTATACTCTATCCCTTCGTCCAGGTCATTGATGAATATATTGAACAGAACCGGACCCAGTACAGACCCCTGGGGAACACCGCTAGTTACGGGCCTCCAACCAGGCTTGGTGCTGTTGATCACAACCCTCTGGGCTCTGCCCTTCAGCCAATTCTCGATCCACCTCACAGTCCTCTCATCTAACCCATACTTCCTAAGCTTGTCTGTGAGAATATTATGGGAGACAGTGTCGAAGGCCTTGTTGAAGTCAAGGTAAACAACATCCACTGCTCTCCCTTCATCCACCCAGCCAGTCGCACCATTATAGAAGGCTATCAGGTTGGTCAAGCATGATCTTCCCTTGGTGAATCCATGTTGACTACTTCTGATAACCTTCTTTGCCTCTGCGTGCCTGGAGATGACCTCCAGCATGCCATCTGCCCGTGACAGGTGGAACCTGAGTAACAAAGCTTATCCTAAACTTGTACATTGCATTCAAATGCAATGTGGAAACTTTTTTTTGCTATTGGACAAATCCTGCTCACTTGTTCCAGTGGTGAAATTTGCTTCCTTCAATGGGACTTGTAATCTGGAAAAACCACCAGAGAAAGACACCACTGGCCCAAGAACAAACTGTTTCCTTCCTCTTCTCACCACTAAAAGATGAGATTTTGAATGCAATCAAAGCAAGTTTCAATGACATTTGACTCTAAGTCTGTGTATGGTAAAAAAAATCTATAAAACTCCACTTGCCCCTGCTTCTCCCCTCTTGATTTACAAAGGTGGAAAATTTCAGGATGTCTTAGCTGTAGACAATAAAGCATTTTTCAAAAACACATTAAGAGTGTCAAAAATCACCTTTGAGATGAGTAACATCTTTTAAAGTAATGGGCTAAATCAAACCAAAACCTTTGCTGACATTTTGATTGCATTTGTGTTAGTCGGTATAATGAAAAATTAACTTTACACATAAAAAATTTATTGTAGCTTCTTTTATTGCCTAGGAAGGAAAGTTTAGTGTAGCCAACTGAACCATGCTTCTTCATGGGTTGTCACTTTTTACACTTTATTATTGTAACTTATGGGGATGTTTGTAAGCAAAGGAGTGTTATTTATTCTGCAGTACTCCCATTTGCTCACTCGTTACACTCATCATGGCTCTATGTAATAAACTTCATAATATCACACATTAATGGGGTTATTTAAACTATAACTACTATAAGTTAATGTGCAAATGCCTTGCAGTTTTCCCATGTTTACTTGCAATTTTGAAATAATGTTCAAAACGTGCTCTGAGTCTGGGAAGAATCACACACTTTAGTGCAATAATGTATGGGGAAATGTACAATAATTTAATAAATATAGAAGAATTGACATTAATGTCTGTGTATCATTGGGTGTGTCTATTCATTAAAATGTTTGCTTGATACTTATTTGTGGCAGATAAAACATATTTAGTGCCATTTCATGCAAATTGCTCTGATAAATACTTGCCCAAACCAGTATAAACTTTGGAAATAGTTAGAATATTGTTGAAGTCTCCCTTGTTTTCCTAAGAGTTAGCAAAAATGAGAAGCAGTTAAACTGCAGTTACCCAAAGGCAAGAAATCTGATGATTAACTTTATTATTGCTTATTATGTATTCTCTTTTGCATGGTGACCAGATCTATAGATCTATAATTCTCCTGCATGCTTTCTGCTTGAAGGTTCTTTTGAAACAAAAGCTTGAGAACTTAGGAAGAAATTCCTAAGAAAGTAATTTTTATAAGAAACTTATTTTCTGGTCAACTTAAAAGTACACTGAAGATTTTTTTCTTTCGTTCTCAAAACCAGAATATGCATGTGTGATCAATAATGTAGGAAGTATCTGAGTATTGAAAACACACAGATTTTCTGTTGCCTAATAGAAGTAATCAAACTTCCCATGATAGCATGACTTTGTGCTGAAATTGGTAAACTTCAACCTGTGTTTTCTGATGATAATTATTTTAATTCATGAGTTTCACACACCGTAACAGTTCTTTAAATAAATTTTTAGCCATCTAACAGAGAACAAACTGTGTATTAAAAAGTTGATCTGATGAAATTACATCACTTTCAAAAGCAGATGTTCCCCTTATTCAAAAGAAGCCATTGATTTTTCAGAGTACTTCCTGATCCTCCTGAGAATGACAGCTAGTGATGAGGAAACCTCTTGGTAAAAACCAGTGATGTAAATTTGAAACACCATTTTACATGACAGATGATAGCTATTAATTTGCAAAGAGATGTGTGTGCTTTAGTGCATATGCCTATAAGTGAAAAGTCCAACATCAGAACAGCTCAAGCTGAAGTAAAGAAAAGCTGTGTGGAGGGGACACCTACTGCACCTTGAAGGTCAATTCCTCTCAATTTTACGTGAGCTATCCCTGGCGTGCCTGCTACCGCCGTGCTTCAGATTTGGTTTCCCCTCCCTTTCGTTATAACAGATAAAAGGACAGGATCTTCTGTTTTGAAATGACCCTGAAAAGTTCAGACCAAAGCCCTTTTAAATTCCATTATCTGAAATGCAGAAATCCTCTATGAAATGCTGCCAAGCATTGCCATGGCAACATGATGTCACCCAGTGACTGAACAAGCATCGTAGCATTTAGCTGAGACCGTGTTGCTTCCTCCATGAGCAAAAAGGTGATTTTGAAAGCGGGGGCCCAGCTGGGCAAAGGAACATCTGCAATCTAAACATTTCTTCTCACCTTCGAGGGGAGAGAAACCACTTTCACTTCTCGTCTCCGGACACGGGGCAGGGTCTAAATCACACAGGCAGGTGACGTGCGTTATCAAGAAGGGAGAGTGAACGGAGGATAAACTGTTATCAGTCAGTATATGCCTTAAAGACAAGTGAAAAAGGGAGTAGCTGGGAGCCCAACTCTGCAGACCAGCCACTCCCCGGGGGTCACGGATGGGGCACACAGCCACTGCTCGGGGGCTCAGCCTGGGCAACGCGAGTGTGGTTTACCTGTCCTGTCGCACACAACGTGATATTTCACTATATTTAGCTATTTGCATGCAATTCGGACATGGTTTAAATGCCAGCTTGTGCTTTATATTTGGGTGCCCGGTGCATTTTAGACTGAGCTTTAAACTTATGAAGGTGGATCCCTGTTACGTGGGTCCACGGCTTTGCTACTGTGGGCCTCAGCCAAGAAAAACCTCCCAGTCAATATGCTTTTCCTCCAAGCTCTTAATAACCTTCAGAGCAAGACAACAAGTACAGAAGTTACCCACAGAATCTGCTGCGAGATGAGCAAAAATAAGATATTTTGGTGTGGATTGGAGCTGAAGAAAACAGGAAAGGGCCTGCTGGAAGTCTTGGCAATTAGAAGTCCCACATAGGAGCAATTGCAGCATCCTCTGGAGAAGTTTAACTGTAGTACACATACATTTTCCTCTTCTTTTTTCATGTGTTTCTGGCTTCTTTAGTGCCTCCAAATTCTGGAACCCAGAGCGGCTGCTCAGAGGTGTGAGGCAGAACCAAAGCTGCACTATGCTGCGCTGAGGATCTTTTGTAAATGTGCATGTCAAAGTTCTCACTAGTTTTAATCTGAGTTCACAGTCCTTGAGGCATCGGTGAAACTAACACCTCATAATGAAACCCGGGCAAAACTGCAAGGCAAATGTGATTTCAATATTTACAGCAAATCTCAAGCACATTTCAAAGCTGTGAGCCAGCCCAGATTTGTTGGGTTTTATTTGGATTTACACTGAGAACACTTGGAAAAGTTATAATTGGGATATTAATTTCTCCTGTTTTATTCAAAATAGGCTAGATTGCTCCGTATCAGTTGTAGTATAAATAAGACAATGTTTGAATGGAGAGAAGCTGTAAAAATCACATTTAGGAACACTTGAAATCATGCAAGATTTTTAAGTATTCTTTCTTGTGCTGATATTCTTAAGGGTTTGTTTTTTCTAGAGACATCTTAAAATACGAAACTGAAATATGTTTATTCTGACCTTTCACCATCTTTGCTGATATGATGTGGGACGTACAATATCTTCTCTTCTCCCATTGCTCTTCTCTTGTTGATTTAAAACCAACATAAATTAGCTGTACATCTCCTCACACTGGGTGAAAACTACGTCCTAGGTCTCTGAGTCCAACTCCTCACCATATCATTCCACATCATATCAATCATCCTGTAGACCTGCTAAGCTCTATTTTAGACTTTACTAAAGTGATTAGGACACCTTTCCAGAATATGATTTTTCTAATAATTAGAAATTGTCTCCTAATTTCCAGTCTATGTGTATTCACACCTCCCTCTAAGTTCCATTGAGTTTTCTCATCAAGGCAGATGGAAGTCAAAACCTGCTCTATCCCTACTATTGACAATCTATTTTGCCTGACTATCTCTATAACTACTTTTTGATATGCAATTTTGCTGCTCTACATTTTAACAAAGACATCACCCTTACCTCTCTAAGAAGTGTGGGTAATTCCATGCCTGTACTTCAGCGGCAACTTTTTGCAGCAAAATTGAGCTGTTTGCCAGGGCATACTCCTGTTGTCCACCTGGGATGAAGTCAATGAAGAGTAACCTGGGTTATCGCATTTTTTTCACTTTGGAGGGCACTCATTTTCTTTGAAATCAATGATGAATACCCCTCACTTCTTGAGGATTTAGCTGAGATCAATTGCTGTTGAGCATCTCTCAAGTGTAGGTTTTGTATGAAGATACTGGACCTTGGATTCAGGCACCCACCTTTAACGACCCTTGTCTGGAAACACTTGAAATGGGGATCTGGTCCTGGAGTACCTTGGATGATATGTGTACTGCTATGTTCAGTGACAGTGGAAAATGTGAAGGAATTGGGCAGTCGAGATAAAGAGTTGTTACCCTGTCCAGTTTATGCTAATGGTCTGCTGCAAGTCCTATTTCACTGGGCATGTGTTAACTGTTTAGCTGCAGTCATATTTCACAAGATTGTTGAGTTAACATTACATGAATTATACACGGTTTATAAAATGATTATTTAATCAGTGGAAAATTAAGTTCATAGATGTTTTCCAAGTCTGAACTAGGACATTCATCAGCAGAACTGCTAAATTTTTAATCAACTCTGCTGTGCTTGATGTAGCTTCCATTCTAAATTGCCCTCTCTCTGCTGGTCCTCTTGTTGCAATATATGTCTTAGCATTATCTGTTCTCATTGCTAATTGATTTTTTCAGCTCAGATTTAAGGCAGAATGACCTGTCATTCGGTATTTTCATCAAAGGACAGTCTCACTTACTTTTAACAGAAGAAGTGCTTTAAATATTAGGATGAGTGATTTCAAATGCTGCCCAAAGTTCTTCGGTTCCTTCAAACCACCAAATACTTAGAGGCATCTTTTAAAAGCAAACTTGTGACAGAGGTATAAAGAGGAAGGATTTTTGCTTGTCTTGAAGTTGAGGAACAGTTTGAAACACTCTGGACTGGATTTGCTTTGGAATTTGGTTGCTTAATGCATTTCTGGAAAAGTTCTAGATGAGAAGCAATGAGCAATACAGTTTCTAAAGGTATTTAACCATCTCCCACCCCATGTGAGAATTCAGTTGCAAACTCAAATTTTCCTGTTCTGTAAAAACCTTTGGGAGCGCTCTTTCAGGAAAATAATGAGAAAAATATTTCCAAAGATAAGAAAAGCTCCAGAGAATTTGCCCTGGGAATAACCTGAAAATCTAGATACTATGGCTCATTAGAGCCATGCCAGCTAGGGGAGCAAGCGTAATTCTCAGCCCTGGTTTCTCATGTCCCACTGAGCAAGCTTTTCAGGAGGGCCAGTACCAGAAGATGGGAAGCCTTTTCTGGTAGAGGTAGATTCATTTTGTCCCCTCAGTTGTACGTGTGACCCAGACTGCTCCTAAGAAGCCAAGAAATCCTGGGTTTACTCACCTGAACAAACACTTAGCTAAATCTCTTTGTAAGCGTTATCTGTCTGCACAAGTATGTTATAAAGCTCACTATGCATTTTTAAGCACCCTAAATTTGCTCATCATCAGCATAGGATTCACTCTTGCTTGAGACTTCAACCTATTACTTGTTATTTCTGAATGGCATACTTGACTTGACATACTAGGACTGCAGTCTAAAGCTCAGAGTCAATTTTTAAGGACAGCCAGGCCTTCAATCTGGCAGTCAATTTTAATGCAAGCTAGAGATTTTTACATATGGGCATAATGTAAATTAAAAAAACCCCATAGAATCATAGAATCATAGAATCATAGAAT
>WAAD01009105.1:2581-17228 GCA_013389945.1 Fregata magnificens
CATTTTGTATTGTTAGAAAAGCATTAAATTATATATTTACTTTGACTGCCTAACGAAGAAACATTCCACCATCCTAACAATATTATATAACAGTAACTAGTGGTTTTGAATATTTATACAATTAGGCAAACATTTTTAAGACTAAAAACATAAGTTATTTAGTAAGTTTCAAATACTGAGTCAGAAGGAAAAAACCTAAAATATTCTAAAATAACAAATTATATTAAAGAAAAATGCTCTTTAAAATGCCCAAAAAGACCAACAGATAAGCTTCTTGATTTCTTCCTAAGAGTACTGTTCAAATATTGTGCATATGAAATTTGAAAGCACCATGTTGCACACCATAAAGTCATGATGGTATAACTAAGTGTAGATTTTAGCAGAGAAACTAAGTAGTAGTATGAGAGAAAGTAAGTATTTAGCTTCAGAAATTGCATCAGTAGCTCTGTTTCTAGAACTCTTCAGTGAGATTGTCTGTATCACTCTGCACACATGCAATAACTGCTCTGTTGTTCTTACGGTTTCAGTAATCCATAACTCCAAGTTCTAGTTTCTCTCCTTTGTTAATACCAGTAGGAGAGCATCACAGAGAAGCCAGTGGGATGTAGAAAGTTTGGACCTTAGTGCTCCATTAAATCAGCAGGAAAGACTTAAATTCATATACAAAGCATACAGTTCAAAACTTGCTTCGTAAGTAGCGCAGAAAAATACAGAGGCATTCTCTTTTCTAGGATCAGCTTGCCCACATAAGTTGTGGATGCCCCATCATCAGAAGTGTTCAAGGTCAGGCTGGACGGGGCTTTGAGCAACCTGATCTAGCGAAAGATGTCCTTGCTTATGGCAGGGTGGTTGGACTAGAGGATCTCTAAAGGACCCTTCCAACCCAAACCATTCTGTGATTCTGTGATTGTCCTGCACTATTATATGAACTTTGTACACTATTAAGTAAATGTTGCTACTTAAACATGCCTTGAATTCCATCCCTGCCCTGAATAAACTAATTGAGGAATATAAAATGCATACTTGAGCTCCTTAGTCTGCAGATCGATAGGATCATGCGTTTCACTGTCCATGTGGAAACGAACTTCTGGTGAGGAAAGTGTCAAGGCTCTGGAAGACAGTAAGTGGTATTATCAAATTACAGTAAAGCAGAAACAGTAGCTGAGTTGCAGGCCTGTACACAACATCTGGGTTTATCATGAAACTGTAATTTTAAATTAGCAGAAGTTTAAAAAATTAGCAGAAATTAAAAATACAATCGTGGAATTAATGTTCAAATTAGCCAAAATTATGATCTTGACATACATCAATATTAGCTCCTATAATTTCAAATGATACTCCTCTGGTTGTGTTTCTTTAATGACTGTAAAAGATCCATATTGATTGATCTTGTGAAGGAAAAGTTAACATCCCAGGTTTATATTTTTGGGGAAATGAAGATAGGCATTTTTATGCAAATCAGAATGGCAAAATAATTCTCTTTTTTGAAAGATTTCCACTGGAAAAATGGACACAGAGTACCATTATACAGTTTGACAGCAAAAAATAGCCAGAAAAAAACCAGGAAAAAAGGTAACACAGACACTGCACAGTTTACCCATTATCAATTCTTTTCTTCTTCAGAATTTTTGCTAATTTGTTTAGTCCTCGTAGGCTGGTAGTAATATCATCATTAATAGTTGCTGAATCAATTCTCATCTGTGCTTCGGCATATGTAAGAGAAGCCTTGAAGAGGTTTTAAAAAAAAAAAAAAAAAAAAAAAAAGAGACATCATGATACACAATTGAATACTGAAAAGAAAAAAAATAGTTGTCTTGCAGAAACTGCAGTTTGCTGTCAAAGTTGGTTCACAATAATAGTAAGCTTTACATTCAACACCTAAATGCATGTCATTCTCAAAGAATAATGGACAAAACAGGACAGATCTATGCAAGGTATTAAGAAATACCAGGCATTTACAGTGGTTTTTTTATGCCGATCACAAATCTATTTTATACATTAGAGGTCTAATTTTCAGAAATACATTAAACACCTACAGAGTCCACTGAATTTAACCGGAAATTATGACTAGCTGGTATATACCAACCATGTCCAATATATATATCAATATATTTATACTTTTTAAATGAAATATCATAACAAAGTAACCGCACAAAAACCACTGCAGCCTTAGAGGTTTAGAAGAACAGGGGAGAATCAAACATTTTCTTTATTTTTAGAATTTAAGCATCACTTTCTAATTCTAAGAAAATATAAATCATTAAACAGAAAGAAGAAAACTTTTATCAAGTCTGTTGATCATTGTTTTTATAAAAAGGTCTCCAGCTTTTTTTCAGAAGTATAATAATATTTATGTGACTAACCTTGGAATTAATAATACTCTTCGTAAATCTCGTTTTTAGAATTTCAGCCTTATGGTTCATCTCCCATATACATGAAAATGCAAGCCTATGAGAGGGAGAAGCGGGGAAAATCTGTTAAAATCCACATATAAACATCTGGAGTTTCTTGTCAGGATCAAAGTATGGATCATATACGTATACCTGTCCACATTAGATCTCAAGGAGCATAAATTGGAACTAAGTAACTCTGGAACCATATCAATCCTCTGCAAAGTAAAGAATAAGAATAATGACTAGTTATAAGTATGTCTAGTTATGTATGTCCCTGATTTTTATTATACTAAAAGCTTGGAAATAATAATTACTTTATTTTTTTTGCTAACAAAGCTCAGATTTCTGAAAGAAAAGTAAGCTACTTTAGAGGAAATTCATTCCCAGATCCATTTTAATTATCAGGTTTTTAGTAACAGATATTTCTGAAAAGAAATTGTGGTCTGTGAGAAAGAAGTTAAAATAAACAGAACTAAGTGTACAGTTGTAATGAATACAAATCATAGGAAACAATAGAGATTTAGCTACCACAAGAAAAAACAATGGAAAAGGCAAAATCAGGCCACTTCTGCAATTCCAGATCCACATTAAAACAGTAGTCCAGTTTCAGAACTACATGTTATTAATGCTTCAAACAGGAGTTGAAAGGGCTATTCTCCAGATAATGGACTGAGCGGGGGCGGGGGGGGGAAGTCTCCCTCTTGCTGTGCAGGCTGAATGACAGAAAGCATCTTCATTTTGACAGTCTTAGGCAAATTAAGTGCAGCGCAAAGTAGCGTACTTTTTTTTCCCCCCTTAGAGATGATGTCTCTACTCCCAAGAATTAAAAGAGGAAAGCAATGAAAAATCCAACCACTTAATTGTACAAAAAGCTTTCTATGTAGAAAACAATTACTTTTTCACACAGATATACTGTTGTTCCTCTTTTTGCTGACTCCTCATCCAAAGCATTTCCTGGGCGAATAAAATGACTGACGTCTGCAATATGTACACCAACCTAAAAAACAAGCATCATGTTATGCATCTTATGAAATAGAAATAGTTCTCAACATGAAAGAAACCTTCTCAAGTTTTTATTTACAACCCAATTTACCCATTCCCAGCCTCCTTCAGCAGCTTCTCTATTTAGCAATAGGAATAGTTGAAACCTATCATACTGATATTAAAAAAAATGAATAGTTGCAGCAATTATGCAAAATGAGGGTATATGTACATTTATTGGAAAGTTATACTCATTACCAATGCAACTCTTCTTGCCTGGGAGCTCAAATAACCTCTTTCGTTTTCTTCAAGGCTTACTGCAAATTTGTTTTTGCTTTTCTGTTTGCTAGACCTTCCATTTTGGCGCACACTGCTATTACAATTACAAATTAATTTAGAATGAAGAAAACCTGACTAAATCAGATAGAAGGGGGTAGAGAGCTGGTGTTAAGTCTGTAGCTTTTTAACGCTTTTTTTTAAAAAATAAAATAATAATCCCTTAGGCATTACAGCAGTAGCTTCATTTTTCTACTGATAGTTCCTTACCTTAGCTGTAGATATCCATGCTTATACTTAGCTATAGCAGTAAATAAATTCTATGTTAATTTCCCATGCCAAATGAGCAGAAAGCAGGGTGAATTTAGACGACATTAAATTCCCACTTCTGACACCGATGTAATGCAGATCAACTCCCTTTCTTTAGTACCATCTTGCAGTTGTGCAAACACCATTAATTTATTTTACACCAGGTCTGGAGCTTCGCTCATGTCATTTACTATTACCACTACTGCACTGTTTGTAAAATAAAGGAAGAAGTAAATAAATAAATGACTGGCTTGATTTTAAAAAAAAAAAGGAAACAATACCTCTATATTTCCATTTTCTACTTCTCTATAATGTAATGCATCATCAATATCAGTACAGCCAGGAGGATCAACACTACAAACATACAGATGCCTTAAGTCCTCTCTGTATTTCATATCCTGAAATTAAAAAAAAAAAAAGTTGTTTTCAAGAACATCTTCCATATCAAAGTAAAAATGATCATTTGAGAAAAGCACTTTGCATAAAATTTTCCAAAGCAACCAAATATTTTCAGAATGCTTTTTTTTTTTTTTTTTTACTTAGGACAAGATTTGCAGTAATGTTTATTTATAAGATCAAAACAGATATGCAGAAACTACAGTGACAGAAAAACTAAGAAAATGATCAAGTACTGAAAAATTTTCTGTTTTACAGCAAATAGGAAGAGAAACAGAATAAAACCACAATCCTTTCATGATCTTCACATCTTTGTCAGGAACATGGACAGTGTGATTGAGTGCGCCCTCACCAAGTTTGCCGACGACACCAAGCTGTGTGGTGTAGTCAACAGGCTGGAGGGACAGGATGCCATCCAGACGGACCTGAACAGGCTTGGGAGATGGGCCCATCAGAACCTCATGAAGTTCAACAAGGCCAAGTGCAAGGTCCTGCACATGGGTCAGGGCAATCCCAAGCACAAATACAGGCTGGGCAGAGAATGGATTGAGAGAAGTCCTGAGGAGGACTTGGGGGTGTTGGTAGATGAAAAGCTCAACATGACCCAGCAATGTCCACTTGCAGCCCAGAAAGCCAACCATATCCTGGGCTGCCTCAAAAGAAGCGTAACCAGCAGGTTGAGGGAGGTAACTCCACACCTCTACTCTGCTCTGGTGAGACCCCACCTGGAGTACTGTGTTCAGCTCTGGGCCCCCCAACATAAGAAGGACATGGACCTGTTGGAGCGAGCCCAGAGTGGGGCCACGAGGATGATCAGAGGGCTGGAGCACCTCTCCTGTGAAGATGGGCTGAGAGAGTTGGGGTTGTTCAGGCTGGAGAAGAGAATGCTCCAAGGAGACCTTATAGCAGCCTTCCAGTACCTGAAGGAGGCCTGCAAGAAAGCTGGAGAGGGACTTTTTACAAGGGCATGTAGTGATAGGACAAGGAGCTTTAAACTGAAAGGGGGCAGATTTAGATTAGATATAAGGAAGAAATTCTTCACTATGAGGGTGGTGAGGCACTGGAACAGGTTGCCCAGAGAAGTTGTGGATGCCCCATCCCTGGAAGTGTTCAAGGCCAGGTTGGATGGGGCTTTGAGCAACCTGGTCTAGTGTAAGGTGTCCCTGCCTGTGGCAGTGGGGGTGGAACTAGATGATCTTTAAGGTCCCTTCCAACCCAAACCACTCTATGATCTCAGAATTAGCAGGACCAGGAATCAAGATTTTTTAAGTGAAATTTTGATTGATGTCCACCTGGACAAATTGTTTAGGATATGATTGCTCTCACCTAGCTTTAGCTTTCTAAGGCTCAGATGTCTAGACAGTTGAAAGGAACTGCACACAAAGGTATCTACCTTTGTATGATGGCTACAAAAAGATCTCAGATAGGTATCTTAGTCTAGACAACTGACTTTTAGACAGCTTATTTACACAAAGATCCCTCCTTCAGTTTCCACATTCAAAAGAAATAGGAGTAGGTAATAAATTATAATAAAAGTAGCCCACCTCAAAGAAATTAAAATACACAAAATGCACAAACAAAAACACTCAGCCCAGCCCAAACCAAAAACATATCATGCTTAAATTGTTCCCCAATGACATTTTTCCATATCTTCTAAAGCAACGATTTCCCATATTTAAGCTACTGGGGAGAACCCGAAATTCACTAACAGCATTTAAAACAAGCAATTCTGCAAACACCAATTTCTCTTTCTCTAGTTACTTTACTGGATTATAGCAGGATATATTAAAGTCTCCTCTCCTCAGATTATTTTAGCAATGACACAGGCTGCCACATTTGGTTACAAAGCTATTTAGCAAGATAAAAAACTCTTAGGGATGATCTTACAATTATTTGAATTGTAGTCTCTCCATCGCAAAAATATCTTTTTTTCTGTTTTTGTTTTCAATGAAACCTGTAATATGTTTTTTATCTTAAAATGTCTATCCCTAACAAACACAGTTTTAGCCAAAACCCAAAAACTTGGAGAGGCCTTGTTTCCATAGGAAATCTGGCTGGAAGTCCACCCTAAAACAAAATGGTTTTGGACATTTTTCCTCTATTTTTGGTGCATTGGGATATCCAAGAATGTCACAGTTTGATTGGAAGGAAAAGACACAGTAATTATTACAATAATTTAAAAATTATTACCTGTTCTGTAATGCTCCATGGCATTTTTGGTAGGAAACTAAGGACACCTTGGGAAAAAGGCTGATGAGGGACATCATGTTCAAGCAAAAGAACTTCTGTCTCCGTCTCTTTATCTCCAGCACTTCCCAAGTTCTTTACAAAATGACCCTGAGAAACAATATACATACATACAAATATATACACACATGCACATCAAGCAATATTGTTTGCTCAAAAGTAAGTATTTGAGACCATTATCTCATAGGTTATCATTATATTAGACTACACAGGAGTAATCTTCTTCAGTCAACTTTCTCATCTTTAAGAGACAACTTTAATTTCCAACATTTAATTGATTCAGTAAGTCTGAACTTTGTACTTCCCTCTCTTTTCCTAGAATGGCACTAAATTCTCCACATTTAAGACTGCAAAAATTGTAAACACAGCAATTCAGTTTTGCAGGAAAGAAAAAGCATTGCTGCATAAGCAACAAAACTAATGAGGACTAATTTCTCTATGGGTTTGTGTTGTGCCACACATCCCACTCCCTAACACCACGTTAACTTTACTTCCTTTCTCACATCTCTCATCCCCTGCAGTAATGCTGTCTTTGTCTTAACACTCCTTTCATATATTCCAAGTTTCCCTCATTTCTCTAAACATCAGTGAGACAGCTGTGCTCGTTCATTACAAGCTATGCTATTCCTCCACAAGGCAACGGAAGCCTCTTCAAAACCTAGTTAGTGTTCAACACAAACTGAAGCTAGTGTCCTCAATTTCTCTTATATCCTCTTGTTTATTTACAAAGAACTTTTAAGAACTTCATGACCTGTAACTCTGCCCCACTGGCAATTTGATTGAATTTGGCCAATGTGTTTGAAACTACTTGCCAGGACAGTGATCAATGTGTGGATGAGCAAAGCCACAGCGAAAGGTTCACATTTCTAGGAACCCAGACTAAAAGAAGGCGGTCCCTAGTTAGTCTAAATAAAACACCTTAGTTAGCACACACAAGTTCACTGCAGAACCTGAGGACCAAACTTTTTAAGTTTGATAAGCCAGACCTGTTTTTTGGGGGTAAGAGTAAACTAAATCATTTGAGGACTTCCTTAATTTGCATCATCAAAGAATGGCACTCAAAGCACTCAAAATTTATGTCAACGCTTTTTGGAGTTACTCAGCATTGCAGATAATAATAAACACCTTACCTAACAAACACATAAAAATCGGACAGATAAAAGTTCAGAAAAAAACACTTAAACTTACATTAGGATACCTGGAATTCCTGGGCCAACCGTCAATAGCAACAACTATTCTTTGTCCTTCCAATATATCTGCTTGTCTTGTTTCTATTCGAATGCGAGGAATTCTGCGATCAGCTGGTGTAAACAAATGGCGCCTTGCCTATTAACAGCCAGAAAAAGGAACAAATAATTTCTAATTGAAGGAAAAAAAAAAAATCTGCACTTACAATAACTTCATTATTTCCTTACTTCTTTGATCTGTGATTTGGAAAGCATGCCACAAAACGGTCGCCAGTTTCGTTTTATAATGCCCACTACTTTTCCTGTAGGTCTCAGCATGTCCTTGTTAACAGAAGTCTTCAGCTGGTAGAAAACAGAGGTTAAAAACACAAAACTGTTTGAACTCACATTAACATGTTTGACTACAGCATGTATCTCAAACCTTGGTGGTAACAACTTACACATCACTATAATGCCATAAATTCTATTATGACTTCATAAACAGAACTATGTCTCCTTGTGCTTCGCACGACTTAATATTTTTAGTATGTGACATGACTACTTTGTTGGTTTTTTTTTTTTTAAATGGACATTGTTTCAGAAAAACAAAGAACAGCAGAAAAAGACCTGAAGAAATGTTACCTTGTTCCATTGTCTCTGCTTACTCCACAACTACCTCCATTTTCTTTTCCAAGCTATTATTATAGTTTTTAGGAGCCCTTTTATGTTGCTTGAAAATTGTCCAGTAGTTTTAAACACCGTAATTAAAAAACATTCCCATGGAATTCAGTGGGAAGATTATGTTTCTAAAGAAATGCAAATATTTGTTGGACAGGGTATACATGTGTGTGCACTGCATGCACATTAAGCAGAATTACTGCAAGAAGCTAAAGAATATTTTCCAACTGGTTCCAGATGTACGCATTGCCTATAAAAGCTGACTGTCGTCATGATACAACACCTGCTCCTATTCTAGCAAATCCTAATCTGCACTTCAGTCAATAGCTTTGCTTTAGTACCTGACTACTACTCTGTGACTTTCGGATTGCTTAAATTTAACAAAGTAATGTGGGAATTTCTGATTGGGATTAATTAAAAAATTAAAACATATCCATTTTATACATATTCATGTATTTAACGCAACTGTAGGACTACAATTAAGTTTTATCACAATAGCTGTTAGGATTCAGTATAAAAAGGATGTATAAATCTAAAGCCTAACAACACTGTCAGGGTATTGCAGGCTTCATCTCTCTCTTAAAGTAAGTTAAGTAAAAAATTATTTAATTCATACAATGTTTTCTTTCTCCTCTTCGTTTTCAATGTCATCTTCATTCTGGCCATCATCCTGCAAGACCACTGAGGATGGTGCCACCCATTCATCTCTTGCCAACAACTCCACAGCTACAATATCTTCATGAACTGCTCGGTTTAAATGTTTCAGTCCCTGTATAATTATCTGGATTTTTTAGAAAACAAAAAACGAAAATGCATATATTCATGATGATAGCAACAGAAGACCCAAATCAAAGCAGTATAACAGAAGAGTATCCATGTATAAAGGCTCTGCACTCTAAAGAACATTTTAAGGCATGTTTGTGAGGTATTTTCTTCCTCTGCCTAGGTTTCTTTCAGTACTGATGATATTATTTCAGGATTCCAATTGCCTCTATAAAAATAATTTGTTTTCCCCAGACTTTTTTTTTTTTTTTTTTAAAATCAGACAATCCTTCTATTTTTGCAGGCTAGGGGACTCCACAGACTACTGGGAGGCAGGAATAAAAGAAACAGCCAGAGAAGCACCTCCAGCTGCCACTGCAAATAGGGAGGGAGAAGACAACTGCTGCTGCTTGGAAACAGGGTCTGTACAACTGTACCAACAAAGAATCCAGTAGGCAGACGGCTGGGTTAACTGCTTGGAGGAGAACAGCCCACCTACTCATCACCAGGCATGAAAATAGCAGAGGAAATAAAGCGAGAGCGCCCCACAAGGGCTCACCACAGTTCTTCTGAAAATCCTCCTACAAACTTGTTTCTTTGTCTTTCGCCATATATTTAAAACTAATTAAAAAAAAAGTGTTATGTTCAAGTCAATTGAAGAACTATTAACAACTAAGATTCAGATTTATTTTATCAAATATTTCATCAAAGCACAAAGTATAATTTGAAACACATTATTCTCTTTTCAAAAAGAGCAGTCAACATTTCAGTAGTCTATATCCATACAAATAAACAAACAAAAACAAAGCAAAAAAGTCAGAAAAACACAGAAGAGGAAAAATTACTATAATGCTCCCTTTTAACAACATATATCACCATGGAAGAATGACAGTTTAAGTCACTACTGAGGGTAGTTGAAGTTCACAGCATGAAGTGAAAATGAAAAACTCACCTCTTTGTTTTCCTCAGCATCTCCATGAACCCAAACAGTAGCTTCAAGATAATTATCTCTGCTTGCCCTATAAGTTCCTTGGAGGTAAATACCAGATTTTATTCCTTGCTGCAGTTTGCTAAGAGGAATATGTTCTGGGAAAATTATTTTTCCACTTTCTATTTCTTTCTTTAAAAAAAAAAAAAAAAGAAAGAAAGAAAGAAGAAGAAAAAGGAATTTTTCAGTCTTTTGTATTCATGATTATTCCAAAAGCAAGCTCAGGAACATGACACTCAAGCTAGGAAACTCCAAAATTCTAACTGTGTGTAGGTATGAATATGCACAATAACGAAAAACTACTGTTAAGCAGTAGTTTTTCTAATGAGGCATAAAAAGCATAAAGAACATAGAAACATGACAATTCTAGGAATGCCACCTTTTCTTTTCCTGTTTGCCTGCAGTTACTTAAAAAGATACTGCAGAAGTGACATACGTTTTCACATCAATTCCGATATACTGACTAAACATATACTTACTGAAGAAAATATTAGCATAGTATTACACAGTAAGGAGTACGATACACAGTGTAAGCATATACTGTAAGCTATATGGAACCTTATGAAAACACATTATTGTGACTAAACTTTGGAGCAGTCAGACAATTAAATTAAAGCTGAATGAACTACAGCTAACTGCTGAGAAGATCAGCTGAGCCCTCCACTTCCTTCCTCCTCTTGCATGTCCCACTCCATTCTGCTAAAACTAAATGATGCAATTATTCTTCCCATTTTTTGATGGTGTTAGTTTTCAGCTATATCAGTCTTATGTGAAAATATAAGTCTTGATTCTGATAAACACAAAGCACAAGGAAATAGAAGAGGGTGTAGCTCATCTTTGAGCTGCAGCCTGCACTTATGTCAACTTAACTGACCACAAAAATCAGGGCTTTTGATAGAAAATGCTTTTGATCAATAGTAAGTTAACATAAACTTTCACATAATAGACACAAAACAAAGACCTAAATGGTTTGCAATATACACTTTGGTAGTTTTAATTTTGTTTCCATTATTTCTAATATTTATACACTGTCTTTAACCAATTGTTATTATTCTCATTACTTATCTAAAACTTTTTGCTAATAACTAGATACCTACTAATAAGCATATCATCAGCAGTAAAAACAGCTGCAATATTTCCTTTTTTTCTCTTCAGCTGTCAAAAAGTTATATTGCCAAAATGGTAATAAAGTCGAGAGTCCTCATTTTCTAAACTGACGCTAGTAGCCTGACATACGGCATCCAATAATATACTGCAAACCATTTGTGATCAATTTATTTTATAAGAAGAAAATAAAAACATACCCCTTCATCAGATACACAAGCAAGACGATCTACAAGATCAGGATTAGCTATCAAGCTTTTTATATACTCCTCACCTACAAAAGCACACACATAAATATTTATGCAAGAGATGCATGGGATTTAGGTATGAAGACACTGCTGAGATTGTATATCTGAGCAATAAATTAAACATACATGCCACTTCACTTACACGTATAAGCAGTTATCCCTTCCTCTAGAGCTTTCTCTTTATTAGTTCTGTCATTTGTTAAAAAGATAACTTGGATCTTCTCCTCGTCCTCTATTTTCTTCAAGTGTTCATTGTACCATTTTACTGCTACCCGAATGGCTCTGTCATTGCGGTCATTAGAAGTTTCTCCTTGCCCTTGCTCTATGTATGTCTCTCTAAATAAATAAAAGGGGGGGAACACAACAAAGCAAATCCCAACATCTATCCATATTTAGAAAAATTTTTCAGACAAACAAGATCAAGATTGTGAGGCCAAAAGAATCATTGCTGTACCAATTTTTATATATATGTGTAACACTCTATAGACCACTGAAGAAGGGTCAGGAGTCAGAAGAGTCAAGAAAAACAGCTAGGAAGTGTTAATTTCTAATACAACCTTCTCACTGACGATTGAAGAGGACTGCATTCAAGATGCTAGAACTATGCATTCAAGATTCCTAGAGCTATGATACTGCAGTAGTGGAAATACTTGTGAGCGCAAATAAAGGCAAATTAATTGCGCCTTCATTTCTTAGAGCTTTCAGTCACAAACCAAAAATTGTTTTTAATGTTTAAAAGGGACGCTAAAATGGAAAAGCATTATTCTGCTGCTCAAGTTATAGTCTTGTCTATAAACTTTATTCAATATTCTAATCACCTTTTCATAATATAGGCTTATACTAATTATAAAACAGAAAAGCTCCTGAAACATGCAACTATTTCCCAACAGGATTCCTTAGACGTATACAGTTCTATGCACCTCAGTCTAATTTTTTTTTACCTAGTTCACATGTTCCAGTTCTGTTTCCCAGTTTCTTTTACTGGACATCAGTACAACTTCGTTATACCCTATTCCACACCTTACCGATGATGTTCATTGGTGAAAGAATAGAAATGTTTTTCAGGGTTTCCAATCACATCCCTAATTCGCTTGTATACTGGTGCACTCCGATTCCTGACTTCTTGCAAGACTGTCTGTAGCACAATGACATTCTTAATAACAGGATCTTCAAGTATATCAATCTGAGGAACAAAATGGAAATGAATCAATTTGTTGTTTAATTCTTTCCAATAACAGGACTTGAAATATTTGTTTGGTTAATATGTAAAAAGCTAACATGAATAATGAGTTGCACTACTTCTGCCGCCTTCTCTCACCATTGGGAAACTGAACAGCATATGAAGCTGCTTCCTCCTGCTTGTGGGCAAAAAGTTCAAATAGGATTTTCCAGCCTCGTCGTGACCTGAATTTTCCTGGAGTGAAGATAAGGACTTATTCTGACTTCCACCAAATTCAGCCCCAACGTATGCAGGACTCCAATCAAATTTAAGGCCAGGCGTACACTAGAAATTTTGTTTACATAACATGGGTTCTTGTAAATTATAATCTTTGTAAACAAAATATACCTATGCACAATCTGACAGTAATCCAACATAAATCCCACTGTTGCACTGCAATTTTGATTTCTGCAGATTCAAATCAACTGGAATTCTGTTAGCTGCTCTTGATCTTTTCAAAGACTGTTGTTTTGGTTTTGGGTTTTTTTTTTTTTTTTTTTTTTTTTTTTGAGGAAATCTGTTAAAAAAATTTCAGCGGTTTTCTTTGCCAACTCCTGACAGCCATGGTGTGCAAGAGACAAACGTACACCAAAAATCCATGCTCCTGTCAGGAGAAAAAGGTGAGCTTAATTTCCTAAGCTTGTGACAAGAAACTGTGCAAACCCATCTCCAAAAAGAGACAGCAATAAGGCTCTAGAGGGCATGGCTAAAAGAATTAAAAGCAATGCCAGACCAAGCTTCTCTGTACCTGATGTTTAGATGACCAAAAAGATTTAGAGCCACGTTCACAGGGCAAGAAATCCAATATTATTCTATGCACAAGCTGAATTACCAGGCCAAGTCTTACTGTTGCAATCCTGTTCCGGTTGCTAGGTAAAACCTTTTCCTACTGTTACCAAGACCCACTAATCCCTGCTGCTCCAGTTCACGGCAGCGCACCCTGGCACATTCTCAGAGCGCTCTCTAGTATGTATATACAAACATTGCCAACGGACACCAAGAAGTCCATGGGTAACAGGCTGAAAACATCCCTTGACTTGCTGTTTTGGGAAGAAAATCCCTACTTACAACTTTTGGGATGGGTAACTTCTAAAACACGTGAGTGTTGTGTCCCTTTCTCGAGTAATCCACATTAGAATTCATGAATTACTTCCACTCTCCAATGTCTGCACGGGACTATTCTACTTTATACAGATGTATTCAAAAGCAATCAAAAAACCCCTCAAACATCGAGCATTTGCTGCCTCCCAACCTGGAGTTCTGCTGTCTGCACTGCCCAGACTCAAGCCTTTGCACAATTAGTGATGGGCTGCAGGGTAAAGTTCACCCAGTGCTTCCAGAATTGTACATGGGATGATTTTGCAGCCTCTGTTCATTATCTGAAATCAACATCACAGTATAAAGAACCTAAGCCTACAACAGTCTCTGAAAAACTGAATAGGTATTTAGGAAAATTCAGTGACCACCTGAAGATCCCGATCGCTGCTTCAGAGTCTACTCACTCTCCTTGCCTGACTCTCCATACCCATATCAGACCACAACAAACAAACAAACAAAAAAATGCTGTTCTTTATTCCTACCGTTCAGGCAGCAAAACATAAAACTGGAAAACGGTCTAGAACCAGACCAGACTGGGTGACGCTGAAGGCCTCCTCAGCAGCTGGCAGGGAAAGAAGACTACCCACTCAGGGATCAAGCAGACACGAGTAACGACGGGAAGGCCCAAGCCCGACAGCGGCCTGCTGAACGCGCCCCCCCAGGAACGACGCCTGACGCCCCACGCCTAAGGGGAGCGGGGTATCTCGCACCCACACGGATTTAATCCAGGCCGGAGCAGGGCTCACGGCTCCGCAGGGAGCGCGGCCGGGCCCAGCGGCAGG
>WAAD01009105.1:17832-28616 GCA_013389945.1 Fregata magnificens
AGCTAGCCCCCGGCGGGTCCGCGCCCCTCGCGGCAGGGCGGGCGCTGGCCTGGGCTCCGGGTGCGGCATCTGCACTTCCCCGTAGGGCTTTGAACGGCATGCGCCCGTGCATCTCTTGAGTGAAAGCCGTGGTCTGCGCCAAGCCGTGGTAAAAGTATGCGTGACTGATAAGTAGCTCGCTTTGGGAAAGTGGTCGTAAATTAGCCTGGTAAGAACGATGGAGCAGCTTCTTCAGAGAAGGCAAAGGTGGGCATCGGAGTATTCCTTTACCATTTTCTCTAGCTAGCCTTGTTATGCCCGTTATTGGATGTTCTCTGACATTGGGTCCCTCGTGGGTCTCGGGAGTTTTCAGTCCGCACTCTTCTGACTGAATGGCAGGTGCACGTCTTGATTTAGCTATAACATCTTACTCGTAAGCTTGATTCACACCAGTGTTTAGCTTATTGCAGTCAAAACCCTCGTTAACAATTATTTAGGAAGAGAGCTCTCAGGTGACTGCCCTCTTCAGAGCTTCTTAAAATATTTTTTCTTGGGTGACCAAAAAAATACATTCATGTGATGCTGAGAAGTATTGCTTAGTGGTCTTGTTTAACTGGTTGATTTTTTCATAATGACATAATGCCTTTTACTTAATTTTTTTGATTCTTGCAGTTGATTCTTCAGGGGGCTCATCTCAAAGTATAACTTAAAAAAAACTTTGCAAATACTGGAAGAAAATGTCACATAAAAGCTCTAAGGAAATCAGGAAAGTAAACATTTCTAGTTCCTTGGAGTCTGAAGATATTAGCTTAGAAACCACAATACCAACTGATGATGTTTCTTCCTCTGAAGAGAGAGAAGGTACTGTTAAAATCACTAAGCAGCTGATTGAACGGAAAGAGTTGCTCCATAATCTTCAGCTGCTTAAAATAGAATTATCTCAGAAAAACTTGATGATTGACAACTTGAAAGTAGAATATTTGACCAAGGTAAGAAATGTTACTTCTTTTGTCATATAATCTTTTCTTGTTTCTGGTGCTTTGAGTGTGGTAGAAACTTCCATTTTGAAAAGAATTTTTGTGAATTGCACGCTGGAAGCCTACTTAACTTTTTTTTTTTAAAGTGAGAAAAGGAAGAAACAAAGATATGTAAAACTTAGCTGATTGGTCCAAGGCATTATACCTGTAAATGGATGAGGGGGATCAACTTAGTTTTTCCTTTTCTAAAAACAAAGGGAAAAGACCTGTATTCTTTCAGAAATGATGAATAATTTTGTCACTTGATGTAAGCAACTTAATAGAGCTTTTAACCTGAACCTGTGGAATACTAGAAAAAGTCATCTGAATGCTATTCAATAATCTATTAAAGAAGACGTGGCTAGAATATACCAACGTGCTAATAGTAGGAGATTTTGTTGTGTACAGTTTCCACTAAGATGCATAAAATTAAGAAAGGTGTAAAAGCTTTGCCATGTTTGTGTGCAGTCAGTGTTTACAACCTATTATATATGAACTCTGGCTTTCACTGGCTTGCTGCTCTGAATTTCAGCCTAGTTTGAAATCAGCTGAATGAGTAGCTATTTGGCTGAAAAAGATCAATTGTAGAACTAAGTCTTTTTTATTTTTAATTCATTAGGGCAAAATCCATGTTGTATTTTATGAAGCCTTGGCATGTTTAGAGGTCTTGTTAGACAGTCATTATTGTACTTCCCAGCGCATTGGGCTCTCCACTTTTTTTCTTTCAAGTTGTTCTTTTTGTCAAATATGTTTTAAAAATTGCCAAGATAACTTCTTTTCTTCATTTTGTATTTGTATTCTTTATATTTAGATTGAAGAGCTAGAAGAGAAGCTTAATGATGCCATCCATCAAAAGCAACTGTTGTCTTTACGACTGGATAGCCAGCTGGCATTACAGCAAGAAGATGCTAGGTATGACAGCATTAAAACAAAAAAGCTTCATCTTTAATAACTTATTAATATGAATTCAAATTAATTCATGGACAGTTAATGGAAAGTGATGATTATGAATTGCAGGAATGGATTTATTTTCCAGATTATATTAGTATTTCCATTCTAAAAATGGAGTTTATGTATTTAATTTACATATAAGTAAATTTGAATTCAGCTCTCACTGGCTGAAGCTTGTGGTTTTGGTTTTATTCTTACCTGGATTCAAAATTTAATAGGAACTTGGAGCAAGAACGCTCTTTAAACCAGTAAAGAGCAAAAGGGATAGGTAGAGGGGGCAGATTTTCCATCAATTTAAACTGAATTTTTAATAACTCTGCAGCCTGGATGACTTGGGAAAAGCAAGGGGGTAATGTTTAGGACTTCCGGTTAGCATTGCTTATTGATCAGAAATGCTTTCAGTTGATGATGTAGAAACTTACTTTTCTCCTTGCTTTTCTGAAACATTTTGAGTCAACCTGTAGCTGAAAATAGACTGGCTAGCAGGCTTCTCCAAATTAGTTTGTCAATTAAATGTTTTAACACCTGTAATGGGACTGTGAAGGAAGAGCATTACTTAATATTCTCCTGTTACAGTAGAGGATGCACCAGCTTACAGGATGTGACATTCAAAGTCATATTCCGTAGTAAGCCTAGAACAGATTTAGGGATGTGAAGCCAGACCTGAGATTAGTTACAGCAAAGTCTTTCAAGTAAGAGCAGCTGACTGTCAGAAAAATGTCCGTCATTCTGTATGCTTATTTGCACCAGAGTGGAATATTTTTATGTTGGCTATCCTTGAATTATCTGAGGAGTGTTCAGTAAAAAAGTACTGATATGCAAATTGTTATTAATAGGCATAAAAAAGTTGAACTACTTTCCCCAGTCTTTTTATTAGTTTTCCTGTCTGTTACCTCACTTTTCATCCCCGTTTAACAGAATCGTACACTGTGTGCAGAATATGTCCTTGTGTGACTGCTTTGCTGACCTGGGATTTTCTTTTGTCTTTTTGAAACAAGTGGGGCAGACATCGCCTTGTAGTACTAGCTAGTATTTTTAAAATTACTTTTCAAATAATGTAGGAATTATTGCATTTTGAAGAATAATTTAATTTTAATATGTTTTCAAGAGCTACACCTAAAACCTCCAAAAAAGTAGGTCAGTTGCCTTTGATTTACATAGAGATGTTTCCAAGTGTTTATTTTATTTTAAGACATGCAGTTTCTCTTGCCATATGATACCTTGTCACTGGTGATAATAGTAATGATAGTGTTTTAAGGCTGGAAGTAAGGTTGGTTGTTTAAGTGTAGTGGTGTTTGTGTTTTCTTTTTAAAAAGACCTCAACTTAGTATGTTACACTAGGTAGAAAATGAAGGGTTGTGTGTGGAATAGGCCATAAGCATGTATATGCTGAAACTTGGCAAAACACAAACTGAAGTTACTATTGCTTTATTTGGTGATTTACTAGTTCCTTGGGTTTTGCGTGGAAATATATTCTGCTTTTTCATGGTTTTAATCTTTTAATTGGTAAATTAATTTATAAATTCAAGTCACCATATGTGGAGATTAATTGTCACTTCTCAGATTCAGCTTTGTATTTTCAATGACTGTGAAGTTCCTGGCTTTTTATGTATACTGTGTCTGATATGATTGTGTAACCATGGTGGTATACGCTCTTATGTTAATTACCTAATCTTTCTGTAAATTTTCCCTTCTACAAAATGAGCATAACTCACTCCCTTGCCAGGGTATTATGAAGGTTTGTCATTTGTGTTACTTGCTACTTAATGTGTTCTGTTTTCACATCAATCTTGAAGAAAACATCAGGCTCTAATGAAACAAGAAATGGAAACTATTTTATTGAGACAGAAGCAACTGGAGGAAACGAATCACCAATTAAGGGAAAGGGCTGGAGATATCCGTCGTAGCTTGCGAGACTTGGAATTAACAGATGATTGCTATGAGAAGTTAAAGTCTCTTCCTGAAGATCAGCTTTCTATCCCTGAATATGTTTCTGTGAGTATTGTGTTTTGTATTGGTTTAAAATATATCTCTGTCCTGGGTCTGGCTGGGGTGGAGTTCACTTTCTTCATAGCAGCCTGAATCTTTCTGTGTTTTGGATTTGTGGCTGAAACAGTGTTGGTAACACTGTTTTGGCTATTGCTGAGCAGTGCTTGCAGAGCATCAAGGCTTTCTCTTCCACATTCTGCCTCCTGTGAGCAGACTAGGGGTGGTCATGAGATTGAGATGGGACACAGCTGGACAGCTGAGCCAAACTAGCCAAAGGAATATTTCATACCATCTAACGTCATGCTCAGCAATATAAACTGGAGGTAGAGGAAGAAAGAGGAGGTGGGGGGCGGCTTCCAAGGTGGTTATTGCTCAGAGGCTGGCTGGGCATCAGTCTGCTTGTGGGAGTTGGTGAGTGATTGTCTTTGCATGGCTTCATTTTTTCTTTAATCTCTCTCTTTCCTTCACTAATTAAACTGTTGAAAAAACTCAACACCTCAGTTTTCTTGCTTTTGTTCTTCCCACTCTCTCCTCTGTCCTGCTCCTGCTGGAGGCAGCAAGTGAGTGAGCGGCCGTATGGGTGCTTGGCTGCTGACCAGGGTCAACCCACCACAAGCTGTAAATTGCTCTTACTTAGAATTAAAGGGATGTGCATATAGTAGAAGCCAGTCTATACTCCTAGAATTCTTATTCTTCCCCAACTAGAAATGAAAGACCTTCAGAGGCAGATGTACTTCTGGATCAGTCCATTTTGACTGCATTCCAGTAAAGAGAACCTTTTAATCCCACACTCCGATGTCTTTAAGAGAGTAGAACTGCTGATGTATTTTGAGAGGGTGAAGCAAATGGGGTGTTACAATTAAATTGCAGGCACACATTGGTGATATGAAATACAGCAGGCTGAAAATAGGAATTTGAAACTCAGCTTGCCAGAACCACAAGTTGAGATGGCTCTTGGAAACATCCCTTAACTGTTCCCTCATGCTTTCCATCTGGCCCTTTCCTATCTGACTAAATGGAGGAGGTAAAGTATACTTTAAAGTACACTAAGAGTCATTTTCTTGATTTAAGAAGTTTGTTAATTATGACTTATGGGTAGATGGAGGGGCAGGGGGGCTACTCTGCTTGAAATAAAAAGACAACACCTTCTCAGACTGTGGGAAGTGTCCAGAGCATCCTGGCTCACTTCTGAGAATGAAGAGGATTTAGGCATGTAAATCTTAATTCACCAAAGTATTAGCATTGTACTTATCTATAGAGCTAGTTATTAAGGAAGCTGTAAATAATATAATGTTAAGAAGTTTAGTGCGTTTGTTGAGGTATAAATGCTGTGTGAATGAGTTCTCTTGCTGGGTGAAAGTCATGGTATACTGTGCTCTACATATCTACAGAGAAGTAAAACTTGTCATCCTTATCTAAAGGATTTTCATAGAATCATAGACTAGACGGGGTTGGAAGGGAACCTTTAAAGGTCATCTAGTCCAATCCCCCTGCAGTGAGCAGGGGCATCTTCAGCTAGATCAGGTTCCTCAGAACCCTGTCCAACCTGACCTTGAATGTTTCCAGGGATGGGGCATCTACCACCTCTCTGGGCAACCCGTTCCAGTGTTTCATCACACTCATCATAAAAAATTTCTTCTTTATATCTAGTCTAAATCTACCCTCCTTTAGTTTAAAACCATTAGCCCTTGTCCTATTGCAACAGGCCCTGCTAAAAAGTTTGTCCCCATCTTTCTTATAAGCCCCCTTTAAGTACTGAAAGGCTGCAATAAGGTCTCCCTGGAGCCTTCTCTTGTCCAGGCTGAACAACCCCAACTCTCTCAGCCTTTCCTCATAGGAGAGGTGTTCCATCCCTCTGATCATTTTTGTGGCCCTCCTCTGAACCCTCTCCAACAGGTCCATGTCTTTCCTGTGCTGAGGACTTCAGAGCTGGACGCAGTACTCCAGGTGGGGTCTCACCAAGGTAGAATAGAGGGGCAGAATCACCTCCCTCGACCTGCTGGCCACGCTTCTTTGGATGCAGCCCAGGATACGGTTGGCTGTCTGGGCTGTGAGCGCACATTGCTGGCTCATGTCCAGCTTTCCATCCACCAATAACCCCAAGTTCTTCTCTGCAGGTTCTTCTCCACAGGGCTGCTCTCAATCCCATCATCCCCCAGCCTGTATTGATACAGGGGGTTGCCCTGACCCATGTGCAGGACCTTGCCCTTGGCCTTGTTGAACCTCATGAGGTTCACATGGGCCCACTTCTTGAGCTTGTCCAGGTCCCTCTGGGTGGCGTCCAGGTCCCTCAGGCCTGTCAACTGCACTACTCAGCTTGGTGTCGCCTGCAAACTTGCTGAAGGTGCACTCGATCCCACTGCCTGTCATTGATGAAGATATTAAACAGTTCTTGGGAGCATCTTTTCAAAAGTTCCAAAACTTGGGTTTTTGAAAGTACTAGGAAAATCTTAAGACTCTGAGCAATAAACAAGAACACTTAGCTTAGGGCCTATTAGGTTATTACCCCCTAGCTGTCTACTGTACCCACTGCCCTCTATAGAAGTATTTGAGGGGTTTTTGTTGATTCCTGCACCTCCATGGTTGACAAAGCAGATTTTTAACACAAACTGAAATCCATGTCAGCGTGCTTGAAATTGGTGTGCAGGAAGCTCCAGGATTTCAGGAGCTGGCTGACAGTTAGTACAAAAGACTGTGTAGCCGGGCAGGACAAATACCAGGAGTTTGTAGCCTTGCCAGCTGCTTTAAGTGAAGCTGTCACAGCACACTTAAGAGTGCTTAGATTGTATTTGGTGAGTAGAAAGGGGCTCTAAAAAAGATGTGAAATGGGAGAGGTGAGTAACAGCCACCTTCTACCCATAATCTACCTCTTTTCCTCTTGCGTTCAACCAGTAAATGCTACTTTTGTCTGTGACTCAAACTCTACTACTTGTGTGTTCAGTGAAGCACCCTTCCTGTTTATAGACCAGTCACTTTTTTCTTTTGAAGAAATTCTTTTTTGGCCAATTCCCCCCCTCCCCCCCCGCCCCCCCGGAGAAGACATCCTAAAGATATAGTATAGTAAGATGCAGTTTGCTGCTGCTTCTCCCAACTTCTTCTGGCTACAGGTTCAGCGTGAACCTGAGGATATCAGTTAAGCTCAGTGCTTGTTTATCATGACTTTGAATTATTCAGCTGATACAGATGCTGGGAGGCTGCAGAACTGTTTTGCATATCCTGTCTATGCATCCATTTAGCTTCTGAAGCCTAGGAAAAGGATGTCGAAGGGAAAAAGTCGTTTTTCTGATGCTGTTCTCTGCTTTGCTTACTTAAGGAGGAATTGTGCATTTCTCAGGCAGATAAAATCTCTGGCTTCAGATCTATATGCAGATTAATAATATCGTCTACTGATATTAGGGTAAAATTCTCCTTTGCAAAATGAAGTTCTGCTTAGAGAAAACTTGAGCAAGAAATTTCCAGACTCTCTTTTTTTCTATTTATCAGTTATAAAATACTGCCATACAATTCTCCAGGATAGAAGTAAATGTATATTTAATGCTTACACTTTTATTTGAAACCTGGTATACTGGACAAACAGCAGGAAGTGCTTAAATACAGATTTTGTATATAGAGATATTGCAAGTTTAAAATACTAGAATTAAAACAAATGTGAGATGTTTGTCACTGTTCTTCCACAAAGGGGTGCAATAGTGATGTGTTAGAGCAAAGACTAAGCAATGTTTAGTGTTAATGATGATGATAAATGAAAAATGATATTTTAAGGATCTTTCACTTTTTTTTGTTTTGAACTTATATGTAAAAATTTAGGGGTGTTTTTTAACTGTTTATAAGAATGATTTTTATAGAAACAGTATATGCATAATTTTAAAGCACTTCAGGTCATTGAACTGGTGCTTGGCAGCTGAATCACTTAATTTGTTCAGTAAAGTGAGCGTCTTGTGTATTCTCTTGTAAAAAATTTTTTGCCAAGTTGTTGAAAAATGGTATCTGCGAGTTCTGTTTGATCCGTTTTTAATCACCATGTTGTTCAGTTGCATCATTTTGCTAACTACAGCTCAGTTGCTCTTTAAGAAGGCAGTTAACTGATGCAACTACTTTCATGTAACTTCATTTCACAGAAGCCAACTTTCTCTTCCTCTGCACCCACCCATTTTTAGCTTAAGTCTTGTTTTCCATAAAAAGTGGTGGGCACATGCTAAGAGGTTTTTTTAAAAATCACCTAGAAAGTTTTCCTTACAGGACATCTATATAAATTTGTAATTTTTAAGATATGCAATTGTTTCTGAAATCCCATTACAGTAATTTTTTGGTTCTGCTGTATTGACTGGCAAGAGGCAATGTGTGCTTTGACTGCTGAGTTATATGTATGTTTATTGGCCATCAAGCAATTTAAATAACAATAACAGTTGAACTTCTGCTACAACCTTCCCCTCATCTGCTGCATTAATTCGCACTTTTTTTACTACCATGGATTGATCTTTTCTTGGGAAGGCTGTGCAGATATGTTTGTCCTTGATACCTGTATCCCATGTCATCTTGGTTTGATACTGGGTAATCTGTTCTAGGGTGGTTGTGGTTTGGGAAGTAAACCTGGCATGATGGCCTAAGTTAGGTTTCCTAGGGAAATCACAGCAAAAATACCTGAAATTAAGGGAAAAGCTAGGTGTGGTTTAAAAAAAATCCACAATGCTTTAAATGGTTACCAATTAGTGACAATCAAGGCTATTTTTTAAGGAAAAAAAAAATTTGTAATCACTTTTTTTTGGGAAAAAAGGGGATTTGATTGAAATTTAGTTGCTTGGTTTCAGGTGTAATCAGACAAGTTCTAAAAGAATCCAGATAGATGAAAACTGTAGTCAGCAGAAGCTGTAGTTAAGAGGCTAAAATTGTACTTACTCACTGCTTTGCATGCACATTTCTAAANAGTTGGGAAGTTAGAAAGAATCCACAAAACTAACTTCACTGTTTGATTTCATGCAAACCCATTAGAAGCAATGTGATTTCACAGATGGACATGAAAAAACTCCTTAGATGTTGAAGGAATAGAATACTGCAAGAATAAATAGTAATGAAACAGGAAAATAAGGCAATAAAGTGCAGTTAGTTCACTTCCCACAACAGAAAGACAATTTATAGTTTTAACTGTAGCATCTGATGGTTGAATTTGGCATGTGGAATTTTCAGAACATGAATAAAAATTATCTTAGGTTATTTTGGTTTTAATTGAACTGTAGTTTAAAAAAACCAATCTCATCCTTAATTTTGTTCACTTTATGTGTAAACTTAGACATAGTGAATTGAGAATCCCTGGTTACCATCTTAAAAAAAAAAAAAAAATAACTATACTTCGGGAAAGCTTGCATTTTTTTTTTTGCAATAAAAATGAACTTAAAATAGGACATATGCTATAAACTTAAGGTTATGTTTGTTTTGCATGTAAAGGTAAAGATGCAAAATGGAGCTCTTGTTGAGCACAACAAATTCAAACAACTGCAACTTTCAACATGCACAGTATTTGGAAAAACTTGAGAACAAAAACCAAAAAAACCCCCACCACTTCTTATAAAATTTCACTTTTCTGCCTTACTACTAATTTTCCAGTCATGTTGCACACTTGCTTTATCCTATAAAGCAAACTACACCTATGTTTACATTGCAAATTTCCATGGCTTCTGTGTTTTTTTTAGAATTGTATGCTGTCAATTATACAGAATATACCTGGAACTTGTCTTTGTCTTCTGCTGTTTACAGGTAGCAAAACAGAGACTTGTCTTCCTTCTGCTTGGAAGTGTAGTACAGCTTGTTCTTGAGTGCTTACTTTATCTGTGCTTTCTTGCCTGTTTTTCTTCTTTAATCGTATATCAAACAAAGTGTTAATGATGGGGAGGTATGGAGTAGCTTTTGCATGAAAATAGTGCTTAATTATCTATTCTTTTCATCCCCCAAAATAAACATTTTAAGGTATGAATTTAATCTGGGAGTAATAACCTCTGTGTACGTGTGTGTGGGTGTATATCAAAAAAGCTCTTTCTTCTTTGTTTTGTCCCTTTTTGCTTTTTTACTACTGACTGTGGTTTTACTACTGTGTTTTCTAGTATTTTTTTACTGTTCAGTAGAAAAGTTCTGGAAAAGTTTTATGGATCTGAGACTTAATTGGCTGAGTCTATGCCTATGACTGGAGGTGGGGAAGAGAGAGGAGTATGTGTTATAGAATTTTTTTCTTTTTTTAAATCCTTTCACAAGGCTTTTTTTCAGTGTTAATTTAGCAGACTAGGGTCTTTCAGAGGCTTAGTTGCATGATGCAACCCATATAGCAACATGTTACTGCTGAAAGTGTGTGTGGGTGGGTGTGTCATGGTTTTTCCTGGTTATGTGCTGTTCCCGCTTCCTGTGCTTGCCCTTGCATTTTTCTTGGTGCAGATTCAGCACACTGAACTGGCAGAAAACAAAAGTAATCTCTCTCCATTTCTACGCACCCCATAAAAATTTGCACTGGCTTGGGGGAAGTTAGCAGGTTAAGTTTGTTTATTGCTAAATAGGCTTTTTTCTTTTTTTTTCCTTTTTTTTTTCCTTTTTTTCTTTTTATACTGTTAATCAAATAGGCTCTAGAGTTGGCACAAGTAAGAGGGTGGGACCATGTGGTCCATTAGCAGCTGTATTTTTTTATCAGGCAGCCTGGCTGGGAGCTGCCTTAGTTGAACAGAAATGTATATCTTTACTTTTATTTCTCTTCTATTTTTGTTCAGTGCCAAACACAAACTGATTGTTTCTTAGCTGCTGCTGTCAAAGGCTAAAGGAAGATACTGTCTTTGCTGTAACATTTCTCCCCACGCATACAACCCACTGGCC
>WAAD01009109.1:1994-16852 GCA_013389945.1 Fregata magnificens
TACACAGCAAAACCTGGGAGAGTTTCAGAAGTGGAAGGTGGCTTGCAGAAATGCCAAGCAGTGAGGAAGAAGCAATGCTGGCAGCATCCACATCAGAGATATCCCTCGATGTCTCCATATGGCCTAAGCTTCTTATTTTTGGCAGGCTCTTTTCTCTCTTCACTGCTGCTTCTCATTCACTGTGTGGACTCATTACTATTATAAGCAGGTATGAAGCTCAAAACAAAAGCTTACTTAATACAATAAACCGAAGGTTGGTTGTGTTATACAAATTTTTGAAAATTAACAAAATCAGCAGCTGTTCACGTACAGTCTGTGACTGGAAAAAAGAGCAAGAGCAAGCAGTTAAACAATTCACTGAGGATGGGTATGGATATGCTCAGCTCAAATAGGCTTTGCTTAAGCTGAAAATTTTCAAATATGTTTCTTTTGTGGTATAGTACCAGGACCAGTGATGCTGGTAGCACTTACAGAGACCAAACAAGTCCTCTTTTTCTCCATCAGCTCAGGTGCAAATTAATTCTTCCCAGTGTCAGTTTCTGCCAGTGCTTGTTGTAGGTGTTGCTACGGAGCTGTGTAACAGTCTGGGAAACTTCTCCACTTCTGGCACTGCTTTTAAGCCCAACAAAGTTTGGGTTCTTAAGTTGAACTCTTTGAGTCAAAGATAAGGGCAATGTAGGTTAATAATGAAAATACTTGAACATGGGGTAATATGATCCTTAAAAGTGTTGTCAAGATCTGCCTCAGTGTAGCAGCATTGAATGAAAAGACTTCTGCTACTTGAGGCACACCGTATTTTTTCTCCAGGTTTGAACTCTCTGGGTAGTAACTCAATAAGAACTCAGTCAAATGGAGACTTTGATTACTTGATCATGACGAAGCTGACTGGCGATTCAGGTGAATTTGAAGTTTATCAGTGAAAGAGACTCTCTCAGCCTGAAAAAAAGAAAAAAAAGAAATACAGTATGACATGACAGCAAACAACCAGCAGCAAAAGTGAGATGAGACAGCCTGTTTTACAGGGGAAGTTATACTAGTGGAAGAGAAGGTATCCTAAATCCATTAGCAATCTTTGTCCCAAGTCTAGAGGGTACATGAGATTAGAGAGGAAAATGCAGCAGAGAAACAGAAAAACCTCGGTATTTTTTTTTTTGTGCATCTTTCTTTTGCGATCAAGCATTTGTTTTTGAAGTGTTCCATAATCTGTGTTTTGCTTGCTTTTGCTACTACACATCCTTTACATCAGCATGCCCTGTAATGTAGAACTTCAGGAAACACAATTTGTTCCTGCCAATAGTCATCCTCAGTTTACCCCACCTTTACCCTGCTTTTTGCATCCATGTCCTCTGTTCTGTTATTTTTCATTCTGGACATTCTAAACCTCACTTCTTCCACTTCAACTTTTTTCTGTGTGGTGTTATGTTCAAAATGTGTTTCAGACTTTCTATCTGCACATAGGCTCAATAGTATTAACGTGTTTCTGCTTCTGTAGGCATCAATATTAAAGTTCCCATACATTTCAGTGTTGCTGAATCAAGCCTGATGTTACTAACATCTAAGATAATGAATGCATTATAACGTGCATTTGTATTTGTATATATAAAAGTGTAATAAATGATACATACACTATGGACATTTCTGTAGCAATGAAATTACATTTAAGAGGGCATCTTTAAATCTGTGGCTAGAAGTCTATTACCAAAAATCTTATTTTATAAGTAATTAATTCTGCTGAAAAGCTATAAAGAATCTTAGAAACACTTGTTTTCATGTCTTATACATCTCTCTCTCTTTTTTTTTTTTTAAGCTCATGCCTTCAATGCATGTGCCAAATAGTTTAGAAGCAGAAAAAGTCAAAATTTAGGGCCTGGAATTAACATCCATTAAATTGGTTACAACTTGTCAGAGACCATTCTAAGGATTCTCTTTTGTTAATGAACGGCCATTTTACTGTTGAGGGTGAAAAAAAAGAAAAAAAAAATCAGGTTCCCTATAATGACAAGACTTGTTCAAGAGCAAGTATTCTTCTTTCTAGTTTCCAGGTTCTTCAGCAGTAGCTAACTATCAAACACTATTCCCCAAGCTGTTCATACTGCAGCTGAAATAATCAAGAATGCTGGCACATGAACAAGGATACAGTGTTAGTTTTTGCAGCATTTAAAACAAAAGATAAAATCATTACCAAATAGGCAGGGACAAGAGTGGTAGGGGGAGATATTTTATTTCAGACTCAAACGTTTTATGACAAGCATTAAAGCAACAACTATACTGAAATGAGTAGATGACCTCCCCAAAAATTTGAAACAATTTCAAAAAAATGTGAACATAGAATAAAACATAATAGCAAATGGTTATAAGGGCACTGTGCTGTTGTTCAAAGAACACTCCATTAATCAGAATAGTGAAATGCTAATATATAGAATATTAATATATTTGCCTTTTATGATCTTTGTTTACTGGATGATCTGGGTGTTAGGTATTGAGTTATTCAAAAGCAACTCAAGTTAAAATTTCATCTCGAAGTTGTATATTTCAAGATTGGCATCTGACAGTTCATTAAATAAAGATTGATTTCTAATATCTTGTGTTTTGGGGGTGGACATTAAGTGTTGAGTACTAGCACAGTTCAAAAGGTATGTATAAGTCTCTGTGTATTTACAGTGGTTTTTTAAAAAGTTATTCCTGACTAGCTGAGAAAAATGTTTAGAATGAGGACTTTTTGACATTTTTAAACCTGAAATAACTTTTAATATATGACTATTATTATATGCATGCCAAGCAGTGACAAATATAGCTACAGCCTATATGTGAGTTTTACACTGTGAAGCAGCACAGATGTGCCATAGGGAAAATACAGAGTATTTATACGTTCTTAGATAATTGTCACTTATATGCATACAGCTCTGGAAGAGCTGCTACTTAGCAGCTGTGACAGTACTGAAAGTAAGGACAGCTGTCAGGTCTGGCTCCCCAGTGTAACATGGTGTGGAGAGGTGGGTGGTATAGCAGAGGGCAAAAGTTGTGTCATGTTAATTTTGTCTCTGGGTGTAGCTTTAAGATGTCCAAATTGTTCCCAGGATGTTACACAAAGTTGTGAGCAAACTAAATTGTACAATTTTCCAAAATACTGCTTTGAGAAAAATAAGAAAAAAGTGTTGTGCTGCTGACAACCATCAGCTAAAAACCAAATGGTGCTGCCTATGTGGGGAGAAGGAGTGGGAAGGCTCCACGAGGGAAGAAGGAAAGGTACAATTCTTTTCCATAAATCACTGCCTAAAAAATTTCATATGAAACAAAATTAGAAAGTAGTTTACAACTCTGTGACATTACAATAATAATAACATCTATGCTATTGAAAAACCTTTGAGGAAAATTAGGTATCCTATGGCTGTGGTAGTGCTGCTACCATTTCTTGTCTGATATGACTGGTTTTGTTTCCTCCTCTTCTCCCCAACCCCCCACGATGCCAGATCACGGTTTTCCCAGAGCTGCCACATTGATGAACTTATTTGAAGTGTGTTTGATCTAGGTGTAGTGTGAGACCATACTATCAAAGGCAGAAGTTGCACCTTTTCTTGGCAGCGAGTATTTTCTTCAACTACACTATGCGTCTTCTCACACATACTTAAACCTAAACGGCACAGACCATCCTCCTGTCAGGAGGGGTTTTACAACTCGTGGGGCTGGACATAAAGTGGGCCCCTGCTCAGGTGAGCGGTTGTTTCTGCCAGCAGCCAGAAAGCCAACAAAAACAAGAGTGGAGCAGGGAGGGCAGGTGGTTTGCTCATCGCGAGGGAGGAAAGGTAAGCGAACTGTTGCTAGGCAATAGATTTCTGGATGACGGGTCCTCTGCTTTGCTAAGTGACCAGAGTAATTATTTTTGGCAAATCTGTGCAGAGCTCTGGGGGTTGTCACTGGCTTGCAAAGAAAGAGATGGGTGTATAAATATACAAAATGTATGCAATGCTTTTATAAAACTGGAGGGGATGCAAGAACGTTACCTCACATGCTTTCCTTCGCCTCTCTGGGTGGTTTTCTGGCTTTCTGAACTGGTTACCCTGATGTGAATCAGGTTTGTCCAGATCATCCTCTGAGGTCCTCTCCAGCAGCTGCCGAGGCATGTCATCCGTGCCATGTTTGTTGGCGCTTCCAGTTGGAGCAGTGAAAAGCCAATGAGCCAGCGCTGCTCTTGGATAAGCTGCAGTGGCAGCAGGTGCTGACAGTGTGGATTGGTAACAGCCACTTAAAAACCTGACGCCCTTGCCAGCTTTCTCCTCAGCAGGATTGTGCTGTACTGTGCTGCTGGCTGCAAAGAGTTCTTCCAATCAACGCTGAAACAAGAGACGGAGATAAATAGCTCCGACCTTTACTGATTGTGTCTGCGCTGCATGAGGAAGCATAAAACTACACTCCCAAATTTCTGTTGCAGTGTTTACTCCAGCCATTAAAACCTGATTTGGACCCTGAAGATGAGCACTTTGCTTCCTCAGTAACCCTGCTCAAGAATCTGCAGGGCATGTCCTTTAAATCTCATGCCAAGGCCACATATTTTTGTTTTCAGACTCCACAATGTAGGCAATATTTTTTGGGTTGGGAAAAACCCTGAAATAAAAATTGCGTAATCTTTCTGATAATGGTGAGTTTTGTCGTCAAAAGCAACACAGGAGCATAATGCAAACCAAAGTGCTTACTCATTATTTTAGGGTTGAATCTAACCCTCTCACTACAACTTATTATGAAACCTTAAACAACCTAAACATTACCTAGTTTTGTGTTTCATTACAGATTTGAAACTCAGCCCAGGTTCAGGGAAAGGGTGGTGTGCTGGGTTTCCCACCCCTTTTTTTTCATAAAGCTTTTTGAGAAACCTGGGGGTCATTTTGAGACTTAGGATTCAAAACCCAGTGAAACTCAGCAATTCTGCTTTCCTTTGTGGGGATATTTTTTAACTTTTCATTTGAACTTGAAAATCAAAGCAAACCTCAGGCAACAATTTCCTAAATATTAAAAGTGAAGAGAGGGTTTGTGTAAACACCTGTCAAGCAAAATGGTTAATTTTGTTCAGCCTGTGCTTTTGCATTGCTGTGCGAGGTGCTATTCTTGCACACAGTGCTGAGGTCCATCCCCCACTTTGCTGGTGCCCATTAAAGCAGAACATCGGTGCTGCTGACCCCAAGTCCTGCTGGAAAGAAGTCCCAGTGCAACCCGGGGCATCTTGCAAGTGACCTGGCAAGGGGACCGATGAGAGAGAGTGAAGTCAGGAAGGGATGAGTGACCACTGGAGTGGCTGGGAGACGCGCTGCCACAGGACATTAGCCTTGTGGCATTTATCACAAGGTGTGATCCTTGCAGAGAGGATGGTAGAGGGTGGGAGAGAGGCTTCTTTTTCTGGATTGCAGTTAATGCTCAGTGGTTTAGGCTGGTGCTGTTTGCAGTTCCCCTTGCCAAGGGAAGGAAATTGATCCTAAAATGTGTAAATATGTAAAAATTATGTAAAAAAAATGTAAAGATAGGTAGATGCAGCCCACTGTAATTACCTTCGAAGCATGTATTTTTTTCCTGCTGCACGTTGCTGCTGGTACAGGTCTGGCTAAAAGGGCTTGCCTGAAGCAGCAGCACTTCTTTTTCATCTGCTGTTTTGTTCTCAGGGGACTTTCTGTAGTTGGCAGCCTTAGTGGGAGAAGATCAAATAGCTCTGGCAGCTTTCGTAGCAAGGTAGGATGTCATTTAAATAAAATGATGCACATGTATGGTGTAAGTCAGCCTCCCTGCTGAGAGGGCATAACAAACAATTAAAGAACAGTTTCCTCTGGGGATGAATGGCTTTCAGGGAACTATTCCAGTTCATATGTGAATTATATATGTATTATTAGGGACAAGTGATCTTGTAAAGTGAAATATATGAGAAAAGCCTCTGACAACACTGTGTGTAACCACAAGGGAGCTTGGCTGTGTTTGCTGATGAGGGGGAGAATCTTTAGTGGACTGCAGTCAATAAAATGTGTTAAAGAAACTAGAATAGCCATAGCGCCTAGCTGAACAGCAGAACATGAACTGATAAAATGTAAACTCAATGAGAGTAAAATCATCCATTTAATTTTAGCTTGAAGAGCAGAGCTAGATTACCTCCAGTTTACTGCTTGGAATGCTGCTGTCCAAATGGAATATGTGCATGTGTATGCACTGAAGGCATCAAAGCCAAAATCCAAAATTAGATGAAATTACATAGAAACAGCACAGAGTAAAGGAGTGCATCTCTGATTTACTGGGACAGGGATTAAAATGAGTGATAAGGGAACAAAATAGAACAGATAAGCAAACTACTGTAATTGGGACTCATCTTCTGTTAGCAAAGAAGTAATTTTTCCACAGGTGACTCCAGAAGCCACAATAGTGTTGGGTCATGGGCTCATATGTTTTGCAGATGACAGACAATTGAGGTTTTATGCTTATAACAGCTGATGGCTGCTAATGTGGTGACTGAGAGGACTGCTCAGTGATATACCTATTGAATTAACAAACAGCATGGGTCCTCTAAAGAAGTTTCTAACGTCTCTTGGTACAAAGCTCTGATATGTATTGCTATCAGAGATGTGCAGAAAAATTACAAGGGAGGTCCCAAAAATATGTTTAGAAAAATACAAATCCTGCCAAAGCTTTTCTGAAGTGCTCTTTGAAGTTGCATCTGTGGGAACAAGAGAAGAAAGGGGACGTTTAGTCCAGACTCAAACTGTAGATGAAAGGAAGTTGAAAAGTGGTTTGACATTTTTAAGAGATGAGTAATATTAAGAAGCTTGACCCTGTATAAAAGGAAATCTGCTGTTTCGATGATTGTGGACAAGACTGGAATTTTAAACCAATAGATGGAAACACTTTTTATACAGAGCTTTAGTGCAATATAGTGCATTAACTTGAGTAATTCTTTAGTACCTGAAATCACAAAGACTAAGGGCTCCACAGGACAGTTGTGTTAAATTCACCCGTCTAAGCTGAACAGCCTTCTTTCAGAAATGCAACTTTCCTGACCAATTATCTTATCCCATTGTTCTTTCTCGTTATTTAATAGCTAAAAGAGGTTCTTTAAAAGATTTCATGCGATTTTCATGTTTTGCTGCCCTGATATTGAAACATTGCATGTTAAATCATTGCTTCAAATTTTATAAATATTGAATCACTAAGGATTGCCATAGATACAATATTTGTCGCTCATACGTGATAATTAATCATGTTGCTATTTTGGGATTAGTATTTAATCCCGTCTGCCTGCCTGAAATCTTGTTGTTCGTGGGAGCAATCAACCCAGCATTTCATTCTTACAGGTTTAATATAGAGAGGTACACAAGTCACAAAAGATAAACACAAATAAGTGCACTTTTATATCTGACTTAAAAGTCTAATGCTTTCATCTACCACAGAGCACCATAGTCTTGCTACTGCTGCCCTTTTGCTGAACTTGTAGAGAAGTTTTATTTTATGGAAAGCCACTTGGCATTACTTGCTTCAATGTGCCCTTATTTGCTCTCTTCTGATAGGCGCACTCTATGGCTTGCAGCACTTTGAAGCAACAGCAGTTCAGCTCTTTCATGAATAATGTTAACTTTTCATTGTTTCCAGTTGTGCTAGCAAGACCAAGTATTCTGTTGTTTTCTCTGTGGTACTTATGCTTATTGTTTGAAGTTTTCCTTTGGTAAAAAACCAGACTGAACTGCCTTCCCCAAAATACCTGAAAGCACTTTTTAAAGCGTACAGAAAACACTGTATACAGTATATTTTATGTGTTTATGTTATACATATGCAACAATGCCTACAGAGTGATCCTCCCTTATGTCTAGTCTGAATTCTTGTGGGCCTTTTGTTTTGACACTGTTCTCCAGACAGGATGCTTCTGTTATTGATAGAAGAGACTGTGAAATGCTATGTTTCGACTGAAAGACTAGAAGTTGTAAAAATCTCTGGTGGGATTACATTTAATCACTAATATGAACAACGTGGAAACATGCAACATTATTCCTATATGATTCTCACTTATTTTTGTATACAATGTTTGATCTTACAAAATCTTATTCATGAAATTAAGGTGTGTAGAACAATATATGTATACATGGGGAAGGTTTCTTTTAAACACTGTTGAAGATTCATAATATAGGCTCATAGAAAATATTTTTATATAACCTTTTAAAGTATGTTTTATGTAGACTTTTTGGTTTGTTTTTATCCTGGGAAAACTTCAAACAACCTTCTTCAAAAGGGTAAATTGCTGTTGTGTCACTTAAGAGCCTTTTTACGGATTTGGAGTGAAAAATATTTTTAATTTAAGAAGTGAAGTTAGGTTCCTGAGCATGCTCTATGTACAGCAATTTACAATTATTGAAGTAGTTTGATTTAACAGGCTGTATCTCTCAAAGAATGAGGAGCACTCACATTACAATGTGCAAGCTCACAGGTCAGAACCCGATCACTTCCAAACTGAAGAGCTTATAAAAAATGTGAAGTACTCTAATAATTTTAAATTACTCTATATTGCACACTTTCAGGTCTCTGATCACCTCCAAATTCAAGTGCTTATAAAATTGCTCCAATAATTTTAAATTGCTATGTGCAGAGTGATTTAAAATTGTTAAAGTGCTTCAAAGTTTTTTAATAAGTACTTTAATTTAGAAGTGAGTAGAGAAATACTCCACTATACCTTCAAGAGATTATTAAACTGATGTAAAAATTCACCATCTGGAAAGAAAATTAAACTGTTTCTTTAAAAAAAGGGAAAGGGGGGGGGGGAGGAGAGAGGGAAGAGAAGAAGGTATAAGAGGTAGCAATATCTTAGTGGTGGAGAATATAAGGATGAGATGAAGATGAAATATACCCCCAAACCTCACAGAGTAATAGGGTCCCAGTTTTCTTTGCTGTGTGAGAGCTGAGTTAATAGGACTTCAAAACTTACAGCAGCTGCCTAAATGTGGCCAGGAGGCTCTCCTTAAATTTATAGCAGCACCACCCTGAACGTTATGTCAAGATGACAGTGACAGAGGAAAGGGATCCACATGGTTTAGGAAGAACACAGCTGGCAGACACAGAATCTCTCAGGCTATTCAACATCTAGGCTGATACTGAGCTGATACGCAGATGCACACTTTTTCCTTGATGTACCTTGTGCTGTGAAGCTGTGTGGCACTCTTAAGTTGCAATTCTTTGTGTAAAATAAACAAATGATTTGTTAACTTATTTCTGAAACAACAGTTCTAAGAACAGCATTTCTGCCTAATAAAACACACTTTCCATAACTGTGGTTCTTTCTTTTGTTCCACCCCAACCCACCATTTTATCACATTCTTCTACTAGAAATGGGGAACAAAGATAAACACTCATGAAACACAGCAAATTAAAAATGTAATTGCCATTACGGTAATGAAATTTGTACTTCAGATGTTTCCTCAGTTGATGTAACACCTTTTGGTTTTAATAATTTGCCTTGAATTTTGACATATTAATGATATGCCTAGTAGGAACAGACCTTCCTATACGCTAAAAAAAGCAAGAGAGGCAAAATATCAGACCAGCTACTTGTAAACAACCAAACCAATCATATAGCTATAAGTTTTGTATGAAATACTTATCCAAGTAGGAGCACTTATGTGATAGCCTTAGCTGAATTACCTTGTATGAATATGTATTTTTCCTGAATATATCCTTGTTACCGATCCTCAGAGCCTGGTCCAGGCAGACTTTTGACAAGTGCAGCCTGCGTTGAGATTTTTGAAATACTTGCAAGAAAAAAATATCCAGAGCTTTCTTCTTGAGGGATATCCAAGCAGAGGGTGGGCTCAGTTGGCGGCAATGAGCCAGGAGGAGCTGGCAGGGGCACGGAGAGGACAAGGAGGGTGTTGGCAGCTGGGGCTCAGAAGGCAGAAAGGGATGAGACAAGCCGCTATTTCTCCCTCTGTTTTTCTTTTTGCTACTGGAAGGATGGTGCTTTGTTTGGTGGGAGTGCACTCTGTGTTTTCAGTACTTGCCTTGACCTTTAATCAATATTGATTGATTCTGTGAAGACCTGAAGTCTCTGACCTCTGGCTGGCTTTGCAAAAGTACAATTAAAAGGCGCTATGTCTTTCAGTTGCTGAAAACACCAGAAATACATGAGGGACAAAACCAAAGTGTGTTTTCAAGCTCATGTGATAACTTTGGCATTATTTGAAAGGCACACTGAGATGGGTGCCATAAGGGAAGCTTTTTGTCTTTCAAACTCAGGATACACAAGTGGGACTAGGGTGTACATTAGAGAGGGAGCAGGTTTCACCTTAGAAATCTCTAAGCTCTTTCAGAAATATCAAACAAATACACAGCTCATGAGTGTCAGAGACCATCAACCTGCCTTCATGGGCTGATTTTAAATTAGGCTACAGACAAAATTTGAAATTAGGCTCTATTATCACATTTATTGTTGTGTCAACCTGTCTTTAGTTCTCAGACACACACAAACATATTGATTGTTCTTTTTTCTACTGGAAACAATTCTTTGGGAACAAAAAAATTCTTTCCTTATGGCTGTGAAATAAAGAGCACTGCAATAACTACCCCACTGATTAGTCATACATGTGGCCTTTAAAGAACTGAACAAAAAGATCAATTCCCTGATTTCCTTTTCATCTGCCTGGACCATGAAGCGTAGACCTCTTGCTTTGTTTTGTGTGTAATGAAGGAGGTAAGGCAGTGTTAGCAGAAAGAAAAGATTATCTCCCTGTGGTAAATATATTGATGTTACAGACAGAGGCAGAGTACAGCACAGAGAGTAATGAGGATCTTGACTGCTTTACTTCCTTCCCTTCCCTTCTCTTCTTTCCAGCTTAGCATTGCTGCACCCCACAGTGAATTGCCAGCTACAAAGAGAAGGAACTGTTTAGGTACTGGCAACTGAGAGCATTTACAATTAGCTGAATTGATTAACCTTTACAAATGCTGTTACTCTATGAGGTTTTTTTTCTTCCACATTAGTTGAACAATACACCTTATTGATTAAACATACTCCTTTACGGTAGTACTGATTTGTCTGTGGCTTCCCCAGTCGTAAAGCCTGCCTCCATAATAGCTGCTGCATGTTCTTGTGAGGACTTGACACTGGAGATTGATTGGCATTATGTAAATAGCTCTCCATGTCTGGATCATCAGGAGTCACACTGCAAAAACAGGAGAAGTAAATCTGCGTTCCAGCGGCTCCTCTAAAGTCTGGGCTGTGTCGAAACAAAGGGAATTATCCTCTTTATTATATCTCACCTACTGTGCACAAGACACATTTTCTTGTCTAGCTGGGAAGACTGACAGCCAAACATAAACAAATAAGTAAGGGACATTATTTGTAACAACATTTATGGCTGGGGTTATGGTATTTTATTTTGTGTACACCACGTGGGGATTTGACAACGGCAAGACTCTGCTTTGCAGTGACATGTGTTTCTAAATCTCTTTGAAAGCTGATGTTGGTGGTGGTGTGATTGGCAGTGGGTTGGCCTTCTTAAGAGAAAGGGCTCTGAGAGATCAAGATCTCTCGGAATATGTGTGTATGGTGCCAGGTGAGTACCTTTCTAACCTTGCAACCCATGAAGTTGCAGGATGATGCGCACAAAATACCATTTGATATTTCTCTCTTATTTTTGGAGAAGGGGTGTGTGGGGGATTCTTGTGATCATGAAGGTTAATGACAGCACATGCTGCTTCACTAAAAACTCATCACACTCTCCCCAGTGTTAGTGTTCACTGTACCTGGGATAACTCTCCACTATAAGAAAGGAAGAGTAGAAATTTAATTTCCTTGCCAGGTCAAGCTGAGGCTTCTTCTGTACAGAGACTTTGATAAATTCTGAATCATGCTGAATTACACATGTTCTACCATTTGCTTTTCAGCTCAGCAGGGACTGAACAGAGAACACCAAACTCATTTCACTGAGGACTGTAGGTAGGATCACAAATGCCTTTCAATAAGTAAAAAAGCCACAAGCCTTCATTCATGTGTAAGAATTACTAAGAATTAGGGTTTTGGCAGCACTGCTTTTCCCAAGTTTTTGACAAAAAAAAAAAGATTGCCAATAAAAATTGAGGGCACATAAAATATGAAGTGGCTTAAATTAAGCATTCTTTTAAATGCAGAGAAACTGGTTTGAAAAGATCTATGATCTAGCGAATGTTAACACGGAAGATGTAAACAGTACACACATACATATAGTTTATATATTGAGACATATGGTAACATGTGCATGCAATATATTAAACATATATCATCAAGTATTTAAAGCTTAATATAAGACAACTGATGTCATTCCACGGATCAGAGGAACAATGGTGGCACTCAGCCATTTCTTTTCTGAGTAGCTGCTGTGTTTTTAAAAATAAAAAATCAGGGAGCTGCTGTAGCAAAGTCTGTAGCATTCACAGCATGACAAACAAATTAGAAAACAGCAGATGCAGCACAAATTAAGATGTATTTAGCACAGCAGCCCATCAGATATGTGAAAGTCTTTTGTATATCAGCTTTGCAAGGTTGATGTATTGCACTTTAGACAGCTGATAATGAACCCTTCTAGCAATTAGAGGTGGAAATACTGAGGATTTGAAATTGTGCTGTTCCCAGTGGGGGAGGGGAAAAACCCCCCAAAACCCTTAGTGAGAAATTTATTGCTTTGTGTGTGTGCACTGGGTAAAACAAAGCAAATGTTTCAGTTTATGCACATGCACATTTTGAATTTCTCGCTTATTTTTTACATTTAATGCTTGTGTAATTATTATTTCATTTTATGTGTCATTTAATAAGTGTGTATTTCTTTGTTGATGTTATGTGAGTTTTATGGCCAGCACAATGTCTCTTGCTTTATGTGGTGCATTATTTAGTCATCTGGTGGGAGGACAGTAATTTCAGTAATCTAGTCTTCAAACAGCAATAACCCTTTCCATGGCTTAAGTAATTTACTTCTTTACAGTTTTATTGCATTTTGCTTTTTTCCCTAATGCTTCTGCTACACTTTCTCTTTCTGCCACCCTTTCCAGAGCCCAAAGCACAGATTAAGAACCTTGATGGAGGCTTTGTATATGTGAAGGTTGTGGCTTTGAAGCCCAAACTCAATTCTGTGCTTGATGCTCCTAGATGCTGAGTGCTCAGCTCCAAGGAGATGTAGTAGAAATAGAGAGTACTTAGTAGCTCACATGCCCGAGCCCCCTGACGAGAATAGCATATTACAGTGGAGCTGGGATCTGTCTGCTATATAGATAATAATAGTTTCCATTTATATAGGCCCTTTCGTCTGAGAATCTCAAAATGCACTACAAATTATGAATGTGCCACAGCAGCGACATTGTTATGGTTGCACAGAGATTTGAAACTGAGGCAGGCGTTAAACCTCTTTGTTACTTGTGAACAAAAGAATGTATCTTTGTGCATCCTCACCAGACTTACTATAGGTCTTTATAAAAAGTACCGAACACCTTTTCTGTGAACTTTGTGCACCAAAAGGAGTGCGGCCAGCAGGTTGATGGAAGTTATCCTCCCCTTCTACTCTGCCCTAGTGAGGCCACATCTGGAGTACTGTGTCCAGTTCTGGGCTCCCCAGTTCAAGAAGGACAGGGAACTGCTGGAGAGAGTCCAGCGGAGAGCTATGAAAATGATCAGGGGACTGGAGCATCTCTCATAAGGAAAGGCTGAGAGACCTGGGTTTGTTTAGCCTGGAGAAGATTAACACTGAGGAGGGATCTTATCAATGCTTATAAATATCTAAAGGGTAGGTGTCAAGAGGATGGGGCCAGACTCTTCCCAGCGATGCCCAACAACAGGACAAGGGGCAATGGGCACAAATTAGAACACAGGAAGTTCCAGCTGAATGTGAGAAAAAACTTCTTTCCTGTGAGGGAGACAGAGCATTGGAACAGGCTGCCCAGAGATGTTGTGGAGTCTTCTTCTCTGGAAATATTCAAAACCCACCTGGACACGGTCCTGTGCACCCTGCTCTAGGTGTAGCTGCTTAAGCAGGGGCTTTGGACAAGGTGATCTCTAGAGGTCCCTTCCAACCCCTACCATTCTGTGATTCTGTGATTCTGTGATTCTGTGATTCTGTCAACTAACATATCTACTTAGTGTGAATTACAGTTGCTTTAAAATGGCCTTGTGTCGGTATGTGGGCCTGTTTTATTATTATTATTATTAGACACAGTGTTTGTACTTCCCACTCTCAGAGGCCATGCTGCTTGAAGTTGAATGCCTTTTGAAAAAACACACCACCAGCACCAGACATGGGCAACAGGGGAAGCTCAAGCTCCCTACAGCTGCCTGCATAGTGGTGTTGATGGTAATCACCATTTCTCACAGAAAGAGCACCAGTTGGTCCCATCATTGATATGAGCAGAACATATTGTGAAAATGCTTTGAGGATCTTGGTCCCTAGATTACTGTTATGCCATCAGAAGACTGACCTGTAATTAAAAGAAGTATCTGGACCTCTGCAGAGGAAGCATGGGAGGGACTGCGCGAAAAGTGTGTTCTTGTACAACATAGTGAACAGAGCTGCCAGCATACTGCAGTCGGAGGTTGTTGGGAAGACATGAGGGGTCTTGTACATGAATGACAAGGCCCCTTTGCTGTCATTCGGCATTGCTCCTGTTTTCATAAGACATGCATCTGATGACAAAATGAACAACAATTCTTCTGTGATTTCTACTTAGTTTTGCTGATTGTAGGAAGAACTTTCTATCCGTGCTTTACGTTATGGACCACAGAAGGATGAGAACTGCTGCTGTACGGGTGGTGTGGAACCTGCCTGACTCTGACGTGACACTGGACTGGTCCACTGCCAAAGAAAACCACTTCTGACTGGTTGAACTGGGGG
>WAAD01009109.1:19772-34309 GCA_013389945.1 Fregata magnificens
GGGGGGGGAACAATAAACTGAATGCTACAAATTTTTTTCTCTTGCAATTTGCATTTCTGTGACATTTTATTGAATTTGATTGGCATGCCATTAGCTTTACACTATTTAAAAGCAATTCCTGCCATATTTCCAGTGCATCCAAATAATTGAAAGACATGTCACGCAACAGCTTCTTTTAATGACATGCATCACCATTCAGTACTATTGTAATGACATCTCTGCCATTAAGATGTCTAAACCAATATCTGTGGTTTTCCAGTATCGCCCTATACTGCGGTGTAGAGAACCAAGGGGTTTTAAATTATCTGAACGTTAGTGCTAGTTGACAAAGGATCTTTTTTTTTTGTAATGAAGTTTAATAGAATCCTTCAAAAATGAGCCAGGTCATAGAAAATGTCAGCGCTCACTTTATTTAAATTGCATCATTAAAGTATATTTTTTATGCTAAGCCCAAGGAGTTAAGGTGAAACCAGGAAATGCATTTGGTTCTGTTAGTTTACTATATGAGATCCCAGTATTAAGATTTTGTATGGGCTTCACGAAAGCATGGCAGTAGTCTCCTCAGATGCTGAACAGTTTGAGGAAAGGCATTTTAAAATGGGGAATAACCAAAAACTTTCCAGTTGTTTGGCAGAGAAAGCTGTATTTCTGTATTATATTGTCTGGGTGCTAATGTGTATTTGTGATTGCTGCTTTCCAAATTTTTACTACTGACACCAAGTGTCTTTTTTTGGCTGCCAATACTTGGGGCAGAACATAGGTGTATACACACTGTATAGGTGTATACAGTGTGTATAGACATGTATAAACATAGGTGTATACACCACAGGCCTGTCAGTCTCACCTCGATGCCTGGCAAAATTATGGAGAAAATTATTCTGGGAGTTATTGAAAAACACCTGAAAGACAACGCCGTCATTGGTCCCAGCCAGCACGGGTTCACGAGGGGAAAGTCCTGCCTAACTAAATTTCTTTCTATGGCAAGGTTACCCACCTAGTGGACCAAGGGAATCCAGCCAATGTAATCTTTTTGGATTTCAGTAAAGCCTTCAATACTGTCTCTCACAGTATCCTCCTGGACAAAATGTCCAGCATACGGCTGGATAAACACATAATGCAATGGGTGAGCAATTGGCTGATGGGTCGGGTTCAAAGGGTTATAGTAAATGGGGCTACATTGGGCTGGCAACCAGTCACTAGCGGGGTTCCACAGGGATCCATCTTGGGGCCAGTGCTCTTTAATATCTTCATAAATGGCTTGGATGCAGGACTCGAAGGACTACTATCAAAGTTTGCCAATGACACAAAATTGGGAGGAGCTGTGGACACTCTCGAGGGCAGAGAGGCCCTGCAGAGACATCTGGACAAATTAGAGAGCTGGGCAATCACCCACCGTATGAAGTTTAACAAGGGCAAGTGCCAGATTTTGCACCTGGAACATGGCAACCCTGGATGTACGTACACACTGGGGAACGAGAGGCTGGAGAGCAGCACTGCGGAGAGGGATGTGGGGGTTCTGGCTGAGAGCAAGCTTAACATGAGCCCACAGTGTGCCCTGGCAGCCAAGAGGGCGAACCATGTCCTGGGGTGCATCAAGCACTGCATTGCTAGCCGGTTGAGGGAGGTGATTGTCCAGCTCTACTCCGCACTGGTGCGGCCTCATCCTGAGTACTGTGTGCAGTTTTGGGCGCCGCGGTATAAAAAGGATGTGAAGCTACTAGAGAGTGTCCAGAGGAGAGCCATGAAGATGGTGAAGGGTTTAGAGGGGAAGCCATATGAGGAGCAGCTGAAGTCACTTGGTCTGTTCAGCCTGGAGAAGAGGATACTGAGGGGAGACCTCACCGCAGTCTACAGCTTCCTCACAAGGGGAAGAGGAGGGGCAAGCGCTGATCTCTTCTCCCTGGTGACCAGTGATAAGACCTGAGGGAATGGCAGGAAGGTATGCCGGGGGAGGTTTGGGTTGGATATTAGGAACAGGGGGTGGTGGAGCACTGGAACAGGCTCCCCAGGGAGGTAGTCATGGTGCCGAGCCTGACAATATTCATGAAGCATTTGGACAATGCTCTCAAACACATGGTGTCAATTTTGGGGTTGTCCTACACCAGGGTCAGGAGTTGGACTCAATGATGGTGGGTCCCTTCTAACTCAGGACATTCTATGATTCTATGATTCTATAATGTGTATACATTCACAGAATCTCTCACATATAAAGGAAGGAAGGAAGGAAAGAAAGGAAGAAAGAACAAAAGAAATAAAAAAGGAAAGAAAGAAAGAAAGAACAAAAAGAAAGAAAGAAAGAAAGAAGGAAAGAAAAAAAGAAAGAGAGAAAAAATAAAGAAAGATGTATACCCACTATACTTTCCATGAAAAGGAAAGATTAAGAGAGACTGGATGTAAATTCCCAGGAGAGGATTTCACTTACAAATGTTCTTGATACTTTAGTGGATCAAACTTATCTTAAAAGCTGTAAAATAAAACAAATTCTTGCTTCAGGAACAGATTTTCAGGTAGTGACCTTCGTCTGACAGATTTATTAGTGTTCTAGATTAGAATTTCTATTTTAAAAAAGAAAAAAAGAGGAAACTTTTAAAAATGCATCATCATTTAAATTTAATTTTTAAGGAAATTTTTGGTTGGTTTTAGTTCCTATGGGTGCTTGACATTTTATAGAAGTAATTCTGCAAAACGCTTCAGGTTCTTATGAAAAAACAGCTTGGAATTTAAGGAGTTGAAAAGATTTTCCTTTAGAGTGTGGTACTCACAAAATTGAAAAGATTTAGATTTTGCTTTTTTATGTTTGGATTTATTGGGGTTTTTTTCATGTGCAGTTTGCCAAACAGAACATTCCTTTAGAAATTATGTGTTTGTTAAGAGACTTTATCCTGGGAAATATGTGATCAGAAATAAAGTAAATTGGAAGGACTACTGGTAAAATGCTTAACTGTTGGTTGTAATGTGTGTCTTGTTCAGTGCTGTACTTTTCAGGGCAGAGTGAAAGAATTGACAAAATACCCTCCTAAAACACTTTGACATGTGACAGGAAGCTGCTTGCATATGTCATGACATTTTCTAACCCCTTCCCCACTTCATATTCGCAATTGACATCAAAGTATGTTTTCCATTAAAGCACAGGAAGTGAAACAAAATACTATTTCTGATAATCACTCTGCAACATTGTGACAAGCAGTTTTGCCTCTTCCCATCTCATATGTACAGAGCAGTGCTGCTTATCTGTTTGTTATGGGAATCCTCTGGTCTTCTTAAATTCTAAGGAAATGCTGTTGCGATTTTCTTGTTTCAACTTTCACTGCCCATAAGCATTTTTAAAATGGGCCCCAAATGAAATACAACAGCTCAAGTTTGACTCAGTCTGGAATTCAGGGGAATTGGTTATAGAAGTCACTTTCTGCTTGCTGACAAATCGTATTACAGTAGCATCCACATGAATTTCGCTTTCAGCTTCTTTGAAGAAAGAGGGTAAAGGGTTGTTCAGGGTGAGGAAATGGCACACTGAGAGGACATTTAATGTGCTTTGTGTACTGTTTCTTTAATGCAAAATCATGATCTGTTTCTGGAAGAGAGGTAAAGTTAATCCATGAGCATATTTTTTCTCCAAAGAGTTTTGCACAGGCAAAAGCAACAGTTCCCATGATATGCAACTTTATTATAATAAAACCATGATTTTAAAAATTTTTTATGATGCTGATATGTTTTAATACTTCATTTCTATTTTGGTTTACTATGTTATGACAGCACTAGAACAGGAAAAGCTTGATCTTGGAATGATTACTCAGAACCTTACGCAGATGAAGAAGGCCAAGTGAAGAAAAGGTCACTGTAAACTTTTCCTCGCTATGGTAAAATATTCCAGGTAGTATATTTGTAACATCAAGTGCAAATATGTGGGGGGTTTAATTTTTTGTTAACTGTATAGACACTAATTCCCGAATGTAGAAATAACCCAAACAAGAGAAATTAATATTTTGAGGTTGTTCAGAGACCACCTAGCTTTAGGACTCATTCCCTAGGTCTGTGCCTAGCCAATGTTTGGAGTAGGAACTGAGGCACATTACACTGCCCTGTCAAAGAGCTTCATTCCCACCACTGACTAGAGCCGAAACCTCCGACCTTGTGCTTACTGGGCTGAAAGTCAAGTCCCCAGAGCTGTGGGACGTGAATGCCCACTGTGTGCAGCTGAGAGTTGATGGGTAAAATGAGGAGAGAAAGAGTTTCAAAAGAAAAACCAAAGATTTTATAATTATAAAAATCAGCAGTTATGGAAGGAACAGATATATGAAGGTGCAGCTTGGTTGTGATGACCATTTCTGCAGGATTCTGAGTGTAGAATGTGGCAAGACAAGTAAGAAGAACTGTCCTTTGCATGAGGAAGAAGAAAAAAGATGTCAAGGTGTTACAAATTAAATTATTTTCATTATTGCATTCAAACATTAATTAGAATTTTGCCTTTGCCCCAACCCAAAACATCTGATTGGAGCATGTTCCAATTCACAGTATGCACATGTGAATGAAAAAGGTGGTAAAATCCCAATATGTAATTTCCTAGCTGGCTGTTATGTCTCCAAAGGGTAAAGCCAAAGTCTGACATTTGGATATTTGTGAACATTGCACTTCAGCAATTTTAGTCAGAATTTATTCTCTGAAGTAAAATGGTGAGGGTTTTCTACTAGTATTATTTTCAGATGACAATGGTAGAGGTGTGACTGCCCAGTTTGCTCCCACTCCTATTCTCCTAGGACAGAGTGGTGATCTTGAACTAGGAGGTCTGAGCATTTGTGGCAAAACTGTTAATTGCTCTGTGGTTGTTACTGTCAAGTTGTAATATTTTCATTGGGCTAACCTGATGAATAGAACTGCGGCTGTTTTTTTTCTGAAATAATTGGTTTTTCTGTTTTTATATAGTTAAGGTAGAGCATTCAAGGTAGGCCAACTGATAGGCCAGTATCAATATTTTCCAGTGAACTATATTCCTTTCTATAGATTGTCTGTTACCTAGTAAAATATATACTTGGTTGTGAAATCTTTTCTCTTGAGATATTAAACACAGACTTATTGATAAATGTTCTTTTCTGTATCAAAAAAAAATGTCTGGGATAAACTGCTTCAAGTCAGAGAATGTAGAGTTAGTAAGACCTATCGAAACTGTTACTTGACTTTACTGTTTGCCACATTTTATTTCAATGCTCACAACTGGGGAATTTAAAATATCTTTAGTGAGTGCAACTGACTAGTAATTCATCTTTCAGCCCTCAGATATTACTCACTCATTTTTCACAGCATTTTATCTAGGTCATCATAACTCCATATTGCAGGTGCTAATATTTGTGGCTTTTATGAATTTTAAAGGTATGCAAAAAACCAGTATTTTAATTACTTATCACTCAGCAAAATTGCAGATGAAATAACAGGCTGGCAGAAGATAACGGTGGACATAAGTCCTGAATGAATAAAGGTAGTTGTAGATGTGAGGCTCATAACTCTGTTCCCTTGAACCTCAATGAAAGAGAAAGAATGAAAAATCAAATATGCTACCACAACTAAATCTTTCCCCTTGGCCCATTGCAAAGGTATGTCTAGCAGTCTCAAGTACAGTGATCTATGACATCAGGAAGAGCTGAATTTTCTAGGTAATCATAGGTAGCATGAAGGTCACACTGCTAAGCAAAAGCCTAGTGTTGAGAATGAAGCCAAGACCATATTAAATATGAGCTGGATTGTCCACCTTTAGATGTAGTCCTTCAGTGAAAGGAGACCTATGGCAGCCAGGAATTTTTTCATTGCTAAATTTTTTTCTTCTCTGTCTACAAGCACCATCTTGGTCAACGGAGGAGGTCCCAGATGACTGGAAGATAGCCAATGTGATGCCCATCTACAAGAAGGGCCGGAAGGAGGATCTGGGGAACTACAGGCCAGTCAGCCTGACCTCGGTGCCAGGGAAGATCATGGAGTGGCTCATCTTGAGTGAGCTCACCGGGCAGGTGCAGGACAACCTGGGGATCAGGCCCAGACAGCATGGCTTCATGAAAGGCAGGTCCTGCCTGACCAACCTGATCTCCTTCTATGACCGGGTAAGCCGCCTAGTAGATGAGGGCAAGGCTGTGGATGTTGTCTACCTGGACTTTAGTAAGGCCTTTAACACTGTCTCCCACGGCATTCTCCTGGAGAAGTTGGCAGCTCACGGCTTAGATGGGCATACTCTTCGCTGGGTCAAAAACTGGCTGGATGGCTGAGCCCAGAGAGTGGTCGTGAATGGAGTGAAATCCAGTTGGCGGGTGGTCATGAGCGGCGTTTCCCACGGCTCGGTTCTGGGGTCAGTTTTGTTTAACGTCTTCATCAGCGATCTGGATGAGGGGATTGAGTGCACCCTCAGCAAGTTTGCAGAAGACACCAAGCTGGGCAGGAGTGTCGATCTGCTCAAGGGAAGGAAGGCCCTGCAGAGGGATCTGGATAGGCTGGATCGATGGGCCGAGGCCAACTGTATGAGGTTAACAAGGCCAAGTGCTGGGTCCTGCACTTTGGTGACAACAACCCCATGCAATGCTACAGGCTTGGGGAAGAAAGGCTGGAAGGCTGCCCAGCAGAAAAGGATCTGGAGGTGTTGGTCGACAGCCGGCTGAACATGAGCCATCAGTGTGCCCAGGTGGCCAAGAAGGCACCCTGGATTGCATGAGTAATAGCGTGACCAGCAGGAGTAGGGAAGTGATCACTGGTGAGGCCGCACCTCAAATATCGTGTTCAGTTTTGGGCCCCTCAGTACAAGAAGGACATTGAGGTGCTGGAGTGTGTCCAGAGAAGGGCAACAAAGCTGGTGAAGGGCCTAGAGCACAAGTCTTACGAGGAGCTGCTAAGAGAACTGGGGCTGTTTAGCTTGGAGAAGAGGAGGCTGAGGGGAGACCTTATCGCTCTCTACAACTACCTTTGAAGTGGGTGTTGGACTCTTCTCCCAAGAAACTAGTGATAGGACGAGAGGAAATGGCCTCAAGTTGCGTCAGGGGAGGTTTAGACTGGACATCAGGAAAAATTTCTTTACCAAAAGAGTGGCTAAACATTGGAACAGGCTCCCCAGAGAGGTGGTGGAGTCACCATCCCTGGAGGCGTTCAAAAAAGGTATAGATGTGGCACTTCAGGGCCTGGTTTAGGAGGCCTGGTGGTGTTAGTTGATGGTTGGACTTGATGATCTTAGAGGTCTTTTCCAACCTTAATGATTCTATGATTCTATGATTCTATTCTATGATCTCCATCTTGCTTGTGTTTGTCTTCATCCAGTTCATTGATAAGCTCATCTCCTTCCATTGATGATAATAGGCTGACCAACAGAAAATATTGGTCTGTGAAGAGCATGGTCATCTGTATAGGTCTCATTCTCAAGTTTGTCTGATCACTGCTTATAGCTCTTGATCAGAACCAGATGAAATGAAAACATGATGGACCTGTGAATGGCGAGATTCTGTTGCAGATCTGCCATCACCTTCTAGTCACTATGCATGAACTATTAAGGCAAATGATGTCTCAGAAAGTAGTAGCTAAATTCTTGCATGCCTTCACTCTCAGGCATGCTTTCTAGCAGAGGTTTTGTGTCTTGGACTGCTACATTGTTGAACAGTCATTGTATACAGTACAGGCCTCAAGGGCTGGCACTCGGTGACTGAGGATCTCTTCATTTATTCTTCTGATACCTACCATAAGCATTACTTTTTCTTATCCTCACTGACTTCTCATTTTATGAATACACTTAATGCTATTTATGTCTGTCAGCTCTTAGATTAGGTAGATGTTGCTTCAAAGGAAGATCAAAGCCAAAGTTTGCCTGACTGCAAAGAAAGAATTGTATTGCTGAGACGAGAGTAACAAGATGGGAGAAACTGACTAGTTAAATTAGTCGGATCACCCCATACATTTGTCTTTTTGATGGTGAAATGCGGAATGATAAGCTATTTCTAATGTATTTCATTAGCATGTGTTTCTGCATGTATGTAAGTGTTCAGTAAGGGAAATAGAAGTACACCAGCAGACAAACAAGCTCTGATATAATCTTCTTGCATTTGCTACCTTTAAAAGTGAAGGAAAAACCCTCTGTCCTTTCTGGTACTGTAACTGACAAACAACAGTTTATATTGAGCTAGCTGGAAAAGTTGAACTAATGCAATCCGAATTTTAACTACTTTAGTCTTGCAAGGGAAAATGACATATATGAATCAAAGCCAGTCCGGTCTGCAGTAAATCAAATTAGTGTTCTTTACAATTCTAAATGACTCACACAGTGCAAGCTACACTAATCCTACATATATTCAAGAACTTGAATACAAAAATTTATTCTTTTTGCTGGAAGAAATGTGGAATAATCTTTAAAATAAAGGAATGTTTACATTGCATTAACTCTCGGACAAAATATTGCATCAACTCTGGGACAAAACATTGCATCAACTCTGGGACAAAACATTGCATCAGAGGGTTTTTATCGATATGTAGTACCTGATACTTGAAATGAGAGGCAGCATTCTTCAAGATCTCAGTTCACACTTTTCTGGTGTTCCTACTAGTAGAATTATAAAACATGATTTCAACTGTGATTTAGAGCAAAAACCAGCTAAAGTATGTAGTTAAGTCAATAATCTACTTATATGCAAACAGTGGCTGCACATTGCTAGTTCATCTCAGAGCAGCGGAGTTACAAATCCAAAATGTTTACATAAATCTGAAGTGGTTCATAGAATCACAGAATGGTTTGGGTTGGCAGGGACCTTTAAAGATCATCTAGTCCAACCCCCCTGTTGTGGGCAGGGACAGCTTTCACTAGATCAGGTTGCTCAAAGCCTCATCCAACCCGACCTTGAACATTGTCAATTATGGGGCATCCACAGCTTCTCTGAGCAAACTGTTCCAGTGTTTCACCACCCTCTTTGTAAAAAATTTCTCCCTTATATCCAATCTAAATCTACCCTCTTTTAGTTTAAAACTGTTGCCCCTTGCCCTGTCACTACAGGCCTTGCTAAAAAATCTCTCTCCATCTTTCTTATAAACCACCTTTATATATTGAAAGGCCGCAATAAGGTCTCCCTGGAGCTTTCTTTTCTCCAGGCTGAACAACCCCAATTCTCTCAGCTTTTCCTTATAGGCAAGGTGTTCCAGCCTTCTTATCATTTTTGTGGTCCTCCTCTGGACTCACTCTAACAGGTCAATGTCTTTCCTGTGCTGGGGGCTTCAGAGCTGGATGCAGTACTCCAAGTGGTGTCTCATGAGAGCAGAGGGGCAGGATCATCTCCCTCAACCTGCTGGCCACCCTTCTTTCTATGCAGCCCAGGATATGACTGGCTTTCTGGTCTGCAAGCACACATTGCCAGCTCATGTCAAATTTTTCATCCACCAGGATCCCCAAGACTTTCTCTGCAGGGCTGCTCTCAACCCCTTCATCCCCCAGCCTGTATCAATACTGGGAATTGCCCTGACCCAGGTGCAGCACCTTGCACTTGGCCTTGTTGAACTTCATGAGGTTTGCATGGGCCCTGTCCTCAAGGCAGTCAAGGTCCTTCTGGATGGCATACTTTGCCTCTACTGAATGAACTGCACTGCTCAGCTTGGTGTCATCTGCAGACTTGCTGAGGGAGCACTCAATCCCACTGTCTGTGTTGCTGATATTAAATAGTACTGGTGCCAGTAGGGAGCCTTGAGGGGTACCACTTGTTACTGGTTTCTGCTTGGACATTGAACCATTGACAACAACTCTTTGGAGGTGACAATCCAGCCACTTCCTTACCCACCTAACAGTCCATCCATCAAACCGATATCTCTCCATTTAAGCAGCAGGAATGTTGTGGGGGAGTGTATCATCAAAGGCCTTACAGAAGCATAGGTAGGTTACATCTGTCATTCTTCCCTGGTCCACTGATGCAATCAGTCCATCATAGAAAGTCACTAGATGAGTCAGTTTATGTATTTAAATCCAATGTCACCTATGCTGATTATAACGTTAGAGTGGACAATATGCTATTAAGAGATTTGTCGTAAATCTCTGTGCCAGAGTGTATTCGGTTCCCATTGCAAGATTTTGGTGGGNCCCTGCAGACACCAAGGTCAGTGAAGAAGGAGGTGCTGCAGGTGCTGGAGCAGAGATTCCCCTGCAGCCTGTGGTGAAGACCATGGTGAGGCAGGCTGTTCCCCTGCAGCCCATGGAGGTCCATGGTGGAGCAGATATCCACCTGCAGCCCGTGGAGGACCCCACACTGGAGCAGGTGGGTGCGCCCATAAAGGACTGTGACCCCATGGGAAATCTGTGGTGGAGCAGGCTCCTGGCAGGAGCTGCAGCCTGTGGAGAGGAGCCCACCATGGAGCAGGTTTTCTGGGAGGACTTGTGACCCTGCGGGGGACCCACGCTGGAGCGGTCTGTTGCTGCAGGACTGCACCCTGTGGAAAGGGTCCGCGCTGGAGCAGTTCATGAAGAACTGCAGCCTGTGGGAAGGACCCATGTTGGAGAAGCTCATGGAGGACTGTCTCCCGTGGGAGGGACCCCACGCTGGAGCACGGCAAGAGCATGAGGAGTCCTCCCCCTGAGGAGGAAGGAGTGGCAGAGACAATGTGTGACGAACTGACCGCAACCCCCATTCCCTGTCCCCCTGCACCACTGGTGGGAAGGAGGTAGACAATAATCAGGAGTGAAGTTAAGCCCGGGAAGAAGGGAGGTGTGGGGAGAAGGTGTTTTAAGACTTGGTTTTGTTTCTCATTACCCTACTCTGATTTGATTGGCAATAAATTAAATTAATTTCCCCAAGTTGAGTCTGTTTTGCCCGTGATGGTAACTGCTGAGTGATCTCTCCCTGCTCTTACCTCGACCCACGAGCCTTTCATTATATTTTCTCTCTCTCCTGTCCTGCTGAGGAGGGGGAGTGATAGAGTGGCTTTGGTGGGCACCTGGCATCCAGCCGGGGTCAACTCACCACACAGAGAAACAGAAGTGAGATGTGTTTTGTTACTGAGGAATCCGCACATAGCAGTATTTCTCACATGCCATTTTAAAAGATACCCGTTGTGTTATCCGTAGGGTCATATTATGCAGGAACCTGACATATTAATTCCTGACAGCGTGGGGAGTATCCTCTGCATATTTATGTACTCTCTTTCTGTGCCTGGGAATGACATGGAAACAGTGACACCTGTTCAGTAGCAGTTCTGATTCACTGTGGTTCTGCATGTGGTTTGGGGTTGACTTAGAATGAAATGCAAGCACAAAAATGGTAAATCAAAATGACAGAAAAATGGCAAGGAAGTATTTAAAATTAAAAGTTATCTCTGGCACTTCAAGCTTTTGAAACTTACAAGAAATAGAGGGAACTTCAATATATTTTGTAGGTCATACAGGAGATATACAAACTATACTACTTTCTCTGTCCTCTTTTTTCAGTTTCTAGACATTTAATAAATTTGTGAACCCCTTCTGAATTTCTTCACTGAAGAAAGCTGGGGGTGGTAGTGGTTTCCAGAGTGTTTCCAGACTGATTTCAGAGTGTTGTGTTCCATTTTGCACAAAAATCTTCTCCCTTTATGCTCGTCTCCACCAGAGACTCTCAGTACCTATATAAGTTCAGACTAAGCAAATGTACTTCATGCTTCATATTGCTTAATTAGAGAGGAGAAATATTAGCCCAGTTGCAGACAGTCATTGAAGTCTGAAGTTTTTGTGAATTTTCCCCCATTTCTGGTCTTCTCACATAATATATTTTTCATAAGTTTGAAATATTGTAAATCAGTTTTTAATACTTTTTCCTGAATGAGAAAAAAATAATTTATTTTATAGACATGTAAATTTTTCTAAAAATACAAAACCTAGTTTGAGATTTGATGCTGTGGTCGTAAATCATATACAATAACACTGTAAATGAGATAACTGTAACATTATATTCTCTGGGCAAGGTTAATAGATTCAGTGCAACTCCAGCAAGAAATTGTAGCTGACATTTCCCCATTTCTTTCAGAAAAGCCTTTATAAATCCTCAACTTGTAAATTGGACTGGATTAAGTCCCAGTGGAGAAAATCCTAGATTTAGTGTTTTTAATTTCCTAAGTTACTGAGTAGGAACCAACTTTATAACTATAGTCAAATATGACTAGGGTACTCTATCAGGTTTCTTTGTTATTCCCAGCCAACACCTTTCCTAATAAAAGAAACCTACCAATATTGCTAACAAATGTTAACTTACAAGGTGCCCAAAACTATGTGCAAAGGTGGCCTGGTGGTTTTTTTCGTGATTCCTGGAAATGCCTTAATATGGGACGTTCTTTCTTTATTTCACAGTGGTTTTTATAGAATAGAATTCATTTATATAATACAGTATGTGTTGGAAAATTTCCCCAGCCTCTTACTTTTCAGTGCACATGGCTCAAACTGTACTTGTGCCCTTAAAGATCTCCTGGTTAACTTGGTCTGTCATTAAAGCACTGAGACACTGTGCTTTCTGTCGGACTTCTAATGTCTTCTAAAGGAAAGACGATACCTAGAACTAAAATATGCAGGCAGCTTTTACAAGTGACCTCATAGGATAATGCAGGAATGTCACAACTTCCAGAAGGCTACCATCATGATTTAAGAAATCCGTTCCTCCTCCATAGACAACCAAAGCATTGATGCAACCTCATTTGCAGGGACCTTATTGCTCTGTAGTGCAGAGGAGTGGGGTCTCTTCCATTCATGTTGCACAGCTGTGTGTCCTTCTTAGGTCCTGTACCCCATTGCTTTATACATGTTTATATTACTTATGAGAGTGGAACAGAGACATTTCTAGGCAAAAGCATAAAGTCAAGATACTTAACCATTTAAAATATTATATAGAATTTCATATGTTGCTGCTATTAATTTAATTTTTAGCTTCAGATTAACTTTCAGTTCTGGGGCACCTACTAGACATTTCAAGAGACCTAATTTTCCTGACTAAATTTGCTGTTTTATAAGCACTCTACTTCATCACAGGGAAATATTTAAAACTATCTGCATTTTTAACACAAAGGTAATCTGTCCTTTGGAGATATTTCACATACAAAGATTAATAATTTACATATGTTGCTATAGCAACTATATATCAAAGTATAATAAGTCTAGACTGTGCTATTCATGCCCTTCGAGACGAAAATCAAATGTAAATATCAAGTCTTTTGATTCAAACTGCCTAGAATAACTTACTAAAAATTAAAACAATAGTAATTTTTTTTCCCCTGGACTGTCTGCTTTTAGAATGAGTTTTAAAGCTTCGCAACGTACCCATGTTTTTTCCTGTGTGGGTTAATATATTATGCTCTCAGACTTTTTCCATAGGTGTCCCATATGTACCTATTTAAAGTAATTCTGATTCAACAGTGACAGGAAAAAGATTCATTAGTATAATGATAAACTATTTCTTAATCAATAATAGCCACAAATGGTTTTCATTTACCTATGGGACAGGTGGGTGCAAAATGCCCTTGAAAATAAATTGTCTCCCTTTATCACTTTATTAATTTTAGACAAAGAAGGAAAGACTAGTATGAAATCTGTGCCTTTAGAGAGCTCTCTAGCCTCAAGTAATGGTGATGGCTTGGCCTAAGGGAAGGACTCACTGGGTTACAATCTAGCATGCTGTGTACCACTTTCCCCTAACAGTTCACTAGGTACTTTTTTGTATCTATGAAATGAAAAGGAAAGTGTTTTAAAATCTGTTTCTATTTCATTTATATTATTTGTGAAGGGTATGACAGGCAGTATTGGTTCTAGTTAAATAGGTCAAAATCAGAGGAAGTGTCTGTCATGGATTTTGAGCACTACATGGTAATTATTTGTTGCTTCATCAAAGGTATGAAATGGTTTCCACGTGAGACCTACAATACCTGATCTTAGAAAAATCCCTGTCCAGGGAGTGTGGGAGACTGGAGGAGATTATGACAGAACGTCAACTCATGAGTGGCATGGAAAAGCTGAATGAGGAATGACTATCTGTTCTCACAGTATGAAAATAAGGGGACATCAAATGAAGTAGCAGACAGTACGTTCAAAATAAAGAGAGGAGACAGTTTTTCAGTAAATGTGTGAAGTTCTTTCCACAGAGCATATGAATGCTTGAAATTTACGAGGGTTCAAAAAGCAGTTGAACAATAAATGGGAAAAATCTAGTGTGCATGGTTAAAGACAGAGATGTGACCTTTGGCTCAGGAGGTTCTGGAGCTAAAAATGGTGGAGACTGGAAGAGATTTTGGAGAAGTTTTGTTTTGTAATAATCTTGTTTTTTATACATCTCCTTAGGTGTTCCCTGTTGGTGACTCTCAGGAAGGGCTCCTGAGCATGATAGATGTTTGGTGTGACCTTGTAAGGCATATTTTTTTCTGTTTATTATGTCAAGCAGTGATAACAAAAATGAGAGAAGAGAACAGAAGGATTTAAAAGTATCTTGAAAAGAAGTTTGCACCTTCTGGCAGCACCTTATCCTATCAACTTAATAAACATTTGTATGTACATTTCTCCAGGAGCCTGTGTCTGGTGTTTTTGATCTCTATAAAGTCCA
>WAAD01009110.1:0-29279 GCA_013389945.1 Fregata magnificens
CACACTATTGAAATACTGACAGAGCAAAAACATTGGGTCACCAGCATGCTTCTGGGGGGAAAAGATGGAAGAAAAGAGTGGAACCAAAAGCTTTCCTTGGGGTTTACGGTGTTGAAGAAGGAAAATACATATTTTATATGATTCCAGTGAAGCATTATCTTAAGATGCTTTAAACTAGCATTTCTGTAAAATACAGGACCTGATTCTTCATTATCTTATTCCAGTTTTGTATTGATAGAAGATGATTACAGACGATCAGGCTAATGTAATAATATTCATCAGCACTGGGGGAAGACTGAATCCTGAGTTGGACCTGCCTGATGACATAGGAAATACTATGACATATTGTAATGGGAAGATACTTCCATGGGGATGCAGTCATGCTAGCAAAGGCATGTTTTGTACGATAACTTTCCATAACAGAAGCAACTGAACTAACAGTAGCACAGTTTCGTCTATTCAACTGCATCTCGAGTAGAGGCCTCTGTTGGGTCAGCTCTGGAAGTTAGGGAGGGCCCTCGAACGTACTCCTGGCTGATCTGTTCATATCAGCAGAAATGTTTAGTAAATCTACAAGTCCCCCAGGCTGTTCAGTTAGCTTCAAACAGATCGTGAGAAAGCTTCATACACAGAAGAGTCATTCATTACGTGCAGTATGAAATGTGTTTTCTAAATTAATATGAATGGTAGAGTCTGCGGCCAGTGATGGAGCATCTTCTGCACAGCGTGCCCCTCATTATCGATAATTGCAGTTACTTTATCAGTTTAGTTGAAATGCAGTTTTTCAGCTTTCCATTTCAAATATTTTTCTTATTCACCTTGTTCTCCATGAGCCTCCCTTCTCTTTTTAGGTAAGTTTTGAAATCGGGGCAAGTAGCAACCTATCAGTTCTTTTGGGATTCTCCTGAAAAAATCAAGAGATGGCAAAACCTTTCTGCTTCTGGGGAGGTTTGCTGGGACCAAATTAATCTCTCTCTTTCTGTCCAATTCCATTGTCTCTCTAGAGCTATTTGAAAAAACAAACAAACAAACAAACAAAAAAGGTACAATCTAACATGGGTAAAGATGGCAAATATGGGTCTTTGTAATGAATCTGCGTCTTTTGTAAGGATTTCAGCATTAAGGCCCAGTTTTATCAACATTTTATTAAAAAACCCCTTGTTTTCCCAGGTTTTGTAACTTGGCTTTTAGAAATAATACTTTATATTTCTGCTGTTATTCAAAGAGCTGTTCCCAGGTTCTTTTTTGAGCAAACTTCCTTTGAAAAAGCCCATTCCTCATGAAGAATAAAATGACTAGGTGAGTCAGAAATAACAGATATATTTGAATCCCCCAAAATGCATACCAGCATTTGATTTAGAGTGGCAAATGCCTGAGCGCAAGGATTTTGGCATCTGTTATTTTTATATTTGGATTTGTAACACACTTTTGTTTTAAGCAAAAATGGAGAGCTCTCTCCTCATCTTTGTTCCCCCTGTAGCTTTGTCCACATCATCTTTTCCTACATTTTCAAAGTTACATACCTGTTCTAAAGATATTAGTGCCAGTTTAGTTCCTTGTTCCTGCCCTGCTATGTGTTTCTTTATAGTTTTTTTATGTGTTTCATTCTGCTTCCTCACATTTCCTTGATTAGAAGTGAAAGAACAACATGATCAGTACCAGAATAAAGCAGGGACAGACAGTGCTGTATAATTCATCAGAGTACTACTGCAGGAATAATCCAGCCAGTGTTAGGAAAGAATTTCAAAGAAACTATTCCTCCAATGCACTAGTTTGTGGTGCTCCGAGAAGCTGCCACTACCATATATCCTATACCTGATGGGATGCAAATATGTTGTCTGATGCATTTCTGCATATCTGGAGAGGTAGAATTGGGAACTGCTGCTCCCACTTGTCCAGAGTGAGATATCATAGAATCACAGAATGGTTTGGGTTGGAAGGGACCTTTAAAGATCATTTAGTCCAACCTCCCTGCCATGGGCAGGGACATCTTTCACTAGATCAGGTTGCTGAAAGCCCCATCCAACCTGACCACGAATGCTTCCAATATAGACCATGCTACTAGAAAGGCTGGGCCACCATGTTTTTTATCTGGTGAGGATATAAGGTATGTTTAGGAAGTGTATGATAGTTCTCTCTGCAACCATAGCAGCATTGTACAGACATATTTAATATTAATTAGGCTAACAATTAATAACTGTCTTGAACTCATCTGCTGTGATCTGTGTGAATGGAAAGCACATAGCGCTTCCAAACTGCTGGTTTGCATCAGAGTTAATCTCTTATTTAAATAAATCCATATTTAAATAAAATGAGCTCAGTTTCTTTCACTGCTTTACATCTTGTAACTGAGATGCCTTTTAACTTTGTTCATATGAAGCAGGAGTCTTGATCTGTACTAATGCCATGAAATGAAGACACAAGTGTTTTCAATCACAAAATGACAGAAGCTGAAGAAAGTTGCAGTCTGTGTTTTCCCACACAAATCCAATGCACTCCATGGAGAATAATAGATGGCCTGTTTTAAGACCATCATTCCTGGTGCTGAAAAATGATATCTTATGTATGGGCTAAATAAAACACTTCAGAGAAATAATCTGTTTGAAGTCCAAAATTTTAAGATTTTTTTTTTTACAAGAGATAAAGCAACATGTCTCCAGTGCTGCTAGGCATCCAAAGGTGCTTCCTCTAAAACGGTGTAGGTAGGTTCATGTATTTCCAGTCTGTAAAATATGCTAATTTTGAAAAAAAAAAAAAAAAAAAAAAAANAAGACCAATGGAGCAGTGTAGTCAGTTTGCAACGGCCTCAGAATGAGGGAAAGATTTCTCTTAGAAATTCACAATTTTGATATGCACAGTGTTTCTGTGTGTTATGTTCTTCTATATATTGCCGCTTGAAATCACAAGTAACAGCGGTGTTTTTGTGAAAGTTCGCTGCTCTTGTGCACGCAGTGCACTGATTTTATTCCTAGGGTGACCTCTAGTGGTATCAGGGCCACTCTTTTTAGTGATGGGTTTAATGTCTTCAGTCTTTCAAAGGAAAAAAATCAGAAGTGTTTTCCATTAAGGTTTATTTTTGGAATTTTGAGACTGACAGAAAGCTGGTAAGATTGTGCCTGTTAAAAAGGATGATGATTTTTCACTATTGCTAAGACAAAGATATCAATAGCAAAACTGGCTGAAAATTCAGAAACCGGTGCCTCTTTGCCTGTTTTGAAATAAGACTTTTACTCTGGCAAAGATAAAGATACTTTTGAGTTTGCTTTGTGCAAGTATTGTAACATATGAGGTGCTTTTAGAAATATTTACCACATCAGTTTTTAAGCAAATGCTTGAAATACTGATGGACAATGAATTTTGGAAACATACATAAGTAGTTATATAGGATATTGTAAGTAGATTAGAGGATCTTTATAGCTTCTTGTTACTGCAGTTTATTTAAGTCATTGTAGTTATTCCAGATTTGTCTAGGAGGAAAAAAGCATAGACTTTAGCCTGTAGTAACTGTGAAGTTACACACCATAATAGACTTACTCTCTTGGTTTCACATGCTATTTGGTGCTTCAAGTCAGCACAGTATATGGCTGAAACTCCGAGCTCTTGAAGACCTTTTGTATTTTTGTATGTACCAAGTTCTTCTGTAAAGAAGATCACGATTAGGAAAAAGAACCACGGATTCAAAGCAGCAGCTAGACAAGTAGCAATGATTCCCTTGTGGCAGTACTTGAGGTTTCTTCTTAGGTAACATGTTTTGGGTTTTTCCCAGTATTATGTAGGAATGAAGTTTAAAACTGCAGGACTATATTCTAGTAAGACGACACTTCTTAAACCTGTCCCTTCAGGCCTCAAGCCCACACAGACCTTTCTTTCCATAAGTTTGTCTTCAGTCTTTCTAGGGTGTTTTGTAACTTTATTTGTTGCTGTGTTTTTTCTGTTACTCTTTTTAGCAGGTTTTACTAGGTGCAATGCTAAATTATAGAGGCAGCCATGAGTTTTCTCTTTCATTGAAATATTCAGTGTGAATTGCATTATTATTTAGAGACTCCTTCTGGTGACTAGCAAGTAAGCAAGACTGAATCTGGAGATGAAGCTCTCAATTTTCTAATTTGGTCTAGTAAAATTAAGGTATTAGGAAAAAGATGCTATGAGGGTAGTTACACATTGAAAGAGGTCCTCAGAGAAGTTTGCAAGATCTCTGCCCTTGGAGTTTTTCACATGTCTGGACAACCTAGTCTGATTCAGTTTTCACCCAACTTCGAGCAGGAGATTGGACCACACAGCCTTCTAGGGTCCCTTCCAACCAGAGTGATTCTGTAATTCTAAGACAGGACTTGAGGTGGAGTAAGCAAAAGATAATTTGGTTTTATGCACAGAGTCTATTGATTCTAGGCCTAAGCTTGTTTGCTTTAGCTTCAGTATATCTCAGAGTAGCCTTTCTCTATTGGCTCTAAAAAGCTGGTAGGTTAACTAGGAGTAACTTACAGTTTAAGGTGCTGCAAACTTCTTTCTTCTGGCGATGTCCAGTGGGTGTCTTGGGCAGCTTGACTAGTTCTGTATCAGTCAAGGTTTCCTCCATGAGAGCTCTCTGTAACAAACAAAATTTCTGTAATCTAATGAACTGTAAAGAACAAATGGAGCTCTTTCACATCTGTATTTGCTTTGATTTTTTCAAGGTAAAGGTCAGACCTAGAACAGCAATTTCCATCTCATCATGTAAAGCACAGGACAAGGAGTGAATGAGAAATAGCATGGCTAATGTGATATCCAGTGTTTCAGAACAAGCTGCAAATCTGGTGAAAAACTTCTTCCATTTTACATTTTGCTGAAATGGCTAAAAGAAATTAATTCACTACATCTTTGCTCAAAAATTTTTGCATGTTTAAGATCAAAGAAAATATTATAATCATAGAATCATAGAATCATTAAGGTTGGAAAAGACCACTAAGATCATCAAGCCCAACAGTCAACCCAACACCACCATGCCTCCTAAACCAAGCCCTGGAGTGCCATGTCTACACCTTTTTTGAACGCCTCCAGGGATGATGACTCCACCACCTCTCTGGGCAGCCTGTTCCAATGCCTAACCACTCTTTCGGTAAAGAAATTCTTCCTGATGTCCAGTCTAAACCTCCCCTGACACAACTTGAGGCCATTTCCTCTTGTCCTATTGCTAGTTACTTGGGAGAAGAGTCCAACACCTGCTTTGCTACAACCTCCTTTAAGTTAATTGTAGAGAGCAATAAGGTCTCCCCTCAGCCTCTTCTTCTCCAAGCTAAACAGCCCCAGTTCTCTCAGCCGCTCCTCATAAGACTTGTTTTCTAGACCCTTCACCAGCTTCGTTGCCCTTCTCTGGACATGCTCCAGCACCTCAGTGTCTTTCTTGTAGTGAGGGGCCCAAAACTGAACACAGTACTCGAGGTGCGGCCTCACCAGTGCCGAGTACAGGGGCACGATCACTTCCCTACTCCTGCTGGTCACACTATTCCTGATGCAAGGCAGGATGCCATTGGCCCTCTTGGCCACCTGGGCACACTGCCAGCTCATGTTCAGCCGGCTGTCAACCAGCACCCCCAGGTCCTTTTCCTCCGGGCAGCTCTTCAGCCACTCTTCCCCAAGCCTGTAGCGTTGCATGGGGTTGTTGTGACCCAAGTGCAGGACCCGGCACTTGGCCTTGTTAAACCTCATACAGTTGGCCTCGGCCCATCGATCCAGCCTATCCAGATCCCTCTGCAGGGCCTTCCTTCCCTCGAGCAGATCGACACTCCCGCCCAGCTTGGTGTCATCTGCAAACTTGCTGAGGGTGCACTCAATCCCCTCATCCAGATCATTGATAAAGGTGTTAAACAAGACTGGCCCCAAAACTGAGCCCTGGGAACACCACTTGTGATGGGCCGCCAACTGGATTTCACTCCATTCACCACCACTCTCTGGGCTCGGCCATCCAGCCAGTTTTTTTACCCAGTGAAGAGTATGCCCGTCCAAGCCATGAGCTGCCAGCTTCTCCAGGAGAATGCCATGGGGGACAGTGTTGAAGGCCTTACTAAAGTCCAGGTAGACAACATCCACAGCCTTGCCCTCATCTACTAGGCAGGTCACCCTGTCATAGAAGGAGATCAGGTTGGTCAGGCAGGACCTGCCTTTCATGAAGCCATGCTGGCTGGGCCTGATCCCTAGGTTGTCCTGCACCTGCCTGGTGAGCTCACTCAAATATTGACTTGGAACAAGTAGTTACTGATAATATCCCACAAATGTGCAGAGGTGGAATACACTTCTTCAGATAAGAATCTTGTGGGTAAGTTGTAATTGTTTCTGGATATGTCAGGATTGTTTCTTCTCAGCATACAGTACAGTGTAATTCAGCCAGCAGCTACTAGAACACCAAGCTCAATGTCCTTTCCTTCATAGGTCATAGGAAAGAGCCATCTGAGTTACGAGGAATGCCTAAATACCTGTATACTTCCTGCACCTTCTTGAGCTGGTAGCCTGGCACAGACAGCCTAGCTGTTCTGCAGCTGCAGCCGATGGGTATGTGCATGGCAGGACCCGCAAAAGCGTGACACTCAATGTGGGATATGAGTGTGGCCAGTGGGGACAGAGGGTCCCATAAACATAATCTGGTCCCAACAACTGCCTAAGTTGTATATGGCCCTGATCTAGCACATGTGCCAGAACACTGATCATCAAAATGAATCTTCCTAAAGAATAACTTTCCCGCTGGCATGAAATCCTATGGTTGTGGCTTCAGAAATTTTCCGGAAAACTCATACATCATACCAACATTTAGAAAAGCATCCAGGAAACTCTTTTAGAGGGCTAATGGAGTAGCCAGGTGGGAGAGTGGAAACAAAACTTCTGTAGTACTTTGGTCTTTATTGTACACTTAACTGAGGTGGGGTCTTAGCAGATATTCTCTGCTATTTGCACAGAAAAAAAAATCAGATTTGTGATAGAGGTGCTTCAGACCCAACACCTTTTGTCTTATTTGGGGCAAGAGTTAAACTAAACACTGTACGGTGCAACCCCATGTTCATTGATTTCACCAACAATGGTGTATTTTTCCTTTCCATTTTCCATCTCTCTTGCAGATGAAGGGTCTTTTAGTAGTACCTTGTAACAGAAAGATTAAAATTTTTCAGGCTGATACTACCATATATGTTTGTTTGGTTAGTATTCACCTCTTGAATCAAGGTCAAAACCTCTTTTGTTGTCTAACTTGAAGTGACACGTCAGTTGCATGACCCATCTATGCCTATACAGAGCTGAAACAGAAGCAGTTAAGTATAAAACATGTATGCTTATTTTCCTTTAATATTCTTTCAAATGACATTGCTATAAATTCAGTGTACAGTCCAAAATAAATGCTTTTGTGCATTGTCACGAATGTTTCTACTGACAGCCACAGCCAGGGTTCCACACAGAATGCAGGTAAAACACCAGTATTTTTAGAAAAGGTTAGACCTATTGGATTGATCCCACAGTTGCTGTGTGCATTGCGTTCCTAAATGTGACCTGCAAGCACAGGATTTACTGTACCTGCCTATGTATATTGTTCATGCACAGTAAGGCTGGCAGTTCCCAGAACTGAGAACTGTACAGCTGCTTATCTGAGAAACCCCAGCAGGAGATATGGATGCACTAAGCTTCAGTATCTCTTCTATGCTCTGTGACACTCAGTGTGACTGCACCTTTAGCACCCTTAGATATTTCTTATTCTCAGTAAAGTTGTGGTATATTATTCTCAGTCAAGTTCTTATCTTGACCAGGCATTGCTTTATAAAAGTTATGATGCTGTCTTATTGCAGCTGCAGTCTGCACATTGGTGGCAGTGTACTCCTAATGTCTGAGCTTCATGGTAAGCAACCAACTTCAGAAGTATTTTCCATCCTTTTATTTCAAGAAGAACATGACAAAACTTAGCAAAAAGACTTTTTTTTCCATGAAAGCTCTTGCATGTTGTAGAAATGAATGCTAATGAACTCTTTCTTGGGAGGCAGAGAGACATCATTCAAATACCAGGTATGGTTTTATCTAATATTATGAACAAGATAAATGATGCAACAATAACCTCATGTAATCAAATGGTAAAATGCATTTATTAAGTGCCAGCAAGAATCAGAGTTAGTAGGGGTTTCCTGACTAAGACCCAGCTATGTTATTATTCCACTAGATCAACTGGCGTGTATGGAACATATTAAACTTGAAACTGCTTTTTTTTCTTTTTTTCTTTTTTTTTTTTTTAGTATATTGTACTTGTATATTTGGAAACGAAAAGAGAACTTTTAGCCACAATGGTTTCAGAAACTTTCATGGTTTGCGTGCAGCTGACGTGAAGGCAACGCCTTCTGTTTCATATGCCATGTATTTTCAGGAGCAAATATATAGATGACTAGTTTCAAAGAAGAAACTTGAGGGGTTTGAAGTGTGAGTCTGTGTTTAGCCAAAACAGCTCACAGAGACTGGAAAAAATAGCTCCACTTTCCAGGTGTGCATTGGAAGCCAGTTAGTTTGAGCCAATATTAAGCCAGTAAAACAATAAACAATACAATGATACAAAGAAAAGCGGCATACGGATGGACCCTTCTACTAAATTCAGTGATTAAAATAAAAATCAAAATCAACAAAATACACATGCCCTTAATCCCCCACATGCACAAACTTGTAAAGTGCTGAAAATAGGACAGTTTGTTTCAATGTATGCTCATGACCAACGGGCTGAAATTTTAAAAAACCTATTACATTAGGATAAGGGGTAAATTGCTCTAAAACCCACAATATAAGCTCTTCCAGACATTATCATCTTATTATTCCAGACATTATTTTCATCTTCTCCTGAGTTTCATTGTGCATACCCGTCTTTGCTTTTGTATAAGGTACACATGTGGTGCCCAGTGACAAACATGGGTTGACATGGCCCGGGGGAGAAATAGGAAAGAAGAAGGGGAGAATTACTTGTAAGCTGATCCTGAATAGCTGTGGATGGGTAGTTCTTTTCAAAAAACCAAAATGACAGCATATGCTCCAGTTTGAAAGCACTAAAGCCCGAGTTTGCCAAAAGCTGCAAAGCTGATAAATAAAGCAGTAAAAATATTAACTGGATACTGAAGTCAATTCCAAATTTGGTTACTTCAAGTGACTATAAATTTAAGCAGATAAACACAAGACTATCCAGTGAAAAAATGAAAATCTTTGACTGCAAAAGTACAGCTGGACGGCAGGGCACAAAGTTATTTGAGGCAAAAGACAATAAATCCCTAGGAGTTTGACTGCTAGGATACACTCAGGTCAAGAAATATATGAGCACTCCAGAGAGTATAAAGTTCAGGGTCACAGAGAGTTTCTTGCAAAATTTTGTGACTGTAGACAAGAATCTGCCAGAGTATTTCAAGTGTTGCCAGCTTGCAGTAAACTATGGTGATAACACTTGGTATCTCATGCTAGAAATAGCGTTTTTCATCCATGCTTGCCATATTGCTTTGAAATAGTGATCCAGTTAGCAGGTGCTATCATTTCTTTCTGGTACTGTGTGATTTGGTGATGTGGAATGTGTTGTAAAATTTACTACTTCCTGTGCTCCACAATTGGCCCTTTCATTAGAATAAAATCATTATATCTTAAAATGGCTCTTTCTTACAATCTTCTTTATGAAAAAAAAAGCCCAAACCCCACAAACCTTTATGACATGAACTGAGTGTCAACTCATGCAGAGCTCACCTTCCTCCCTAAGCAGGCAGCTGGTATCAATTGTATCCTATGCCTCACTTCACCAGATGGGTTGTATCTGAAGATGAAACAAAAACGGTTAGCCTGAAGATAAATATAAAAGTTGCTAGCTATTTCACTACCCAATGTAGCACTGTCAATCTCTTCTTTACATCGCGTGACTCAGTACTCTTAACAAAAGACTTCACAACATAAGATTCGTAAGTTTTGCCGCTCAGCTGTATGTGCAGTTACGCTAATGTAAAGGAATTAATACTCCTTATAAGTACATTGCTGACTTCTGCTAAAATAACTCCGTTGTATAGAATTGGATGGAGCTATGCCAACAGAAACCCCTAGTATACACAGAGGCAATGTTTTCCTAAATGTGCACGTCATAGCTCCCCTGCACCGCTGAAACCTGGGTCTGCATTATCCAGGATCAAATTGCACCAACTGCATTTGTTTCCCAGAAGTCACTGGGCCACTAAAAGTGCATGTGATATTGCACATCAGCTGAATGGCTCGTCTCAGTTGATGCACTAAAAGCATAGGCTGTACAATCAAGTTTCATATGACAAACTGTTAACCAACAAATTAAAAGTCAACCCTGAGTGAACAAAGCAGACACCACTTTGTGTTCTTCTGGGCAGCTGCAGAAATTATATCTGATAGTTAATATTTCAGCAGTAGCACCTCTGCACTTTTTAATGTGTGTTGCAAATTTTTAACGGAGATGGGCAAAAGTTGGTCTCATGAACTTTCATTTTTTTGTAATTTACATGTACTTCATATAGATGCAGTTAATACATAGATAAAATTATTTTATGTTTGATGTAAACATTTTCTGTTACTGCATGGGCAGGCAGATATATACAACAAAAAGAAACTCTTTAGAGGAATAAAAACCTGTAGCGAAAAGAAAGTATTTCTTCTTAGGTATCTACCTTAAATTTGTGAGTAAATATTATGCTTTCTGTGTTTTCCTGTCTACTCACTCAGTTGTCCCTCTCATGTTATTTTAAAATAACTGAGCCTGTGTACTGAAGAATGCTGACATTAGACATGAGATACAATGAGCCAGTAACGTCTGCCTTAGCTTCCTAGCTTCAGCTGCAGCTGAAATTGCCTGGGCTGGTGGGAGGAGAGGGGTGTGAGGCAGCAGCAACAGGAGCCCAGGGGCAGAAAGGGGCCACTGCAGGGATTCAGGAAAGGTAAAGGGTAGAGGGGAGAAAAGAAGTAGCAGGGAATGAGGAGAAGGCAGAAGCAGCAGCAAACAAAAGGGTTGAAATACACTCCACCAGACCATAGATCTCTTTTTCTTGGAACATCAGGGAAGAGCCATGTGTTCATCTGTATATATTACAGTAGGCAGATTCAAAAAGGTCTAGTCTTTAGAGCAGAATGCTATTCAGTTCACAAGCACATTGTTGCAGTGAGCAGGCATGATGAAAAGCTGAAACGGAGACTGCAACAGCATGGGAAAAGACACCAGAGAACTTACAAAGCAGTGCCCAAGCAGGCATGTCCTGGAATTGACTTACCACCTGACACTGTGATCAGATCTCTTCTGCTTTTGTGACTGGAACACAGTGATTGATGTCTAAGTTTTAGCCATTTGCTTGATGAAATATCCAATGCTACCTTTGCTGCTGGGGCCCCATCAGCTTGCAGTGTACTCATCCCTTTCCATTTTGTACATATACAAAACTTTGTGCTGTTCACCTTGCCCACAGCTGTGTTTCTTGCTTTCATCACCAGCATATTGCTAGAGATAATGGGTGTAGCTGTATTCAGGGTTGAGGATGCTGGGCCCAGTGTGTGTTAGAGGTACTTGTCTCATATAAAAGGCTTTATTATCATTTCTGCAGGTAACTTGCAACCAAATAATCCCTTCTACAGCGTATAATCAGCAGCAGAAAAGCATTTTCCTTGGTGTTTTTATATATAAGTGACAAAATTCTGCCTAAGTTTGGCTGCCCTTTCAGAGCTAATGCAAAAATATTTTTCTGAGTACTAGATGTCCAAATAAATCTGGGAAGGAAAGCTGCAATATTACAGCCTTGCATCACTCTGTAATGACTAGCAGAATTTGGTGATGTTTTCATGTAGGGAAGTCCTCACTTCAGAGACAGCATTAACATTTTAAGATGTTACTGGCTTCTACTCTGTATTATTTCCCTACATTATAAGGGGCTAGAGCTGCTACCTCCTGAACTCAGACACTGTAACAGATTGTGCAAATAGGTCACATGCACTTCAGTGTGCTCAGGAGAGTCCCTTTTAACCACTGCTGAAGACAGCTCAAGCTAAGTCTGGCCGGCTTTGCACAGAAATATATTAAGGATGTTCACATGGTCTGTGAGCATGGCTCACTTGGGAGGCAGTAACCCCCTAAATCATTTCAGTTTGTTCCACAAGAGCACGTTTCTCTCAAGCCTGGATGCTGTGTATTGATGAAGGTCAGAACATGCGTGAAGCCTCAGGAGCTCTGCAGTGAGTGTCTCCCCACAAGATCCCTCTGTAGCTCTGTGCTTTCCCACATTATGCCTTCTTCTGAGGATGAAACCTAACAAATCAGAAAATCCTGATCCCCTGTAATCATTGAAACGTTTACTGCTTTTCTTAAAGGTTCTGGCATGATTATGATGGCCTTCTTACTATTCTTTGTGTTCGGGTATAACTTGTTATATAATGCCACTGTTGTAGCATCTCCTCTGCCGTGAGGTTTGCACCTCCTGGCTTGCGCGTTCACTGTAACATTCCAAGCAGTTTATTTTTTAAACTTTTGAGGGTACTATCTCCACCAGAAATGTCTTTGGCCTATCCTTCTTTTGTAATCTGCACATCCAGCAAAACCTTTCAGTGTATGAAATGAGAATTGTGCGTGGGCTTTGCCCACCTTGGTCGTCTGTATTAACATGTTTGACCTAAGTAATCTAAGTGAAATAAAATGCCTTTCAGCTTCCTCTGTATTAAGCTACAGGGTGCTACAACAAAAGATTAATGGTTTCAGCTGGCGTGCTGACAGGCAGAGAGGGGTCATTACTGCCCTCTTGTTCCAGACAGAATTCCTCTCCTTGAAGAGTGGGTACACTCCTCAGGCCTCATGACAGGTTGACAAAGAATTTCTTTTCTTGGCAGACATAACAGTTGGGATGGAAACTTGCATGTATTGTACAGCACATCTTTTGTTTCTTTCATTTTTCTTCAGTTAAAAAGCTTAAACATGTTTTCTTGGGAACCTTAAACTATTCTCATTCATCCTAGAAATAGCAACTGTTCCAATACTAGTAGGTAACTTTACATTTCCTTTCACTGCTGAACATATAACCCATGACGGAAAGACTGTTTTGCCATCTTTCAGAATAAGCATATTGTGTATTGCACGCTAACTAGCTCTGTTATAGAATAGGGAAATCCTAAGCTGCTTTCTTAGGTTAACTTAGGTTAATTTAGGCTACTCTTAAGGTATTTCCTCAGTTCTCCTTTACCTTGAAAAATTACTCACATACTTTCAGGACTTTTTCCTTATTTATACTAATTGTCTGAATTTATTGCTTACCAAAGTTAATTTCTCCTTCAGGATTTGTCTTTTACTCTTCTCTCTGTTGCTCTGTTTCCACGCACCAGCACAGCTACCGTTGTATCTTCTTTTCACAACAACTTTGATGTTCTGGTCTTGTCTTTGTAGCCAAAACTGGCAGGTTGAATGCATTTGGTAGGGTTTTATGCCAAAGACAAACTTTTAAAATGGATTGGCAAACTCACTTTTATTCATATCTAAAATGAATATTCCAGTCTTTGCTAAAAAAAAAAAAAATTAAAAGCAACTTAATTCAAATCACTAGTTATTGAGTGTCTCTTATGCTAAGTGAGGTCTAAATAAGGAATTTGAAGAAATATTTCCAGAAGAGAGAAACAGTTAATGACCCCCATTTCATTACCTACCTCTTAAAAAATAGTTTTTATTCTAATTAAAATATGCTTCCTTTGACATCATATGGTTATTGCTTACATCTGATAATTTCTACTATAGCTGTTTCCAGTCCTTCTGAAGAGCTAAATATGCTTGATCCAGTAGAAGAGAAACTTCGAATGCAAATTGAAGAAGAAAAAAAAAGGTATTACTTCTGCCTCAAACTTCTGCCATCCTTCAGAAGATAAATTATACTGATAGTATATTCTAATTACAATTCTGCACACACAGCTACCCTCAGGGTTTTCTCTGACATTTTAAAAATGTCACCTTTGTGGTTCACTAATAGTTTTTAAATTTTTGTATACGCTGTTAGTTTGTCTGTAAGATGCCACAGTGAATGAGCGGGGAAAATTTATGCTTGGGCTAATGGCTAAAAATAAATAAGAATAGCTTAACGTTCTCCCTGAGGATTAGTGTTAGAAACTTGTTGTTTGAATCCAAATGTATTGTGAACCTCTTTGGTTGATTCAGAAATGTCCTGCCTTCCTTGACCTAAGGAAAACCCGTAAGCTATACAGGATTGACTAAGTGTAAATAATATGCAGAATACACATTGGTTAACCAATCCTTGCTCTAATGCCGCTGCAGCCAGGAGGATAAAAGAAAATAAGTTCCAGGATACCAGTTCTAAGTAATTTGCTAGCATTCATGTTATGTACAATCTGCGAGGAAACTTCTGGCTATTTCATACTACTGGTAAATCTCCAACTATATGTTAGCCAGGAGGCCTCATTAATGAAGCTTCCGTCTGAAAGGGGAATGAGTGTCAGCTCCTATCTGAATCCAGGCTCTGGTGACCAGTTGTTTATTAATGGTAACACGCTGAGAAATCAAAAGAAATAATTGACGTATTTGATTGAACCTGTATTTTAATTGTTAATCAATGTTGATCCTACTTGAATTTCATGAATTTCTTTAGTGAAATAAAATCTTTGTGGGATAAGTTTCTTGTACTTACTGTCCAGTGAAGCTCTTATAAAATATGAGAAGCCTCTTCCTGCCATCACTCTGTCTGTGTCCCTTGCATCTCTGATTACTGCATATTCTTTTGTAGTTTAAATCTGTATCTGTTCTAGGTAGGATAAAGCTTTGTTCAGATATGTATTGGAAGATCTGTAATACACTTTCTTCTTCTCGTATTAGTTATAAAACAATGTTCAATCGCTTGAAGGGGCTGAAAGTAGAGATTGAGCACCTGCAGCTTCTTATGGAAAAAGTCAAGACGAAACTGCAAAAAGACTTTGAAGTCTGGTGGTCCGAAGAGACAATAAATCTACAGGTGTGAAATCACGTTGTATTTCTGCCATTTTCATGTAAATGTAACATCTTCAATCATTTCTTAAAGAAGTAGTTAATTGACTAGCCAGAAAGGAGTGTGAAGGATGGGATTTGGGGCCTGATTCACCTGTAATGTAAATCAGACAAAGTTAATGTGAATTATGCTTGTATGAAGCTAACACAAACGAAGCAAAACCCTTGTTTTCTGCTCTGTTTTCTGCTGTGACATTCCCCCAAAAAGCTTGATTGAAAGCCAAGAATGGTCTGAAAATCCCGAAAACTCTGAAGGAACATAAAACAAATAGAGGAGATGATTGGAAAAAATAATCCTTTTTACTGCTAGCAAAACTATGATTTCATCAGTTTATGACATGTGTATTAGAAGATGGCAGTCATAGCTGTAATATGGACAAATCCCAGCAAACATAATTGGTTTTTAGCTTCCTTTGTTTGCAAAGACTCCAATAACCTTTCAGCTGTCCTAAGTGCCCAGAGGGTCAGCAGCTCTCAGCACAGTGTGTCCCCTCACTCTCTAGCTGAGGCCCACCAGTGCCATCATTGCCTGTTTAGTACTGTGTTCAGTTTTGGGCCCCTCAGTACAAGAAGGACACTGAGGTGCTGGAGCGTGTCCAGAGAAGGGCAACGAGGCTGGTGAAGGGTCTAGAAAACAAGTCTTATGAGGAGCCGCTGAGAGAACTGGGGCTGTTTAGCTTGGAGAAGAGGAGGCTGAGGGGAGACCTTATCGCTCTCTACAACTACCTGAAGGGAGGTTGTAGTGAAGCGGGTGTTGGACTCTTCTCCCAAGAAACTAGCGATAGGATGAGAGGGAATGGCCTCAAGTTGTGTCAGGGGAGGTTTAGACTGGACATCAGGAAGAATTTCTTTACCGAAAGAGTGGTTAGGCATTGGAACAGGCTGCCCAGAGAGGTGGTGGAGTCGTCAACCCTGGAGGCGTTCAAAAAAGGTGTAGATGTGGCACTCCAGGGCCTAGTTTAGGAGTCATGGTGGTGTTAGTTGACGTTTGGACTTGATGATCTTAGTGGTCTTTTCCAACCTTAATGATTCTATGATTTAAGAACCCAGCAGAAACAGAGTGCTCTAATTTAATGACTTGTGCAAAAATGAACTAAACAGATTTCATTTTAAAGAGTGTGTTAGAAGTTCATAACACAGTCAGTCTGAAAGCTACACAGTTTCACAAACGCAGGAGACAGTACAAGAGGGTCAGGAGGGGGCTCAACTGAAACAACAACATAGCTTTCTTATGCTCCCTTTCTGACACTTTTTTAATGTCTTCCAAGTAGTGACATGGCATCTCACAGCAAAGCACTGCCATGAAAGGCACATCAGCCTAATGAAAAAGCATGTTGAGTGCAGTCCATCCCGTATCATTTGTTATTAACTGGAAGAGAAGATTTATTCCTTGGGGAAAAGTTGTCATAAACAAAGAATCGTTTAGCCAGTATTTTGTTTAATTCTTATGAGTATAAATTTAAACTGTATTTTTAAGAAAACAGCCTAAAGTAAATACGGAACTTAACACGAGGAACTTAAGTTATCCATAAAGTGCCACCTAGCTAGCTTAACTTCAAGTTATCATTGCAAAATATTTTTCAGGTTAAAATCCCTAACCATATTAGTGGCAAAGAGGATAATGTTTTAGTCACCCTCCTGTCTAAATATTTAGGCTTTTCAGAGCACTGCAAGTAATATTCTTGAATCCACTGGAGCACATTTTTCTCTGTCCCTTAACAGGAGAGGTCCAAGACTCAGCCTCTCATGATTTATCAGCAGAAGATTAGAAAACTGGAAAAAATAATTGGGATTGATTTCCTGGATCTTGACCTATCTATACATCTGAGCTCCCTAAGAAACTCAAATCGGTGAACACATGCTGTTACATATTAAAAACCTGTAACTTGAGCTAAAAAATACTTGAACCAATCCTAAACACTTTTTTATTTGTTCAGAAGTGTTTGTCCAAGTGAAGAAAATACTGTGTGATTCAGAGTCTGTTTTCTGAATGAGTCATTGCCTACCTTGTTATTGCTGAGACCTGTAGGCCAATATTAGGCACTCTAAAAAAATCCTATCCTACATAATTTTGTTTTTCAATCTAAACCCAGCAGGAAAAGCCAGAGATGGTTAGCTCACCAAATACCGCGACTGTTTATTGCCGGTTTATCAAATCCTCACAACATCTATCAACTAACAGGTAAATTGGTCATTTTTCTCTTCCTTACTTATTTGTAAGAAAATGCAGGTTTAGTAGAAGTGCAGTTTGCCAGAATACTTTTGCAAATATTACACTCAAACACCACATTTCCAGTTACAAGAGAAATAACTGTGTAGAAAATGAATTTTTATCATTCAGTTATTTTGCAATCATATTGAAGGTAGCTTATTGTAATTCAGTTCTTTTGACTTGTTAGTCTTGGGACCCTGGAAACCTGTCACTAGAGACCCCATGACAGATAGCTAAGAAAAGCAAGCCTGTTATCAGTCAATTTTTCTATATGAGGAGACTATATCTCCTTTGGAATGTATTCAGGGGGCTGCAAACCAAAAAAAAAGATTAAAAAATGATTTAATATATAGCCTAGACAGATTTGCTGCTGAAAAATACCCTGGTGCTACATTTATGCAGCATATTATTCCCCAATGATATTGCGTTTCATATTGTAAAACACTGGTGCATCCTCTAGAGTGGAAAAATGTAATCATCCTGGTTGTTTCATCATCAGTCAATTCTGATTTCAAAACCTCTAATTTAAATTTGCAGTAATAGATCTTTCATAGCCTTCAAGCAAAGTAGAGTGCAGTAAAACACATACCTGAATGTGCAGGTTTCCATATTCATTGACAATAAATGGAGGGGGTCTCTCTCCCCTTTTCCTCTCTCGCTCCCCACCTCTCTCTTGCTCTCTTTTTTTCCCCCTTTCTCTCCCTCCTTCTCATTATACACTTAATATTTCTCTGATGAGTGACTTGACCTACAATTTTATAACAATACTCTGCATAAATGATGTTTCCTGCTTTGCAGCAGACATAATATATCCTACATATCATTAAATAATGAATACTGGATTTTCTTAAAATTGTAAAATATATTCTAATTTTTATTGTAAACTTTCATGTATCTATAGCAAATGCTCCATAATCAGTACAGAGAATGAAACATATAATCCTCTAAAGTTGTCTGAGAAGGCATTTTCAGATGTCTCAAACTGATGAAAACCAACTCTAGTCTTCTCTGCTTTAATTCTTATTCTGTGTTCTCTCAAGACTTAGGCACTATTTGCTTTGCAAATGGCTGGTAGGTTTTAGGCCTAATTTGAGCTGTTCATTTTTGGTTTTAGGCTGATGGTTACTTGTCCCACAGAAAAGCTGATGGAACAGAACATGAGAGCATTTTTGGTCAAGCTTAGCACAGTGTCAGCCAAATTAGCTCAAGAAATCCATGACTGTCACTCTCTTTAACTTTGTACTGAATTGAACTAAGGACCCCTTGCACAACCTCTCTGCCCCGTTGTTCTTGGGAACAACAGTTCCCAGTTGGTGTGCTGATGCATTGCTCAGGAGAGTGATATCTTTTGCAGTCTAAGCTAGAATTAAAAAGAACATATGATAATGTCCAGGCACTTTCCAGTGCAATGGGAGACCGGCCTCCAGGACTGGTGATTTCTCCTTCCCCCACCCTAGCTCAGAAGCAAAATTGCATAACTGGATTCCTTATAATTTTCTTTTAAACTGTTTTTTCAAATGCCTTTACCATTTGTGTTTGTTACTGGAGGACAGGTCATCAGAAAAATGTGTCTAGCATTTTGAATAGAATGGGGGAAGGTGCCTGGTTGCTTTCAGCTGTCAAGCTTACTTTAGAGTCCTGCCCCACATGGTCTCTTGAGAATAATTACATGTTCTTTATAATGAACAGTTTCTCTGTGTCTAAGTAATGGACATGTTGACTGAGATTGACTGGATGATCCTTGCATACGTATCACAGACCCAGAACATTCATCTTCTTGAACTTAAATTGTAGCAGGAGTCAGGATGAATCTAGTTTTGTTTTCCCATCTCTATCAATATTCTTGCAATGATCTTTTGAAGTTAACTACTCTTTCCTTCTTATAGTTCCAGAAAGTTGATCTTATTTTATATTAGGCTGTTTAAACATATTTTACACAGGTACATTTCCAGTGTGATGCATGTGGAAGTAGAAACATTATTTCTGCTTTTTGTGAGGCGGAAGCTGCAGGCTTAACATCCCACTGTGCATGAAAATTTACTTTTCCCCCTACTTGAGGCAAAAACATTTTAGAGTAAAAGTTTCCAATTTCACAGGCTTTAAGAGTATAAAACAGTAGAACATTTTTTTTCCCAAGGATTTGCTTGACCCCAGTTGACACAAGAACTTTACTTACTGCTTCCCATGATTGTGTAGGATGAGTCCAGGCTACAGTTGCTCCTTTCGGTTACACAGTCCCAAGATACAAATGGCTCTTTGTTTCTAACTCACCTAGAAATCAACAATCTCTTTCTCTGAAGTGACATTGCTATCTTCACCCGGCAGAATAACCTGTCACAAAAGCAGAAACTGACATAAATTATATTTTATATGATGTGGTGTAAATAAAATTATTTCCAAGATGGAAGTCAGTTCACAGGTGTGTTCAACAGATATGAGATCTAAAACTTAGTGGGCTGCATGTCAGTAATCTAAGATTGCTGTTGACAGAATAAGTATGCAGTAAAACCATTCAGACAAACTCCTGAGTGTGAATGGATATAAATACAATCTTCAGGATTAGAAGTAATAAATTATCTATCTCAGCATATAAAGGATACAGGTATATTCCATAATCTTTCTTGAGATTTATATATGTGATTGAACAAATCTTTTGATCACCTTCCGGTGCACGATTCATGTGGACTGTTATTTTTTGACACACCTTAGTCACGTTACCAGAGAAAATTAAGCCTTGGGAAGGGAATGTGAGAGCCTCAAATTGTATTTTATATTAAATTAATTTATAACTAAAATAACAGAGAAGGGAAGCTGGTAATCCTTAGGATTAAGGAGGATACACACGTATGAAAGGCACTTGATTCATGGCCAAACATGTCTCTATTTCAACTGAAAAAAAAAAAAAAAAGGCTGAATTGTTAAGTGTCGAAATGAGTCTGTGTTAATAATAGGGTTGAACAGTGAGCATTTCTGCCTTAGTCAGTAAGATTTGAAAGCCATTGGCTTGATCCTACTCCCACTAGAGTAAGAAGCAAAGCATTGATTTCAGTGACCACAGAGCTGAAGTGGGGAAAAGGGTGACATATCAGTGGGTTTGGCATGAGAAAAAACATTTCTGCATAAGAAAGGTAATTTCTTGAACTGGCTAATCACATTACCAAACCTGATATACTTAAAATAGCTAAAACAGTAGTTTGTATATTTTAGAGGCTTACAGACTCATGCTCATTAACCTGTTGAGTAGATTCAAAAGGTTTCCAGACTACATTTATCTTTGCATATATCTTTCATATGAAGGTTGCAGAAATATTAAATCTCATCTGATCTAAACATATTACTTAAAACGAAGAACAACTGTGCAAAGTGGAGAAAGAATGACCCTTCTCTATATTTCAGACATAAAAGGGTCTATCAGCAATCCCAGAGTCACAGTGCAAAAGGAAAGGAAGAGGAACTTAAAATAATCATCAAGAAGTTATTTTATTCCAAAGGAATACCTAATAAAATCCCTCAGACTTGAAAGAGAATACCCTGCTTGTCCATATTGCCTCTGCCATAAAGCTGTGGTGCTGACTGCAACTCGTACTGTGTGTACGTTTATGTCTCCTAATAAGTTCCTGTTAAGTCTTCAAGAAGTCTTAAAATGCATGTTGGGCTTAGCACTCCACGTCTGCTCCACTTCAGAATTCAAGCACAGTTCATCCTCATATACTCTTCTCCCACACTGGCTTTCATTTAAGAAATTAATCAGATCCTTGTCTGTTCAAGTTACTTCTCTCACTGAATATTTAATTTCACTAGTGTTGAACTGTTCTTGTATTCCCCTTGAATCAAGCAAATGTTGGATAGTTATTCAAATCTTCTAAAAAATTTTAGATTTTTTTCCTTCTCTCAGAAGGAATGCATGCATTCCTTTTTAATTCAGTCAGATCTTTCTTAACCTCACTCTCCTTTGTCCTATTCCAGCAAGCCCCACAGTATGTTCAATCTCAGACTCCTTGGCTCTCCAGCTTCTTCTTCAAAATCTTCCTGTCACTTTAGATTCCCTTGGAGATGTTTTCAGATAATTCTTCATGTTCTCCGATGACTTTGAGCATCAGATTTTTTAACATTTATTGTCCTGGATTGCAAAATTTACTCCCTATTTTAATGCTATGTGAAACAAGGGAAATGTTTACATGTTTTGCAGCATTTTCTGTCATAATCATTTTTCATTCCTGCCAATTTTCCACAGCGTTATGTGATGATAAAATATAATCTGGGAATAACATTGTTGATTAATGACATTTCAAAGATTTTCACATTCTGTTGGTAACAATTTAACTTGAACAATTTATCTATGAATTTCCAAGTTAGGCCAAATTTGATTTTGTAACCAAATACTAAAATGCACAGATTTTAAGCAGCTTGAATCTTGCCTGCCTTTAAACAGAACATCTGTTCCCCTCACATCTAAGGCTCAGATGACTGGAGAATTGCAGCTGAGGGTTTTTTTAACATTGCAGATGTTGCACACCTTCAAATTTTACGCTTTCGATTTTAATCTACCTGATTTTCCACTTCTTTTCAGCTGGCAAAGCAAGCATTCATACCATGACACCCATCATCTCTCCAGCTCCTCTACCCTACGTGCTTGATGGAGCTAGTCAGTCCATGGGACAGTTGTCTCTGGCCCCTGGGTTCCTGCAGCAAGGGAGACACTGCCGCGACAGTGTACCTCTCTCTAGCTGCTGCCCTGTGCCTGACTGAGACATATACCCCCAACAGATGACCCCCCAGAAAAAGCAAGTTAACCACTGGGTGAAACTTCAGGTACTGGGTTAAAAAAAGAACGGAGACATATGAAGTTGACAGACTATCTTTAATCCCCAGAAAAAGCAGGAATTTTACTGACACTGTCAGGAAACAGTGCTTTGAGACTTCTTAAATTCAACTCAGGGAAAAATCGGATAGATTCAAAAGAAGCTGAATAATGTTAGAGCTTAGGAGCCAGACAAAGAGACAGGACTCCTACACCTTGTATGTCCATCTAAATCCAAAACTGTGATCCGGGAGTGCCTATTTACACATTACAGAAATGTTGGTTGGAAGGCACCTCTAGAGATCTCTAGACCAACCTCTTGCTTGAAGAAGGACTATCATCACACTAAATCAGGTCACCTATGGTTTTGTCTGCCTTTGTCGAGCATCCTGAGATGTCCAGTCCTTCAGGCTTAATACACAGAGAGGGAGATCTTTACCCCCACCCCATGCTGTCATAATGACTTTCCATTCAATTTAGAGCAGTACTAGCAAAATTTCTCCTCTTTTCTCATCACTGGAACAGCATTTAACACTCAGATGAAGGAGGAGAGTCCTGGCTTCTGAGAACAGGCTAGGAGCAAGTTGCATCTGAGAGTACAAACCACTGCACAGCAAAATTACACTCTTTCATCCCCTTATGATTCAACATATCTTGCAATGCCATAGAAACATTATCAGAGCTTCAGTATGAAGGATGCAAATTATCCCCGTACAGGCCATCCCTCTAGCCTAGGGATTAGAGAAATCTCTGGGATACGCACAACATGGATTTGAGTTCTGCCAACCTGAGGAACTCATTTGTTAGATTAGTACTCTAATTGTTAACCTCTTATATGGAAGCAGCACTTTGAGTCATTACAAAAAATAGTTATAAGCTTCCTTATAAATTTCCTTTACTTGCAGGAGAAGAGTTTGCATCCCACAGACAAAAGTATCTGGCTGTAACCCCACAGGCAGAGGGTAGGACTTTAAGGTCCATCTCTGAGCACAGTAATGTTAATTTCCTGATTCTGGGCATCTCCTCACTCAGTCTAAGGGTTTTTTTAACATCGCCTTCCTCAGGTGCCCAGTTCTTCCAGAGCATTCTAAGGCAAGTTTTGGCATGTTGTCCTGGGTCCAGGAATCCATCTGAAAGTGAGATCCCTAGAGGTCAAACCCTGCCACACCTATAGTGTCTAGGTTTTTTAATGGATCTGGATCTAAGTCCCCTTTAAAATGGGGATTTAACAATTTTGAAGAATAATTTCCATTTAAATACAACGGGAAAAAATGGTTCAAACATATAAACTACTGCAGCTTAAAAATAAATTACTTCAGCTGACTCACAGTATTTATAAAATTATACATTCTGTTCACGGCAAATAAAAAGCAAAGACAGATGTTTATTGCAATGAAAAGAAAGCAATGAAAAAGGATCACATTAAGTCACATTACTTTACATTTGTTGCAGGTTAAGAACAGAGTCATGGACGGTTGCTATGGTTCAGTTGATGTGTAGTGATTTATTAAACCATAGTTATATGACTTGGATGCCTAGGTATCTCAGGGCACAGACACAGAGTCCTTCTAGAAAATTGAATTGAAGACCCTAAGTCGCTTAGTTTTTAAGAACTGCCAAATCAATGGAAATAATGTTCAGGAAATCCTAAAACAGAACTGTAGTGTGAAGTTCCCAGATATTGTTAAACCACGTAGTAGGTAATAACATCACACATCCTTTCTAGCTCTTGTAATATGTAGGTGTAATAAAGTATGGAATATTATTAACATTAAATATGATATTGGTTTAGTTGAATTAGGCTGAGTCTTGAAGTTATTTTAATCCATTTAGGCAGGTGTGAATTGTATGGGTCTTGAGGAGTTAAACAGAAACATTCAGTAAACCTGGAGCTGTTCATCTGAAAATGACTTGTACTCTTGGGCACAATATCTTCTGCAAAACTGAACCTGGCACAGCGTAATACAGTAAAATTTTAGTAATAAATTTTTTTCCTTTTTCAAGTTCTCTGCCAGAAATATCAATTCATCAGCCAACAATGAACAAACTACTGCAGACTTAGAAAAGCAAGAACTTGCCAATCCTGCCATCTACTGGAAAAATTCTAAAACTGAGTAATTCAGTGTTTCCACTCTCTCTAAGATTGGCACCAGATCTGGCAGCATACACAGTCCCCGGGGAAAGGAGAGAGTCCCTAGACATCCCGGGGCAGAAATCTGCCTTCCTAGTGGAGAGGTTCCTCGATAACAATATCTGCAGGGACAGGAATGTACAGCAGCTGTTTCCAATATATTTGGCTATCATCAACAAGCCACATCCCAAAGTCCTCACTGAGTTTTTATCCAGTCTCCCACTGATTTCGGTAATAATTTTGCCTGACAGAAGAAAGAATGGAAAATGAGCTAAGGCCTCACTTGGCTAATAGTCAGTTTGGGAACTAAATATACCATTACAAACTGTACATCAGATACATCAAAGTGCTTTACAAGCCCTGCTTAGAAGGCAAATACTAAAAGTATAATCTTTATGAGCTTATTTGTCATTCTTTCATAGCGACATTCTCTACATAAACCTAATCATCACATGGATTCAACTGAAAATCCTCTTCCAGTAAACAACAAGTGCTTTATATAGGTAAAAAAAGTCTTGAAAAACAGCTTCTTTGTAGTTACTTAGCATGTATTAATATTGCCTCCACAAGGGCTATATTCTTTCCTTCTTTTCTGCTCCCATTCCAGTTTTTCAGAGACCACAAGAATCAGCCCGAATGAAGATCCAGCTGGGAAAAACAATTCAATCACTCCTAGTAACCCTACTTTAAAAACAAGGTAAGAAGCATACCTGGGCTATTCAGAGGAAAAAGCAAACCAGTAGGTAATATAATGCCTAGATAAGCCTCTATCAGTCTCTTTAACAACATTGTCCTTGAAAAACAAAAGTAAAACTGAAATTGCAGCCTTTCCTCCAACTTCCAAAACAACACCAAAGCTGTCCCATAGCTTTACACCAAGTAGCTGCATTATCAGCATTAAAGAGGTCGTTTCTTGTTTGCCCTGAGGCTTCCCCACCCCCACCCCACCCCGTGAGCTTCTGAATCCTCATGACTGTGTCTTCTCAGCAAGAGAAAGACTCTTTCAGAGTAAATAAAAGCATTTGAAAGGAAGAGACATCAGAGTATGTAAGTATTGCAGAATGCAGGAACTGCGCAGAGATTTTTTCATTCTCGTGATTTTGTCCTTAAAATATTTTGAATCTCCCTCTTACAAATTATTCTAGTAAAATAAAATGACACCAGCAGCCCAAGTGTGTCAGGCTTGGCAAAGGTTACATGTCATGTTTTCTCAAAAGAGGTCCTGCTTTGTGAAAATTAGCTTAGCAGGTTAACAGAAACTACTTTTTTTTTTTGACAGCTTCTCTATTTTTTCTAATGTGCTCATTTCCATGTTCTTTTCTCCCACTAAAGCATCATGCCAAGTCAGTATACTGCCAGAAGTTACATTCTTATTGTGCTCAACAGTTCTGGCTATTAAGGTCCTTAGGAAAATATGGTTAAGTTACTGTTTTTCCTACTGCATTAGTAAGGACAAATCACAAGGGGTTTTTTCTCTCATTTTCCAAAACAATCCATTTCTAGAACAGCAAAAAATCATGGAAAGTTTCATGCCCCAAAACCTAATGTTTTAAATTGCATTTGTGTTTAAGAAAAACAGAAGAAAAAGAGAAGCTCAAATGGAATTTAAACAGTACCTTCTCAAATATATTGTGTATTTTTTATTTTTTTTATATTGTTGCTAATCAAATGAAAATCAGTAAGAGACTAGTCCTTTACTGGTGTTCTGAGATCACCTTGTAAATGACATAAAAAGAGATATTTTATTAAGTTCATAGTCATTTCTATATTTTTTTCCATTTTGGTTCACTAATTCAGCAACTGAGGACTTAATTAGTAGCACAAAGACAAGGACATCAGACTTCTGTTTATGTCAGGCACAATTACATTCTACTGCAATAATCAGTAAGGAACAGTGGAAATAACTATAATTACAAAGATGGGATGTGTAAAAAAAGGTTTCTCCCTTCAGTTCCACTTATCCTTCCATATTGTAATTTTTATCACTATATTTCTCATTTTACCATTAGGGCTTAATCTTTAAACAAGGCTAAAGACACAGCACCAAATTCTTAGCTTTCTTAGCTGATTAGAATAGCATCATTGCACTACATCATCTTATACCACCGGAGGGTCTATCAAAAGCAGAGGTAAGTCAGTGATTTAGCTGCATAGATACAAGATCTCTGCTGGGACTGGAGACTCAGCAGCACAAAGGAGTTGCGTCTGTCAGCAAATGTCATGAATGTCATGTGATTGTTTACTTCTATGTATGTATGAAAACTTAATTCCCTTACAGTAGGCAAAAATACTATTGATCTGTTCAAATAAATTGCAGCATTTTTTCCTGAAGCAAACAAACACATGGCATAGTAATATGCATCATTTCTTTGGTAAACTCACTCTATTAGGCTTTTCTGCTTGGCAGTAAGTCTTTGACTCAGCAGTAAAATATTTTTAACCCTTTGTGAGAGGTTTTATAGTTGATAAGCATGTAGCCCTACCAAACTGAAAAGATATTGGCTGATCTTAAGAATCTACATAAGAGCATTAAGGAGTCCTGAGCTTGATTCTCATCTGAACAGTGCCATCACTAACAATGTATCTGGAGAACAAAGTCCTCCATGCTGAAAAAAGAGAGGAGATAATAGAATAGAAAAATAACCTTCTTACTCAGTTGGGTCCACAAGCATACTTTCTTATTTCAGGACCCCACCAAGTTCAAGTACATCTATTCCTCTGACTGGAGACAGCCAGGCTGATGCTGACATCCTAGCTTTCATTAAAGCAAGACAGAACATCCTGCAAAAGAAAGGTAAATCCTGCCAAAAAATAGGAAGCCAAACCAAAATCTCCAGTACAGCATTTTAAAGCCAAAATAGCATTAGTCCACATTTATACTGACGCAAGTGAGAACTGATTCTGGCTTAAGTTATATTACATTATGTTCTCAGCCGTTCTAAACACTTGAGGTTCTTCACATGTATTTATTTTAGTAGCTCAACACTGCAGAGTAAGACTATGAAGACTGTCTGTTTTTCTCAGCCACCACCAGTGAACTTTCTGGGGCATGCATGTCTGTGCAGCCTGCACAGTGTATTGCTTTACACTTAAGTGAATGCATTTGAATGTGGTTTCTTGAGGATTAAAATGCTTCCAAAATTTTCTGTATACATTTTCTTTAAACTATCTGGCCTGGTTTTCAGCTGGTACAAATTTAGCCATAACAATTGACACCAAATACAGATTACGCAAATGATTGCACTGTACCCTACCTCATGAGGCAGGCTGGCCCACTGTGTCCGGCAGAGTGTGCCCTTAACAGGTATTTCACTATATCAAGGTCTAGTGAAACTTTCTATGGGTATTTGTCACCAAATCAGTTACTGAGAGCAGTCATAGGTAGGCAATAAAGTTCACTCCACAGTGTAGATAAGTAAAATTGGCAGGAGGCAGAAAGCAATAAATACACAACGGTGGCACTGCAAGGTAGCCTAAAAGTAATTCATCATGATAAAGAAAAATGACCCGTGATTTCCTTTTTTTTTTTTTTTTGGAATAATAGTTTTTAGTGGCAGCAACCAATTAGACAGAAGATGAAAGCGGTAGTGGTTACTGAAGCAATAACTTTCCATCAGCACTTGAGTGCTGATGACAGCATTATTCAGCAAGCTATCAGCGCCTGGCAGATGGTGTTAGCACTGTCACAAAGTGGGGTTTCAGTATCACACTGCTTATCAGAAAACTGTCAGGTAAACACACAGTGGCTGAAAAAACCGCCTCCCTACGCTCATCCAAAGCAAACACTTAACACGCTTAAGCTTTGGGATCCCTTTTGTCTTTATTTAGAAAAGCTGTTGTCAGGTTTCTTCTGCAAATGAAATTAAGTTGAATTTATAGGCAGCTCACCAGAAGAAGGTTAGAGATAAGTGTCTTACAACAAACATGTCAGGCCTTTCTTTAGAAGGTCCAAATCCGACTCATTCTGTGAAGTACAGTAATCTAACTAACAAGAGCACATCTTGTCCTGTGATCATCTCCTAAATCATACCATATGAGGAATGTCTGTCTCAAATGCCTTTTCCATCCTGATTGTTTTTCAGCCACAGGCTATTACCTAGCATCATCCATCAGTTTAAGAAGGGACTAGGCATTATCAGCATTGACAACTATTAGACCCCAACTTATAAAAGGTATTCTTGCAGAACAAAGGACAGTCAACACTTTTAAAATTGCTCTGAAGTTCAGTTAGACAAGATGAGCTACATGTTGCCCTAAGTAGCTGAAAAGGAATGGAGTAGCATTTAGTCATCCTGGCAGTGCAGGGCTGGATGACTCAACCAATCACTAAGCATAGGCAGGGGAAGGAAAAGTAAAGAGGCTTCATAAGTACGACCAGCATATTACAAACGTGTAGGGACCTGATGTGTCATAGATAAGAGGCAGCTCAGCAGCAAGTTCTGAGAAGGATCTGGAGTCAACCCGACAGATAAAAGAAGGCTTTTCTTCCTTGACTGCTTGTGAGGGAAGGGAAAACCTCCCCGATTTGAAGGATGGAGCCACTGATAGCAGGAACCATTGATCAAAAAACATTTGTAAATTCTAATTTAGCAAGATGAAGGAGGGTAAAAGCTACAGATTAGTACTACTAAGGAAGTACTTTGTGCTTCAGCACCATAGTGAAACCTGAGGACATTTATGAGGTGCAGTGGTAGCCTTTCTAACTGGGAGAAGAAAATGGGCTGAGAGAGTCAACTATTCCCATATCTGTGATAGCGTTGTGTTCCCTTTTCCTGTGAGCACATCACTTCACTCTGACCTGACTTGTTTCTAGACTAAAGGGAGATGAGAGGCACAGTAACTGCTGTAGTGTTTGTACATCATTGGCTATATGGAGCTTCCAATAACAGTTGCATCCAAAGCAAAGGAGAGCTGGAGGGTTTTCTTTTCGGGGGTGGGGTTAGGGACTTGGTTTTGCTTATAAAGAAAAACTATCAGAGGTATAGTAGAGTTAAGCAGAGAGGAAGAGTAGAATAAAAAGGAATGTTTTCCTGCTGAACACTTTTGGGGAAAAAGTTATGTGTTATCAGTCTCACACAGAAATTTTCCTCAATAAATTTCAAACATATACTTAGTCGCCATCACGGAGATGTGGTGGGACGAC
>WAAD01009111.1:0-50952 GCA_013389945.1 Fregata magnificens
ATCCGCCGGGGGGGTCTCCCAGGGATGCGAGGTGGGAGCTCCCAGGGGATGCGAGGTGGGATCCCTTAGGATCGAGGCGGAGGTCAGCGGCTGCGGCCCCCGGTGCGCCTACAGACGCCTTCCCGCTCCGTCCGTTGGCTATCGGGGGGTTGGCGAGGGTGGGATGGAGGGGGCGACCGTCACGCAGCCCAGCCCGAAACCGTACGGTGATCCCCCAGAAGATGCGGCCGGACAGGCCGAGGGCACGACGTTGACCTTACGCCGCCGTACGAGGTCGCGCCTCGCCCCGACGTACGCCCAGGCCAGCGCGCGGATGGAAGCCCGCGGCACCTCCGCGGGGGGAAAAAAAAAAAACCAAAAAAACGGGCCGACGTCGATAACCAGAGCCCCGCGGCACGGCCGCTCGCCGCACGGTCCGCACCAGAAATTAGGTGTCTGCCCTCGCGTGCCCGGCAGCACCGGGGAGGCTCTGCCCGAGAGCGCGCCCGCGGACGGTGCGGTTCCCGCATCAGCAAGCCGCAGCCCCTCCGCGCTGCTTTTAGACTTTTTCCTCGTATTAACAACCCCCCCCCGAGGTTTTGCTCGCACCCCAGTTATCCTCGGCTGCAAAGATCAGCAGAGGACTCAGCGCAGGCTGCTCCGAGCGACGCCAAGGTAGAGCGGCTACAGGGGCTGGAACTGCCCGTTCCCTGCAGAGACCCCCTCCCCAAAACGCCGCTGCTCCCCAGAAACCAGGGTCTGCTCTCACCCGTGGCAACAGAAACAGCGGCAGGGCAGCAGGACTCCATTTGACGGCACCGGCGGGCGGGCGAGCCCGTGTCGTTGCCCCATCCCAACCAACTGGGACCTGGCTCTCGGCTTCCCGGGCTCGTTCTCACGCTGCTCCCACAACGTACCAGGGCAGCCGACGCGGCTCCTCTTCTTCCCTTCCCTTTACTACGTGGCGGCTGGCCGCAGCTCCGGTCGGCGCTGCGCTCCGGCCTTCCTGGGCTGCTACGTTTCCATCCCGCACGGTGCCTTATGCTCCGACTCCCCCGCCACGGGGGACGCCACGGGGACCCGAGGACGTGGGAGGTGCGAGGGCAAGGGACGACTCAGGCTGCGCAGGGTTCCCGTGCTCGAGGCCACTTCGGCAGCGACAGGACGGACCCCACCCAACTGACTTCACACGTATACTGGGCTGCATCCGCACATATTTTTATGTACATATACGTATATACACACACCCCTAGACACGGGGCTGTATCCACACAACATTTCCTATTGCCATAAGCCCCACCGTGCCATATGGCACACGTACCGTGGGAAAATAAGGTCCTACGCCCCGAACAGTCACAGCAGCACGCCCAGGAGCTACGGGATCCCAACAGGGGCTCCTCGACACGCGCCCGCACCTCGTACCACGTCCAGAGTCCACAGTGCGACGACCCCTTCCTACCGCGGACCGTCGCCTACCGAAGGCCCACGTGGTGCCTCTCCTAGGTGCTTCCCATCTTGACGGCGTCGGCCATGCGCTCTTTGGCCTTCAGCTTTCCCAAGCAGAAAGGCTTCTTGGCTCCAGGCTGCAGAACAGAGAGACATCGAACACGGCGTTCGCCCGCGAAAGCTTGGCACGGCCTGTGCACCGCCCGCGGGACGCGCGTGACCTTCCCTTTTCCCTCGCCCGACGTGGCCCAAACCCATCAATACAGCTCCCGACGCACGCATCGCCCTCCAGCTTCGGCAGCGGGGCTGCCGCCGTGCAGCCGAGCCCGGCTGAGCAGCAGGGCCCCAGGATGCCCAGCCTCTCGGCACGGTCCGACAGGCTGCAAAATCCCGGCTCCCTGACAGACAGAGCTGGCCAATGCATAACGTGCAGAAGTCGGGTGTCGCACGGAGCTCCCGGCTCGTCGCCTGGCATCTGCCCCACCGCTGCTGCGGAAGGAGGCACAGCCGCCCGCGGTACTCGACAGCCAGAAAACCCCGCCAGACCCACCGCGCATTCCTAGCCGATCGCAAAAGCTCCGTAAGCGCGTCACGCGGTGGTCTCGCCTTCTGCCGAGGCTCCGCGCTGGGCTCCTTTGCCTTTCTGGATGCAGCGAGCACGCCACAGAGGTGCCCCACGCAAGAGATGCATCCCCAGAGCCAGCAACGCTCCTGCAACTTTCAGCCCGCTGATGCCCCGGGGGTCTCTCGCCGCAACCCCCACTCCTCATTTACCAAACGCCTCCGGGGCGGTCATCTCGGAGAGCGCAAAATCACAGGTCTGCACCTGCGAGGGCAGGCATTTCCTGCGGCAGTGGACAGCTCGCTCGCTCGCCGCTCCTCGCCGCACCCCCGTTGCGTGCAACCGAGCGACCGGAGGGCGTCAGGCCTTCCCGAGTCTGCCTCGCGGAGAACGGGCACAGCCTGGAGGCTCCTTCGCCTCGTCCTCTGCAAGGCTCTGGGCTAACACCAGGAGTCACCTTCCTTCTACTTGTGGGACTCACCTCGGGCATCCGACCGACAGCTGAGCGCTCCGGCTGTGCTGTGCACCCCCCTCCCCGTGCCGCCCTACCTCGTCGGGGCACGCACAGCTTGCAGCACCTCACTGCACTCGGAGGCGCCTGCCGATCACCGTGACCTGCCTTTGAACGCTCGGGCAGGGCACGGGGACGTTTGGCTCCCGGCATCCTCGCGGGCCTTGCTCGCCCGCTCCTGCGTTCTCACCTTGGGCGGTTTGGCCGCCCGCAGCGGCCTCTTCTCCTGGCTCAGCTGGAGCTGCGTCCTCTCCAGAGCCTCTTTCAGCAGAGCCTTCTCTTCCGCCTCCCTGTAGGCTTCCTCTTCCAATTTGGACATCTCCGCCTGGCACCTTCGCAGGGATGCTTGGTTCAGCCTGTGCAAAACAGGGGGGGCGGAGGGGGGGAGCGTCTGTCACCCGCATCGACCCCTCGGCCCCCAGCTGGGCTCTGCCTGGGAGAGACGGCATTCGAGCGACACCCTACCGTGCCTGCGTCCCTCCTAGGACCCCCCACGCCACAGGGTGACACTAAAGGACATGAGAGCGTCTACCACCTCGCGAGGACCTGCACGTGTTTTAGCAAGTGTTTTCCCTGCTCCGCTTCCTTACGCCATGGAAAAAACCCCTCTCCTCCTGCCTTTGCTGAGACCAAGACGCCGCCTCTTCGAGGCTTCCCCCACCTCACACCCACTCCGCCCCGCCACACACGCTGCGATCCCTTCCGTTCAGCGTGCGAGCCCGGAGAGGGACTCTGGGCGGCTGCGTCAGCACCGCTGGCTTGGAGATTGCTATCGCACCTCGTGCACCTCCTTTGCGTACTGCGGTGTATTTACGCCAGCCCAGAAATATCTTTCTACACCCCTTTTTCCGGTCCTGCGGGCAGACAGACTTCTGCATTTGTGCAACGAGCGGCAGCGGGGCTCCCACGAGCGCACCGGCGGGTTCCTCCCTGCTCCCTGTCACTTAGCCTTGCGCGGCAGCTCGTGGAGCGGGAGCGTCCCCTTCGGTCTGCACAGCCTTTCCCATCGCCTGCCTCGGTCCTGCTGACAGCGTCCCTCCGCCCCAGCCGATGCCGCGGCCCTCACAGGGTCCGGCCACCCCGGATGAGGGAATCTGCCAAAGTTTCCCCGCCCCTGACGCTGCCTTAACTGCACAGGGCCCGGCAAGGCACCGTTGCAGAGAGCTCAGAAGACATTTCTCTGTTTCTCCTAACACTCAATTTTCACACGGCGGCCACGACACAACCAGTCCCAGGCAGACGCACAACACGGAAGTGGCTGCAGTGCTCCTTTCCCCGGGTTCCCCATCGCTTTGCATCCCAGGACTCTGTCTCACTCGGACCCGTGGCCAGCGACAGCCACCTTGCCTTCTGGTACCTGAGCTGCTCCGCGCTGGCCTCGTAATCTTTCAGCATTTCTTCTTTTCTTTCCAGGCGACTCTTGAGGTTCCTGATCTTATCGTAGAGCAGCTCCAGGTCCTTCCGTCTCCGCAGTCCCGCTTTTTCCCTCTCCTCTGGAGGAAGGCGCTTCAGCGACTGCATCCCTGACAGCTCCTCCACCTTCATCAGGCTTCCCAGAGCGCCAATTACGTCAAGGTACTGTAGGAAGAACCGGGAACGCGTTACTTCCTGGGCCTGCCAATTCCTCTGCCACATAACATCACACCGCTCGGCCGTCTGCTTCCGTTCCGCTCTGCTGTGGAGGTGAAAATGTCACAAGGAAGCTGCTGCGTGCCTCCCCCTTGGTTTCATTTCCACACGTGCTTTCCCTGGGCGAGCTTTTCCTCGGCGCCCCTAAAACCACGGCCGGCTGCGGCTCCTCCGTGCCTTTGGGCTGCACGCTTAGAGGCGCTCGGAGAGGTGACGCAGCGCACCGGAGCGCATCCCAGCTCCAGGCCAGCCCCTTTCACACCTGGCGTTCGATTCCCAGCCGCATGACACTTTGGGGTTGGATTTTTCCTTTTTCGAGACGACCCGTTTTCCCCGCTGGACGTTTTCCTGCCCTTTTCGGAGCAGAGAGAGCCACTTACACAACCCACCCACTGCGCTCCCAACGGACGCTTCCCTCTGGCAGCCACCTCCGCCGCTCCGCAGCCTCTCTCGCATCATTTAGCGGGCACCTAAGTTGGTGAAGGTCGCTGTCCTCACCAAGCCCACCTTCTCCTTGAGGATCAGCCCTGACTGCCCAAGGGAACACCCCCAAAGACCTCGGGTGGGAAAGGGAGAAGGATGCGTCGTTGCACGTTCCGGGGTCCCAAGACGTGCCGGCAGACGCCCGGCGCGCCCTGGGTCCCACAACACGCGGTTCACCCTCGACCACGTTCCCGCGGAGCCCCGACGCCAATCACTCACTTCTGCAATGTGTTTGAAAACGCTCTACCCTCTGCGAGCGTCGGGTACCATTTTAACAGGGCTATCGCTGACGTACCATCTTCTCGCCGAGGTCCGTCGCATCAGCCGTCTCCGAGCTCGCTGTCTCTTCAGCGGCCCCGGGCGAGCCCCCGTTAGGAACGTGGCCAGGAACCTGCGCAGGCAGGGAAAGACCAACGGAGTCCACGGATCTCCCCGGCTTCGGTTCGAGTTGCCCCGAGCCTCCTTTCCGCCGCACGGGAAACCCGCCCTGGCAACGCCACGGTCCAAAGCCTCCCACCCCGGTCAGCCTGCGGCCTCCCTGAGCAGCGCTGCGCCCAGGGTGCCGGGCAGCATACAGCTCCTGCCAGGAGCTGTGCTACCCTTGGCAAGCAACACCTTCCATTAGGCTGCATCCTGCACGCTGCCCCATTTTACACCTCCCTCCCTCCCTCTCCCCCTCTGCCGGTGTTTCCGTTATCATATCTGAGCGCCTAATTCTCCCTCTTCCACGGAGTACTTTTCCAACGAAGCCACAAGCACCGTGAACCACAGGCTGCCTTCTTTCTTTACCTTGCCGGCCTTGACTTTTGCTCCTGACGCGGGCACAGGTGCCTTCTCGAGACTGGCTTTCTGGACTCTTTTCTCTGGTAAGTCTTTCGCCAGGACCACCAGCAGCTCTGAACCCTCGTTCACGACAGCTGGAGGCAAACAAACATCCACCGAGTCATTCTGATCGCAGTAGGATGTGCTGCGGCTTCGCACCGCAACCGCTTCGAGGCTTGCCAGGTTTCCCCTTATGGAGACCGTGCATGGAGGGATGCACAGGCTATGGAGTAAAGCCCGCACCAGCCTTCCCTGCCGACATCGCTGTCCAAGCGTTTAGGCATCGCTTTCTCTACATACGTAGGATGCAGACCTGTCTTTCAGATGGCAGTTCAGAGACTGCACCACAAACCGCTACTCTACTTGTAGCTTCTAACAGAGATGGCACTGCTTCTCCATACCGCCCTCGATACAGGGCTGCACACGATGGAAAGGGACGGAAAGAGAACGGGTTAGGGCAAGCAGACGATTCTCACAGCCTACAGTACTTGCAAGGCTTTGCAAGACCACAAGCCCACAAGGCTCGGTGCCTTCAAGTGACAGCTGCTCTCTCTCGCCTCGAGGACAGCAGCATCCGAGCACAGGAGCGATTGTGCACGGAGCCGGACGCCCGCTCGCTTCTGGCTCAGGCTGCACGGCAGCTACCGCTGCAAGACCCTTCGCCTCTCTTTGCTGCCTCCTGCAAACGCCACCTCCTCAGACGTACACGCTTACCGACGCTTGATACCTGCGAATGCCACCAAGTGCCTTTCTAAAGCCTGTAGCCCCCCTGCGGGTTCTTCAGCGATGTTGTCCTATCGCCTGCACGCATTAACACGCATGCACGCCACAGCTCACTTTGCAAGGGAAAAGCCTGAGCCCGTCGCAAGCGAAGAGCCCGAGCCCCCGGCACAGCCCCTTGCGCCTTCCCTAGCGTTATGTGCTCTGCCAGCGCAGACCCCGGGGTCCGCCAAAGGCAAACGGACGCATCTTCCCTTTCTAGCGACGGCCGCGCTTACCTGAGGGCTGCCTCTTCTCCAGCGTCTTGATTCTCTCCCGGAGCTCGGCCAAGCCTTCTTTTTGGCGCCGGATCGTTTCCTCGTGCCGGAGGCCTCGGCATTTCGCGCCGAGCTCGGCCAAGTCCAGCGCCGGCTCCTGGAAGAAGCAGCCCAGCCGGTTCCCACCCAGGCTGCCTCTAGCTCAACGCGAGCTCAGCTTAAACCTGTCTTACGCACAACCTTGCCCAAAGACGCTGCTCACTCGGCCCATACCAAGAGCAAAGCCCATGGAGCGTCTCACCCTACGCCCTCTCTATAGATTCGTGGGGTAGAAGAGCAGCATCCGAGACCCCTTTCACGCTCCGCCACGCCAGCCACGCTCCAGTGAGGCCATAAGCCCTGCCAATGCTCCAGAGGGCTGGGAGAGGGATGGCGTGTGGCTCTGAACGGCCACGTCGGCATTTTTCTCTTGTGCTTTGCGCTACCGCGGAGCTTTCACCGTTTCCTACACGCAAACACCGATATGCTTTGTGGCCTGCGTTTATACATGATCTCATGCCGCCTTCTCTTTTAAGTTACACCCGTGCACACAGACACACGCCTTTCCCTATTCCAGCCCCATCCAGCTTGCTGCGTTATGACGACCATCCAAGAATCTGGGACGGGGCAGGCCCATCGACACACCCTGCACACAGCTAACGTTGGCTGCACACCGCCAGCTCGGGTCTGGCCACCGTCGCCCTGCGGCACTGCTCGGCGAGACGCGGTTTGCTCCCAAACCGCGGCTTTGGCTGGGCTGCGCCTCCAGCGCTCTGCGCTTCCCCCTCCCCATGGCCATGGGCAGAACAGGATGGGCAATACCTCCCGCTCGTCATCTGGCTGAGAGTCACCGCTTGGGCCCCCCCCCACCCCCATCCAGCCTTCCTCACTGGCACGCTCTCTGCCGCTGTTGCGGTACAGGATGTACGATTTCTATGGTCCCTCCATCTGCTGCTTGCAACCACCTTTGAGTTCTTCCCGTTTCTAGCACTGGGGAAATCAACTAGGAATTCAGCACACGAGGACAGGGAGCATCGATTCCTGGCCTGTGCAACAAGGTACCCCCACTCCTGCGCACTCAACCCTATAACTTGCTTCTGTGTCGCCAGCATCTACGGCTGAGCAAGGTCGGGAAACGGAGGGAACGCTTGCAGATCTTTCGGTACACTGCTATCCCCTCTAATTGGCAATTATCGCAGCCGTTAGCACCCCCAACACGTCACGGTTCCAAAGTGTTGTACAAACATCAGCTCATTAGCCAGCAGCAATGCCTGCGCAGGAGCGCTGCCAGCACGGCTACCCCGGCTCGCAGGCAGCACAGGCAGCCCTCGGCTAGGGAAAGGGCGGCCCGCGATCCCGCGCTCCCGCCCTCAGCCGGCTTTGAGCAGACGCGAGGCTCGGCTGGCCATCGCCAAGCCTCACCACGATGCTGAGAAACACCGTGCGCGTGACCGATAACTCTCGGCAAACCCAGACCTTGGCAGCCCCCGCGTGGACTTACCCTCTCGGAGGCTTCATCCGCCTGCACCGGCGTGCCAGGAGCATCCTCCGGCTTTGCCGCCGTTTCTCGGGGGGCACTCTTCTGCGCCTGGCAGCGGGCTTGGGCTTGCCTGTGCCAAGAGACGAGACGGTTGCGGGACACCGTGACGGACGAAGGTCGCCCAAAGAGCTCGCGGGGAGCAGCACCCTGGGCACCCGCCGATGACTACCACGGCGTGAGTGGGAACATTCACTTAGTTACAAGCCACTTAGTTACACGTGCACTGGCACGAGCTCCACCAAGCCCCCGTTTCAGTTCACGTGGCACTTCCGTAGAGATGACACCGCTGAGCTCAATTCTGACCCTCTCAAACTTGCCTTCTGCTCCCGGGGAGATACCCAAATGCCATCGGCCGCTGGGAATCTACAGAGCAGCTTTTGCCATGCCTCAGGTCGCAGCGGCGTGTACCTTAACTCTTCAGCTGCTGCTTTCAGGGCTCGATCCTTCTTCTCCACGAGGCTGGACATCTGGGATAGCTTCTCTTGGAGCAGGTTCAGTTCCCGCTCTTGGCCTTTCACCCGGCTCCGGTTCTGCTCCAGTTCCACCTTCTGCTCCTCGCTCAGCTCCCCTAGGCACACAGCAGCTTCGTGGGTTTCTGGCTGTCTCGTCACCCGGCCCCGGGGGATCCCCAGTTCTCGGTGAAATGACGGTGGCGGATGCGTCCCTTTTTCCCAGCGCGCCCTCGCGAGGGCTGTCGGCAAGAACGGAGCTCGTCCCCGCAGAGCCTTGCCCTGCCCTCGACAGCAGCCCTCGGATCCTGGGCCGTGCCGACAGACCTCGCTTTACTCAATCACAGCACAAGGCCAGCCTCTTTGTGCGGGCGTACGCCAGAGTAAGCACTTGCTACGGCAATTTTCCTTCCAGATCGCAGAACGACAAGGCGGCCGGCGTGTCCTGACTAGCCGACTTCTACCGTCTTACCTTCCTTGTAGGCGCTGTCCCTACTTTTACGTTGCACCATTACGGGCAGCGAGAGCAAGCCACGCGCACGCCGCCTTAGTTTCCAGGCTCAGGCTCGTTTCTGCCCGCTCTGCTGGATACTCCTATCATAAAGCCTCCGCAAAGCACAGCCGTGCCCGCTGAGGAATCCCGGGCAAGGCTCTCCCAGGCTACCGGCTTAGGCTCCCTTAGGCTCAAAGGAGCCCACCGGTGGCATTTTGAGACAGGCGGCCTCAGTTTTGTCCACCCCATCTCCATCTGGTTACCCTGGCTCAGCGTCACTGTTATCGCTTAGCCAAGGACAGCGAGGAACTCACCTACCCAAAGGGAATGGAGCGCCTGCTTTACCCCGAGCAGGGTGACAGCATTGCTTCAGGATGGCGACATCTATTTCCCATTATCCGCGTGTACCCCCTAGTACCTACCCGTGTTCCGGCTCGGAAGAGGGATGGGAAGACGGAAACCACGCCGTACGCTTCACCCACCTCTCATGTCCGACATCCTGGCCCTGGTTTCCGCGAGCTCTTTGCTTAGTCCGGCGATGACGGCCTCCCTGGACAGCAGCACGCTCTGCGCCGCTGCCAGCTCCTCCCTGAATTTCCTGAGAAAGATAATTGCAAATCTCACCGTGCATTTGAAAGGCTCGTTTCACGGAGCCTGCGCACGCCTTCCTGAGCTGCATCTCGTGACTATTACACACACGTTACCTTCTTAACTGCCTTTCCGTTGCCTAGGATCACGCCTGTGCCACCGGGACTTGCCAGCTCACGCTCTCTTACCTGGAGCCCTCCGGACGGGACAGCAGATCCCTCGCACGCTGCTTGGCATCGCTTTGACACTATATGCGCTTAAGACCATCTCAGCCCAGCAAAAGGGCTCTTTTCACCCTCACAGACAAAAAAAGATTTCAGGACACGTTGCGGTCCGCCCCTTGGTCTGCCCTACGCTCTCCTAGCGATAAGCACTCTTCTCCAAGCCCCTCTGACCGAGACCCCCACCAGCAAGCGCTGCTTACCGCAGACAACCGTGCGACTCTCCGGTGGGAGAAACCTCCGGCCAAGCTTCCGACGTCAACTCGCAGGCATCACCCCAAAACCCTACAGGACACAATTACGAAGGCCAATTACTTCTTTGTAATGCATACGCGTGGGGCCTGCTTGCTTCTGCTACGTATATCCTTTCCCTCGCGACAGCTTCGAAGACTGAGGACCATCTCTTTTGGAAACCCGTGTCTCTCAGGGCCCAGTTCCAATGGTGCTTAGACAGTTCCTCACGTCCTTCCTTGCTCAGGATCCCTTATGCCTGGGTGCAGCCCCCAGTGCTCCAGTCTCGTCGCTTCAGAGGGCAAAGAGCCCTTCTCCAGCGGGAAAGCCCCGTCTATGACCGTGGCACGCTGCCAACAGTCCCCAAAGCCACTGAACAATCTCCTGCAGCTCCCAGTGAAACGGCTTCTTCAGGAACTCAGGGAGCTCGTCCGGCACGCAGGCAAACCTCAAACCAACATCTTACGCGATGCTTTCCGTAGCAGCAAATGCACTACTCCATCTCTAGACACAGTTCACATTAACTGAGAAGGTTCCCAGGACAGACTCATCCCACGCAACCCTTAGCTACCTTCCACTTTTTCCACGAGTGCTGCATTTTCCTCCTCCAGCGTCTTCTGCTGCCGCTCGGCTTCCAGCAACCTGTCTTCTAACGCCACAATCGTCAGCGAATGCTGCTTGCTTTGCTCCTTGTATTCCGCTATTTCTTCCCGCAGTTTCTGCCTCTGTAACTCGTTCTCCTCCTGAATGGTCCTGAGCTGCTCCTCTCCCGTGAGTACCTGCTGCCGCAACGCCATCTAGGAAACAAGAAGCGTGATCTCAGTTGGAAGCGTTGCGCCGCGTTTTCCTTTGAGATCCGGATTCAGCATCGTCTCTCCTGGCTAGCAGTCAGGAGGACAGAGGGAAGGGAAGGATTTCAGGGAGGGGGGAGGCTGCAGCGCCCTGCCCCCTCATCAGCGGGGACCGGGGAAGCCTTCTTCACCGAAACCGCGTCTACGTCGCGTCCTCTGCCTGCACGCGAGGGTCGTGGGAACTACCTCTCGCGTCGCGGCTTCCTCCAGCTTGCGCGCAGCTTCTCTCAGTTTGCAGTCTGTAACCTCCTGCTCCTGTGACTTCCTCGCTATTGCCTACACGAGAAAAATAGCAATAAGTAAGTTAACCCGCTTGCAAGAATCCACCTCTCTCTCTGCGGACATGCATCTACGTGCGTTTGGGGGGAAAAAAACCCCACAGTCCACTGACGGCCCCTGACCAAAGGGACCACCGTGCTACAGAGCACTTTCAGAGTTCTTCATTCCAAGCGTGAGTGGTTCTGCTTTACCTCCCGTGCGTGCCACTGACCTCAGTCGTGCTTCTCAGGTGGCTCTCCAGCTCTCGGATCTTCTTCTTTTCTTCCTCCACGGATTGCTTGCACTTGTCCTTCTCCTCGGCGACGGCGCTCTCCAGAATCTGACAACGGACAGCCCACAGGTTCAGTACCGAAAAAAATATCATACCCTTAGGCGAAAGACCTTGACTCCAATGAGGAAAGCAACCAGGAGGGTCCCTGCTCTGGAGCAGGGGCACGTTACAGGAGAACACCTTGGCGGGACATGAGGCGACTCGATGAGGGAGGGGACGACAGGTACGGCAGAGATGCCACAGAGGAGCCGCCTAGCTGCTCCTCACCCGCCTCCTTAGAAAACTCGATGCCGGCAAACAACCATTCCCGAAGCACCAGACACAGAAGCGCGCTAGAAACTGTCTTACAAGACCACCACGATACGTTGTCCCCGTCACAACGTCCTGGCACAGCAAAACACCAATTCACACCTTTACTAACACTAGGTCCTGCACCAGGGCCAGCGGCTCGATGACCCGGGCTTCCCTGGGACCGAGGGTGACCCAGCGAGAACCCACCAGGCAGCCGCCCCCCCCCGCTCCACAGGGGAGAGACTTTTCCAGCCAAAACAGACCTAAAAGGAGTTCAGCGTGGGGAAGGGAGGGAGCAAGAGGCTCTCAAGGAAGCCTACGGGCGCTCACATTCCATTTCCTACAGGGCAATGCCACATCTTACTAAGCTCGCGTATCGGGATGATGCTCCTTGCTTTCCGCTTTCTCCCAGGGACCAACCGGCAGCAGTGCATCCCGCCAGTACCCAGATGCACTTTCCGGTTCCACCGTGGATACTTCGGGGAGTTAAAAATCACCCACGTCAATATAGGAGGATATCCGATATCCAGGCTCTTGGCACTGCACCCAGACAGTTCGGGGCTAGAGGCTTCTTCATCTCGCTAGGCAACGCTACGGCAGACACCTATTTTTCCTGCGTAACAGCCGTTTTCCTAACAAACAACCATGCCACCGTACCTCTTTGTTCTCCTGGTCCTTTTCCAATATAATTTGCTTGATTTTTGTCTGTAGGTCTTGCTTGTGTTTCGCTTCCAGCTCCTTCACGTGCTCCTGCAGCAAAGCTGCCTGCGACTCCCGGACCCTCCCTAATTGGGCCTATGGGGAAATAGCAGATACCGAGGCGTTAACAGAAGCGTGTTAGCAGCAGGGCGAGAAATAAACATCCCAAGTACATTCACAAACAACCATTTCAAAAAAGAGATGTACCCTCCATCCCTGCCGCGTTAGGGATACGGACACCGACACGCTGACAGCGGGCTCCGTCTTCTCCATTCCCTGCGTTTTCTGCTGACCCAGGGACCTCTGCTACCGTAGGTTCCCAATTCGGGTCCCATTCCGGCTCCCTTAGGACTACCATCACGTTTACCGACAGAGAAAGCTCCCCAATCAACTCGGTTTACGTACATATGCATTTCTGTACCTGTAACGCCTGATTCCTCTGCGCGGTTTCCTGACTCATTTCCAACAATCTCCCGAGAGCAGCCAACAACCCTGCAAAAGCCGACGGAGTCTCGCTGTACGGGGTGCTCGCACAGCCCACGTATACCACCTGGAGCATCCTCGGAGGCCTGGGCACGCTGCTTGCCCTCCTTGCAAAACTCGCTTTGGCCACTGCTGACCCTCAGCCCTGGCCCTCGCCCCCCTCGCCTGACGGTCGGGGTCCACGTTCCTCTGGAGGCAGCAGGGAGGAGAAGGGGCCGCCACCAGCTTCCCATGCAGTCGCCCCCCGCGCTCGTCAGGATACCCAGAAAACACACTCGACGTGGGCTTCCCTCCCAGGCTGGGGCAGCAGACGCGCTGGTGTCTGCTCTGGGGGAAGGAGAACCCCGTGGGCAACGGTGCTGCTTTGCACCCAGAGACCCTCGTTAGCCTCTGGCTATGGGATTCACGCTCAGAGATCCCCTCGGAAAGGCTCCTAGGGGCCAGCCGAGGATCTCCCTTCCACGCTTATTGGAACCGCGGCACATTCCCACCCCTGGGAGATGGCTGCTATTGCCAAGACATCGCTGGAAGGGAGCTTGGCTGCGCACACAGCCCAGCTGCCTGTTCCCACCAGGAGACTACGTTTCCCTTGTCACACGCTGTCACCCGTTTTGCTGCGTCACCCCGTCTTCTCCAAGCCCGACACTTCTGCAAGAGCCGAGGACGGCTCGTCGCTGCACGATGCTCCTGGTGCTATAAATTACCACGCTGCTAACCACAGCGGCTTCGCAGCTCCTCCCGCGCCCTCGCCGACGCCGCTCCGCTCCACCCCCCTGCCGCCCAGCACACGGCACGTCCTGCGCCCCTGTGCAATGCTCAACGCTGCCGTGAGATCGATGCTCCCCCTCCCACGCTGCTGCCAGAGCCATTACTCCTCCGCAGCGTCACTCCGCAACACGCGATGCTTTGACACAGGCCTACGCTTTGCTTTCCACGCGCTCTGCGCCTAAACTTGTTTTCCGCAAACTCCACGCAGCAATTGCTCTGCCGCTCCACAACAGAGGCGGCGCGGGAAAGGGAAGGCAAAGTAATCCGCCGCCTCGAGACGAGGGGTTCAGATCTCAGCCCGCACCACGGCCACAATCGCCGCCAAGGAGCATTTCCTACATGCCACCAAGGCAAAACCCCCTCGGACTGATTAACCACAATGTCGGTACATCAGGCCCGCCACACGCAGACAGCGCACCCCACAGACAGAGTCCCACGGGTGGCACCAGCTAGACGGGGCGGCTGGTGCCGCAGAGGCAGGGAATAAGAGCATGCACGCTGCCTGAGCAGCTTAGTTGCCCAGACTGCCCGAGATTTGCGCCACCGTGGGCGCCTGGCACCCCCAAGCCGTGGCTCACGCTGGGCTTTCCCCCTCTACGGCTGGCTAGCTAGGACATCCCACCCGGAGCAGGGCTGTTCCCAGGCACGCCCAACGGGACACGAACCTTTGCCGGAGGCGTGCGGGTCCACCCCCGCGCTGGCCAGGAGCTGCTCCGCGCCCTCCAGCCAGGACAGGGGGACGCGTGCCATTTCCACCGCTGCCGCCCTGACGGCCGAGACGGAGGGGTCCAGGCAGACCGCCTCCAGCCTGCCCAGCTCCCCTCGCAGGCTGTCACTGCTGCAGGAGCTCCTCAGGAAAGCCTGGAAAAAAATGCAAGCGGCGCACAAGCTAGCCTCCGCAGTTAGTGGGCTTCAGGGACTCGGCAAATAACACAACGTCTCTGAAAAGGTCCTGGGTACAACCACGTGAACGCCACTTCGGTACGACAGTTCGCTTCGTGGGTCGATAGCTTTGGTGGGAACGGTTCCCGGCAGGCCCAGGGGAGGACGCACTTCTGCGACACCTCCTATTTCTTTCCAGCCAACCCTCCTTGGGGCTACACTCGCCTCTCGCCCACCTGGAGAGCCGCGCGCTGGCTAGTTCCGATGCACAAGCGCCTCTCTTCTCTGACCTACCTGCAGGCCAAAACAATGTCCCGGTGCCCCTTATCCCCTGGCTGCCGGTTGATCGTCAGTATTTAAAGGACTGACCTCGAGCTCCCACAGGGATTTCTCGAACACCTTGACACTGGCAGACGCCTCCTTTTCCTTCGAGAGCCTGGAGCCTAATTCCTCCTGCAGACGCTTCTCTCTCTCGTGACTTTGTTGGCTCTCGTCGGAGATCTGCCTGACTTTCTCTATCACCTGGCAAAAGCACGCGAAGGAAGAGGAGATTAAGGCATTATATTAATATCCTTTTTCAGCTGAGGGACCGTAGATTGTCTCAGCGGGCAAAGATTGAGACTTGCTGCAAACCGGTAGCCACATCAGACTCCTGGGCTTCTCCCTGTTGCAGCCCACCGACTCCACCCAAGCTTTGAGGGACAAAAAGCATCGCGTCTCCTCCGCATCACGGAGCAGCGTCATTCACCTGGGATAGCCGCGGCACAACTTCTGATCTGGAGCAGCTTGGGCGCTACCAGCGCTGCTGCGCATGGAGCAGGCGCTGCAGCCGTTCTGCAGCGGCCGACTCGAGCCGTGCTGGGCTTTGGAGGCACCAAGCGCCTCCGTGCGCTGGTATGCAAACTCACCTGCTGCTCCGTCACGGCTTTCCCTGCAACGCCTGCTGCCACCGGAGAACAGATTCGCATCACTTGGGTTTTGAAGGACTCCAGCTACAGCAGAGATCAACACAGGAACACAAAAATCACAGAGAATCGATAGCAGCTCTGCTGATCTGCTCTACCCAACCCTGCACACATCAATGCAAAGGGCGTCCCGGTGCCTGCCACCTCCGACACCGAGGCCCCGTGCACGCTCCTGCCCTCCCCTCAGGACATCGCTTTACCTCACGCCCCTTTTTCACCGTGCAACTTCGCAAGGGTTCCCTGCCAGCCCTCCTTTGACCCTGACGGCTCACACCCCGCCGGCAGCGAGGCAGTGCGGGTAATCGCATCCGTTACTTTCCCTACGAGGGGCACGGCGTGATTGCCGGTACCATGCACAGGGGAGGCTGTCAGCTCCCCGCCGCCAAGGACAACGTGGCTTCTGAACATCTCCTGCTGCCCTGCTACTGCTGCGGGGGGATTAGGTTGATGGAGGGCTGGTACGCATTGCAAAGGACAGACTGCCCGAGGCGGGCGGTTGCTCCATCCCATGCTCCAGCAGGGATTTCCGATGGCTGACTCCTATTTCCTCCTGCGAAACAGTCAGGGCAGGCTGGGGACAGCTAGGCATGCCACCCCCAAGCCTCTCTGCAGGAGATGACAACCATCGCCCCCCAGGTTAGCGCTTTATGCTTCTGTATTGCAGCTGGTGCTGGCTCCTCCCGGGGCTCCCACAAACGCCTGTCCCTGTGCTAACCGACACGGCAGACCCAAAAGTCTCCCTCTGCCCTTACGAGCTGGAGGTTGCCCTTTGGGGCTCCACTCCGCGCAAAAACCGGGGCTCTTTTCCAAACGTGTGAGCAAACAACTCTTAGCTTTTTCTGCCTCTCGTTGACTGGGGTTCCTAATAAAGTCACGCTGGCAAAACTCTGTGTTGCACCTTAACGGGGGGGCGGGGGGGCACGACCTCCTAGTGCAAAGCTCGGCTTTCTCCTGGGGATCTAGCAGGATGTTATTCTGCAAAGGGCTCTATCTGCCTGGAGCAGCATCACCTCGGCCTGGAGGAGGCTTTGCACGGGTCCCAGACAGCGTAACTACGCTTATAAAGAGTATAGTGCATTTCTGTATCCTATTAAACTCGCTGCACCTTCTACGACGGCTACACAAACCGTGTGGATGAGCCTATTCTATCGCACCGGACGACAGGTTAAACCCCGTGCCAGGGTTTGGTGCTCAGGACCCCGCATTTCCTTTCCTGCGCTCAAGCACGATGTCCTTCCCCATGGGAAAACCCGGACTTTCGCTGTCTACAGCCCGGACCGCGGGCTGCTCCCATCCCTGCCTCCTCCCTACCTGCTCCTTGGCCCGCCCCGCGTCGGCTCTCAGCAGGCGCTCCCTGCGCCCCATCTCCTGCAGCTGCAGAGCTTGCCTGGCACAGGCTTCTTTCAGCTCCTCCTCAGCCTGCAACGAGGAGAGCATTTGCATATCAAAGCAATACCAGAAAATCATGCCAGAAGCACTTTTACCCCAGCTATCTGCTATTCACATCAGATGACTCCAAATAGAGCTTTGAAATAGCAGGAGGCGGGCAGCAATCCTTTTGCAGGGGGATGCGTTTGCCCCATCAGACGCTTAACGCTGCTTCTTGCCGGGGTTTGGTCTCTGGGCCATCGTCCGTCCTTGACTTTCTAACACACCGCTCGCATAGGGCAGCCTCTGCCGCACGAGTTACCTTCTTCCCTCGGGGCCCGCAGAAGAGCTCAGCACGTTTGGACCCTCTGCCCGTACAGCCTGCGTGCCTGGGGCTTGCTGGCCCTCGTCCCACGCGTCCGCCACCCGTGCCAGGCGGCCGAGGTACCTGCCGTGCCCCACATCCGGACGGTTACCTTGGCTTTCTCGGCCAGCTGCTTTCGGATGCTCTCCTGCTCGGCGCGATACTTCTGGACTTCCCCCTGCAGCCCCTCCAGGTTGCGTTCCAGCTCCCCGACGCGCTGCAAGAGGCCCGGGACAGCGCAGGGTCTCACCAGAGGAGCTGGGAATCGCCTCTCGGGAGGATTTGAACCGATGAGCTATACATTTTCCCCATCTATCCCATTCCATTTACCCTGGAATTTTCTCCTGACCTGTATTTACTGCCGTTAGATTAGCTTTCGAGTGGAATGTCAATCTTATTATTGACACCATTCTCCTGCACCGTAACGCGGTCTTACAATTTTTACAGGAGTTTACATTTCTCCGCTTCGCTATGCACATTAGGTGCCTTCTATTACAGGAGCCGGATTCAAAACTACTCCTTTAAAATGTTAATTATTCTCTCGATGATGCATTCCTGCAGTCACTGCTCTCCCGCGTGCACCATCACCCCAAATGACTTGCGACTCACATTTCGGCACGCAATTACTTCTCGCTCTCCAAGTTCACGCTTCATTTCCTCTTTAATTCTGGAGCACTAGAACGAATGGCAACCGAGGAAAAAAAACCATCAGGGCAGGCAGATACCATCACTTCTGCAGCAAACGCATAACAGGGATGGGGGCAAAGGCCTAAAGGAAACAAATGCTCCTTAAAAACATCCATGGTAACCTGACCAGGACAGTATCGGGCATTTCCAGGCTCATCATCACTGCATCAGACCGTGCCTTTCAGTTCTGCGTTTCAGGGTATCGGTCTTTCAGAGACCGACGCCGTTCTGCCTGCCCCAAGCGCACCACCTCCCGCCTCCCTCCGCGTCTTCCCGCATCCACGGAGCGGGGAAAACCGCAGAGGGATGCTCTGGGACGTGCTCTCGGCCTCGATGCGAGTGCTGTGGGCCACCGAGGGCCACCAGGCACGCAGCAGGATGCTTGCCCGGGACGCCTGGGGCGGGCGTCCCCCTCCCACACACGGTGGCTCGAGTGCTCATCCATATCTCCCCTTTCCACTGGTTAAAGGGCTGATCCACATCACTCATCTCCAGTGAGCTGCTCCCGGAGAATGCTTGGCCAGGTGCAGGCTGGCAGGCACGGTGACCCCTGCCTGCACCCCAGGGACCCCACGCATCTTTTCCATCACTTAAAATTCACCGTGAATCACTCAAATCTCCCGGTACAGTGCCTAGTCTGCCAGCCAAAACTCTATGTTTATTATGCAGACAATGCAGCTCTGCCAATCGAGGAGGGAGCTGCAAATACAGAGAAACAACCTGCTGCACAGGCCGCTTGCTTTAAGGGAAAAACCAGGCTGGGCTGCAGGGAGCCACGTGAAGACGGGGTTTCCATGGCTCCTTGGCAGCATCTTGGCACGAGTGCTTTGTGCGGACAAACAGCTACTGTGCTTACAGAAAGCCAGGGCACGCAGCACCTGAACGCAGAACAAGCAAGGGGATTCAGCTGGGGAAGGCGACGCCGCTCCATGGGCATTGCACGGCCCCTAGGGAAAACCGCAGCCCCATCGCTGCTACGTCCCAGCGGTACGGCTCCGCAACTCCTATTCGTGCGCAGCCGGGCCCCTCAGGTTACAGCTGCCCCGATAAACAGCCACGCAAATATAGCTGCTACGCTCCTTACCAGAGAGAAGCGTGACCCTTCTCATGCTAGTTTCCCACGCTAACCCCTACGTGAGACCGTAAATTACTGAGCCCCTCGTTAGGGACGTTAACCTTGGCAGAAACGACTGCTAGCTGATTGTCCTTCTCTCGGTTTTCCTTCTTCATTTTTTCAACCTCTTGCTCGACTTGCTGGATTTTCTGCTCCTTCCCGGCAATCTCTCTTTGCAGGCTGGTCACTAGACCTGAGAAAAACACCTCCGGTGAGAGGCTACCCAAGCGTGTCCCTGCAAAAGCCCTCTAGCCGCTGAGTGGCCATCCTCCCTCTTCGACAACCGTCGGACTTGGACAGCGGATTCAGCCTTTGGCACGCCGTGCTGGACGTTGCTCCGCGACAACATCGCTAACAAGCTCCTCGGGGCCTCGCAGCACGGGCTCCCTGGAGGATGAGCAGCTCTTACCGATCCGTTTTTGCTGCCTTACTACGTCAGCTCCACAGCTCTGATGCCTCCTTCCTGCCAAGCACTGCTACTGCTCCCTTATCTCGGGCAACGAAATCGAGCAGAACAGTGTTGCTAATCCGAACGTATTACAAAAGCCAATGTTTTGTGCACACGCTACATTCCTCACGCCTGATAAAGGCAGAGATAAAGGCCGTTGGACAAGGCTTGCGGACCGAGGTGGCCTTTGCAGCCAGGTGCAGCCCTGCAGCCGCTCGGGTGGGCAGGTCTCCCCGACGGGGTGCACGGCAGCCTGTTACACGGCACCGCTTTCGAGCGGCTCAGAGCCTGCCCCGCAATCGGTGCTTGAGGCTTTTTCTCCTAATAAAGTTCTCCATCCCGTCACTCCCTGCCTTTGGTCCCCACGTCGTCCCTCGCTCCGGGGGCACTCGTCATGTCAGACACTACCTGCAACTCCCGGAGAGCTTCAGGACACCGCATCAGAGGCAGGACGACTTCTACGAGCTGCTACAATTCATTTGTCGCCCTGACAGCTTTACCAATGCTCGCTCAGTATCGAGAGCCAGTCCCAAACCGCTTTGTGCCCCTACATGGAGCTCCAGGGGCACGATACCTGCAGCCAAAGCGTGGTCCCTCTTCAACTTCTCGCTTTCTTTTCGCAGCCTTCCAATCTCCAGGTCTCTTTCGTAGAGGGAATGGCTGAAAACCTGGCTCGAGCCTTTCTGCAGGTTGCTGATCTGCAAAACACAGATTCACCCGCGTTCCTCACCGCATCGCCTATCACCTCTATTACAGCCCCCTTCGGAGAGGGAAATCTGGCGCTTCCAGGTCACGCTCCCATGGCGTTACTCTTTAGCACCTTTGACTAACTCTCAGCAGTCATTGCTTCCGACAGGATGACCTCAAATCCATTTTGGCCGTTCACACTCAAATCCCACTATAAAAGGCACAGAGAAGCACTGTCTGCCGCCGCCGGCCACACCGGGAAGCCGTGGCTGGGGCTGGGTGACCCTGCTGACGCGGTAGCAGGCAGAAACGCCTGCAGGTTTATCGCCTTCTCGGGGCATACACATTTATTACCACAAACGCAGATCCGGAGCCGCTAGTAACTCATGTTCGCATTTCTGCTGCAAAGACAGTTTTTACAGTCCCTACTGGAAATCGGGAGCACAGGGGAATAGTCCGTGCTATCCGCTTTGGCACGTCGTCGCCGCACCGACAGCACAAATACGCCTCCCTCTGCTCAAATGGCCCGTTTCACCAAGCAATTACTGGAGGGTATAGCAGAGCGAATCCACAGGCGGAAGAGGCTTTTGTCAGAGAAAGGAAAGCCGTCGGGAAGACAGGCACCGCACGTTGTCTCATCTCGGCGCAGTAACAGCAGCGACGCTGACAGCACCCCGAAATTTTATCGCCTTTGCTCCACCAGGAACCCGCTTATGAAAAATCTCCTGTTCACCACAGACAGTCAGGACGAGCACAAAGCATTTCACGGCCTCCTTCAGAGCCAGTTTGCTATAGGAGGGCAGGATGCAGCCAGCCTGGCAAAGACGCCCAGCTGCCGAGCTGTGTGCCTCGCATCGGACCGACACCTTAGATTGACCCTTTTCCCACGCTGGAGGTACTCAGGACGACTCCATCACTGCCTCTCCAGGACATTTTCTGAGGTCTCATAAAACGTGGGTGCGTGCCATTGACATATCCCTGGACGTGACAACTGTAAGCCCTCTCTCCTCTACCCAGCCGCCTATTCTCACCAGGACGCCAAGGGGACGGGTATTCCCCCTGCGAACGCAACGGCCCACTCCCTTCCTGGGGCAAGAGGGGCGGGGGGGAAGCAAGGGGCCCGGCTGCCTGGGCTGAGGTGGTCGTGCGTGCCTTTCCCCCACCACAGGCTGCTTAGGCTTCTCTTTCCCTCCCCGCTGCAGCACTACAGATCCTTCCACATACATGGGATAGTTATTTACCAGCTTCTTTAAGGGAAGCTGGCACAGAAAGCAAGCAAATGCGCAAAACAAAACAACTGGAAGAAAAAAAACCCCACCACCTCCCTCGTTTCCCTTGGTTTCAGACATGCATCCTGCTTCTCCTAAAACCCAGGTGTTGAACTAAAAGCGCACCTGTATCAGAGAGGTATTTTTCCTGCTCGGTGCCTACTGAAGCATTCAGTACCTGTTCCCTCAAGGCTTTGATCTCCTCCGCTTTGGCTCCCAGCTCTCGGTCGAAGGCGAGCAGCTTCTGAGTCAGCTCTACCTCGTTCCTCGCCGCCGCCTGAGCCAGGGTCTTCGCCATCGCTGCGATCTCATCCTGCAGATCTCTTATCACGGCATCTTTCTGCTTCGATTCTGTTTCCAAACCAGAAAGGCGACCGATTTCCTTCTCCAGTCGCAGAAGCTTTTCACCCTGCGGGCAGATTACGGGTGCCGTCTGTCACTCTCCGGCTACGGAGACGCCTGCTCCAGGGGGTACCGACTCATGGCCATCGACTGCACGGACCTGCTCGCCCTGGCTTCCCACGTCCCCCCGCGCCCATCTCCTCCGTCCACCCAGCAGTCCCCGTCCGTGGGAGCAGTCCCCTTTGGCGACAGCCCCTGCACCCTGCTGGGACTCGCGGTCGGACACGCAACCATCAGGCAGGGTTTGCCTGCTCCGCCAAGCACCTGGACAGGATTGGCGGCCCTCACACCTTCCCCAGCATCACCTTCTCCTGCGGGAGGAAATCCGCGTCGCGAGTCCCCAGGGAAGGGGCTCCCCTGGCACAGCTCGCACCGTCGCCCGAGACGCTGGTCGAGACTGGAAGAAAGCAAACACCGCAGCAGCAAACGTCAGTATGAGAACCGGTCGCGGGCAGCAGTAACGCTTCTTGCAGCATCTCTCTCGCTTGCCTCAAAACTACTCTGAGGCAGCGGCTACTTTACAGTCCGTGAGCTCGGTTCGCAACCAGAAGAGACACCAACCGTTTGGCACTAAAAGGACACCGGTGCAAACAGCCCACGCAACAGAGAGGAATACTACACCTCTGGGAACCAAAAAAGCTTCAAGGGCAGCAGAGACACAGCAGGCAAGGGCTCCTCTGATTTCGCAGCATCGCCCAGCCCCACAGAAAGAAGCGATGCTTTTATGGCTTCCCACGTGCGAATAGCTACGCTTGCCGCGATTAGCGCGTGCGGATCCTTTTGGGTCCATTTCCCAAAAATCAGATGAGTACGTGCCAACTCGGAGTGCCTGCTTCCCTCCCTGTACCTTCACTGCAATTTCAAATTCTGCCTGTGCACGCGTCTTTTGGCGATGCCGCTGGGACTGCACGCTAGCGCCTCTGCTCTGGAGCACCGACTGGACTTTGGCACTTCACTATTGACTTTGTATTGTTTATGACTGCCCAAACAACCCAACCCCAAACCAGGAAAACAACCGGCCTGCATAACAGGCCACAACAAGCTACGCTTGTGGCAAAAGCCTCGTGCTCCAGCTGTACTATTCTCCCAAAGCCTTGCCTCTGCTCCGCCGCTGCTGCATACTTTATTTTCAGAAGCGTATCAGCTATGAACCCAGTTTAAAGTTCCTGCACTCAAGGCGGACAGTAACTGCTCTTCAAAGGGAGAAAAAAACATCACTTCAAACAGGCAATGGGAATAGGCGCGTGAGTCACCGGTGCAGATAAAGTTTAGTCGTCGTCCTTCCCGATCACGCACAAGGAAAAAGGAAGAGGAAACGTCACTCTCAGCTACGAGGGCAACCGCATTCCCCTTTGGACAGCACAGGCCCTTTCTTAACTGACCCACACGCCACCGAGGACCACGCACGGTCTCCGATTAGCTCCACTGGACAAGGACTCACACCCCATCGCTGCCAACGCTCGTCACTCCTCAAAGCTGCCTCTGCTTGGATCAACTCCACTCAATGCTAAGTTGCTCAGAGAGGACCCCAGCCTATGAACCGCCAGGTCTGGCATCGGGGAGTACCTGGCCTCACCGCAGAGGTCCTACTGAAAGCGTCCGGCGGGACGGCGGTGGCCACGCTCCTAGCCCAGACACTCACGGGTCGCTTCCGCAGCGGCGGATGGGGCACGTGGCCGGCTGCTCCGGGAGCCCAGCTGCCAGGAGAGCCGGGGGGATGCTGCCACTGCAGCAAGGGGAGGTGGGGAGGAGATGCAGGAGTTGAAGGTTTGGGCTCTGCGACCAACTGGAGCTGCCCGGTCCATGCCATGTGCTGTTTCACGGGGGGATAGGACATCTGTGGTGGAAAAAGACCACGATATTGGCAAGATTTTAGGAAGGTTTTTAGCCCCTGATGCTTGTGCGTTGTGTCGTACAAAACCCGGGCACGGGTCTGAGCGGAAGCAGAATTTTAGTCCTTTCCCATTTCCGTTGCCCAAGTATCAGATTTAAATCAGGAATTTCAAATATTTTGCTGAAATCAAAAGAAATTATTGGGGTTTGCTGCTTTTTTGAGCTCTTCCCTCTCTCTCTAGATTTGACTACCCTACTTCTGCGTGCCATTTGCAAAAGCTGGAAGTCCTCGTTTCACGTCTCTCCTGGTTCACACGCAAGTGGTCCTACCCAGCCATTTCTCCCATTCACCACACTGAACCAAAGCCTCTCGCGGCACTCCTGGCTTGCCATCGCATTTATCGGACCTTATGCCAGGCCCGTCAGACGTGTAATTAGGACGCTACCTGCTATTTTCCTTACGAGCAGAGCTTTCCAGTATGGTAGAGACAAGCCACCATTAAGGTCCCCTACGTCAGCTTACGCGTAGCCCGCAATTACAAGGGCTGAACTAAACTGAACTAAACATCTGCCAACGTGGCCTCGGACCTGGCCTGGACGCAGACCCCCGACACCCAGCTGTTGTCCTGGCATCTGAGTGAAAGAGAGCCAAAGACCCCAGCACACGTTCCCCACTATTCCGGCACCTTGCCTTCTCCCAGAGCACACCTAAGCCCCGTCGCTTTTGCTAATGATGCTACCCTGGGCGCTTGCTCACGGCTGGATTCCACCATAGCAATACGCTGGCCCTTTCCGGGCGCTCTTCCTCTGCTCTGAAGCACCGCCGGGATGCAACAGCTCGCTGCGTGTTGCTCCTCTTTACAAGATGTGCCTCTAATATTACTGAAAATGAGACATCTCCCCTTATATTAGACACCGCAAACACTTCACAGGGTGCAACGCAGAGGTGATTTACTCCCTACAGTCAGCAGGGTCAGCCTTCAAAGCTATTCCACCACAGGAGGATCACAGAGCCCAGAGCGACGAAGAGGCACCCCTAGGGCTTCCTCTGTCTCGTGGCGCAAAACTGCTTTCTGGGCGCGTCCTACACGAATACTTTTGGCAATTAACATGCCGACGGTTCCAGTGACAACAAATTTACCTAACCAGCACCGGCACCCCAGCTGCTCCAGCTTCATCGTGCATCTGGGCATTTTTTTTTTTTTTTTTTTTTAATTTCTCTCGGCCAGGGCTTTCTGGACAACTTTGGATTCAGCAGGTCAGCTTGCTACACCAGGACTCTTGCTGAGACCTCCTAACCCGGTATCTGGGTGCACAAACTGGCTGACTCCAATTCCGTTTTATTCATACGTGGGCACGGCTGGGAGAGCAGGCTCTGCGACTCCTGCTACCGGCCATGCTACACACACAGTTTTTTGGGACTCTGCCTCAGTAACTATTTCCTTGGATTCCTAAAGAGCCAAAAGAATAGAAATAATACTGGAACTTATCAGTCCTTCACTGTATAATAACCCAAAAGCCCAATGACCTCCACAGACATCCCTAAACACTTCTTTCCTGGAGACGGGTGACTACCAGAACATTCCACCGCATTCTTTCCAAGTTTACAGTTGCTTTGGATTTCTCTGACACTCCAAGGTCAGCTGCGATGCCCTGGCCGTGCTGCGCAGAACGCCACGGTATCTCCAGCTACCCACGCTGCTGTCAAGCAAAACGCCAGTCAGGGCTGCGCCTTTCACTTTGCTCGAGGTTTGATCCCAAACCCAACTTCTCCATCAGTAAGTAGCTTTGGAGGAAACGTAAAATGCAAATAGAGGAAAAGGACATTTTCCAGACCTACCTTTGCTCATGTCCAACTTGCTGTTGGGAAACCTGTCCCGTGTTTTTCCTTTTCCCTGCTGAACTGCCCGAGTTTTCTGCAGCAGAGGGAGCTCAAGCTTTTCATTCCCCCCACCCCGCCTTTCCCGAGCATCGCCCAGATGAGCCCCGCTCCTGCTCCCGGGGCCTTCCCTGGGCAGCAGCACCCACCCTTCCCTGGGCACCCTCCTCCACCCTTACCTGGGAAGCCCCATCCACCACCAGCTCGAAGGATGCTCCCCCTGCGCCGAAGCACAGGATATCCCCCGGCCTCACTCCGACGGCCGCATTTTGGACCTGGCAGCCATTGACGAAGGTGCCATGGGGGGAGTTGAAGTCCTGAAGGACGAAGCTGTTGTCCGAGGTGGCGAATTCGAGGGCTGCGTGATGATCTGCGACGCCTGCGGACTGACACGGGCAGTCAACAGGCAAGCAGGGAAACCTACCAGAAAGCAGCTCACGGTTTGTTACCAATTTGCCAAGTCCCCCTCTCCTTGCTGTACACCTCCACGTAAGCAAGCCGGTAGCCCCTACGCTTTGCATGGAGCACCCCAGCGCATCCTACTCCCTCCATCCAAACCACCATCCATTTTACGACGATCGGCTTCCCCACCCCTACCTGCAGGACGATGTCGGACCCTTCGTGCCTGCCTATCGTCGTCGTGTGCGGTTTCAGCTGAAAACATCCCTCCGAACTCTTTAGAAAGGCTCGCGTCATCCGGCCCCTTCACCTGCAAGGCTTGCATTAAAAAAACCCAACTGTTTCTTTAAAAATCCCCCATCCAACCCACGCAACTGCGCCACGACGGTTTTGACCAACTTGTGCACTAGAAACCGTACAAAATCAACCCAAAGGCGGCTCCGCCCCGGCCGGCAGCGTGGCTGAAGCCTCGCAGTAGCCTTGGAAACCCTGGCCGTGCCGGAGCCTGCTGCTGCCCTCCTGGGTGCCTTTTTCTCTTTGTTTTGTTTTGGGTTGTTTTTTTTTTTTTCCTTCTCCTTTTTCCAAGCAACTGGCCCGGCAGCACAACACAGCTCCGCGCCAGCGCTGGCCGCAGCTCTCCTTGCCAGCGGGTGACACACACGGAAACGTTTCCCCACGTGTCAAAAAACTCTCGGGGGGGCGTGCAAGCTGCTGGTGAACTTTTATTTCCTTTCATTACTTACTTTTTATTTAATACCGTCCACGCATGCACTACCAGGTCTTGCAACCTCAGTCAAGTGGACAAATGTTGCCGCCTGGTGACGGGGACGCTGTCGCCCATTGGCATACTCCTCCGTCAACGTGCCTTCATCCCAGGCTGCCACGCACCCTTTTTCAGCAGAAAAAGCAAAAATAACACGCCCGCCACCGTAACCCCCCCAGGCAGCCTCCGGTTTGGCTTCGCCCACACCAGCGACACTTGAGCCTCTTTGCCCCCATCCAAACCCATCTCCCCTTCGCCGCCGGCAAACGGCACCCCAACTGACAGCCCCTAATTAGCGTGGGCTCCCACCATCGCGCTCCGCTAATTCCCATGCCTTTCCTGCATTGCTTTCCGAATTCCTTTGTGCATCTTTCAAGCGCGATTGCGGCGCAGTTGACTGGTTGGAGGCGGGTGGGTGAGCTGGGTGCGGCTCCAGCACCCGCATCCTCCGCCATGGGTTTTGGGAAGGGGGGAAGCGCAGCAGCCCTACGTCGCCCCAAACCACGGTGTTTTCCTCAACCCCAGTGCTGTGCCACGCACGACACGAGTATGTTCCTTTGGAAGAGCAGCCCAGGCTTGCCGAAATGAGCCTAAACCTTGCATTTTTGTTAACAGCAAACCCCAAGATCGTTTTTTGGCCCCGTCCCACTGGTGAGAAATTCCCACATCATCCGGCCAAAACACAGAGAAAGCAGAGCCCAAATCCACCCTTGGGCCAAACTCGCAGGCACGCAGACAGCAGGAGCGGGCATCGTGCTGCGAGAGCGGCTGTCACGCCACCGGGCTGCAAGTCAACAGCAAATCAGTTCAGATGCACACATGCAAAAACCCCAGCGCTTCACCCCGAAAATAAATTGCCCATCTACAAATAAACTGCAAACAAAGGTTTCCTGCTATTCCCAGGGCTGCTCCGATGCTTGGCAGGACCCGAATGCCAACCCCGAACAAAGGGGCCGCTCTGCTGACGGGGGGCACGGTCAGCTGCACCGTGGCCATTCGGCACCGCCGGCACCTGCAAACTAAAAACTCCGACAGGAGAACAGCTAGCAAGTCTTGCAAGATTTTATCACGCTTAATTTTGAGGGAGCAGCAGCAGATCTCGCTGAGGAGCACTCCTCTGGGAACCCAAGAGCAGTACTGCAGCACATCCCCCAGCGCTGGCCCCCGCCGCCAGCGTTCTCGTGCCTTCCTTTCCTTGCAAGGGCTTTGCACTAAACGCACCAGCTGAGGTTTTCCAGCCCCGATCCAGCGCTGCAGCGATGCTTTTTAAAACTAACAACCACCAGGCTTCCTTGGTCGCATTAATAACAGGTCTGCACATCTTGTGAGTTGCCATTGACCATGAGTTACCTTCCAGAGACGCCAGGACACACGTGCAATCTGAAAAACTGCATGGGGAAACACATCCTCATTTCTCGCCTACCAGCGTGTCTTACCTGGGAAAAACCATCTCCATCACGCTCACCTTCAGGAATAACTATTCTCTCACAATATATTACAGTGCCACCTCAATTTCACACAGGGATGAGCCATCCTAGGACAGCGATGGTCACAGGTTTGGGAGCACTCGCTCTTCTCAGCATCCCACGTCTCCTTCTGCTTTCCACATACCGTCAGAGGGCGAGTACGCAAGTAGCCGGAGATGCTCGTTAGCCGTTCAGGCATTTTTTGCATAATTACTACAGTAGTCACAGCCCATTTCACTGCAGTCACTGCACTTTATGTCATTTTTTCAGCTCTTTTCCTACATGAGACATTGGGAAAGATTCTGCTTTCGCTAGTCTGGTTCATTAAATGGGACTTTTTGGTAAAGAAGCTCCACGAAACTTCAACTCCCCACTGCTCAGACAAGAGGCTTCGCTTTCTTAACCCAATATTTACCCAGATTTTCTAAGACAACTGTTAGGGTTGTCTTCCTTCACCAGGGAGAGAGGACTGCGTGCCTCGCCTCCCGCTGCGGGCAGGCTCTTAGGGGCACCCGCGCCTGGGAGACAACTTCCAAGGAGCTGCACCACCTTTCCAACCCCTCAACAACAACAGCCACAGGGGATCCCCCGCCCCAAATCCCTTAGTCTGGGGTATATTCTTCTTTTTTTTTATTTTTTTCCTTCTCTTCGATAAGGGAGTCCCTTATTTCATGACATTATTTTGCCCACCTGAGGTCATGCCTTGGGGCACAGCAAAGCGAAATTCCTGGGATACAACAACAGAAATTACGAGGTCCAATATGAAATAGTAACTACCAAGATAAACTGTTACATGGGTTTGGACCAGCATCTCTTTGCCTTCGATTTGGTCACCTGCACTCCTCTCGTACCTTGTATCAACCATATCGCCAAGTCAACCTCTGTTGAACGGTCCTTACCTACATCGATATCGGCATCATCCCAACAAAGCCACATCTGTATCGGCACCCCAGAGGCAGAGGGCAGATCGGCCACACTGACAGCTGCTACAAATTCACGGGAGATTCCGCTCTCTACCCACACCCTTGAAATCCAGACCATTCGAGGGAGCCCGTGGCTGAACATGCCGATGACTGTTGGCGATAGCTTTGCTGGAAGCCCGGGAGGCAGCGCGTGGCCGGGATGCTCGTGGAGCGGTGTTCGCCCTAAAACAGCCGGCTGCTTTTATACCGCTCCGACTTGGACACCTTGGAAAGGGCCAACTGCGCATGAGTGCACACACACACACAAACGCAACGTACAAAATATTTATTTAGAACCGGTCCGCTCGCACAGCATGCTCAGCAGTCGTTTCACCGTGCGCACCTCCTGGCAGCGGTGCGCTCAGACAGCTCCCAACCCCCTGGATTTATCCACTTGCCTCAAACAGACCGTCCCTTTGCATCGGAGCACAAAACGCAACAGAGGAAGCAACTGAGGCAAGAAATCCGTCCTCGCTCCGAGGAGCACAGGGCCAGTTTCATCCCACTTCCCACCAGCAAGCATAGACCTTGGCAGCAGCTGGGTTCTGGGCCACCCTCGGCCACCGTCCCAAGCCCAGAAGGGAGCGGGGGGAAAGCCGCAGTGCTACTCTGGCAATGTGGTTTCCCTTACTCGGAAAGAAGAGACACCAAAAAAACCCCCCAAAAGGAACGTTTCCTTGGAAAACCCTTGTTCAATATGAGTTTGGTGCCTTGGAAAAGTCTTGCTGGGGGCAAAGGGGAGAGGAGGTGAGAAGATACTTTGGGTGGTCCTTATGTAAAACAACACAAATTACACTTTCGGTACTTCCAGCCTTCATTTACTTCAGAGCACCAGACCTATTGGCATTCAAGTTTCTTTCCCCACAGTCTTTTGTAAAACCCCGTCCCAGGGAAAGCTCGTCCCATCCCCGTGCCGCAGCGCTACGCACCCGTCGTGTCCTCCACATCGCAGCTTCCAGAGAGCCCTGACCGCTCCTGCACCCACAGACTGAGCCCCTCTTAGTGTGGTTGTTTAAAAAAAACCCAAAAAACCAAAACAAAACCCAAAAAAACCCAGCAGCATCACAGATTCCTCTTTTTTAAGTCATTTGCTGGCTCTCTAGCACTTTGTCCTGGATCTCCTCGTACTTGGGCGGAGGGGTCAGCGGCTCTATCGTGATAGGGGCAGCGCTATTCCCCTCCGCGAGGTTTAGCCTGATGTCCTTCAGGTGCAGCTTCTCCGACTTGATCCTCCGGACCTTCAGCGGCTTCAGGCGCTTGCTCAGGCGCGAGCTGTGCCGGCTGGGCTGCCGCTCCGTGCCGGGCTCTGCGCTGGCGGCTGCCGGCGGCTGGGTGCTTTCGTCGAGCCCCGTCAGCGATTCGTAGGACGGCAGGGAGACGCTGATCCTGTTGCTCCTGTCTGAGTCTCTGGGTTCAGAATAGCCCACGTTCATCACCTCCTCATAGCTGGGGACATAGTACTGGGAAGACGCATCTTCGTCCTCTTCTTGACTAGAGGGGGAAGAAATCAAGGGGATCAGCAGCGCATCATTTCAGCTTCACTGTGGGTAGGGGATGGAGCGGAGAGAATACTCCCCACCCCCCCAAAAACCTTAACAAATTATTTGGCCTTCTACGTTATATACCAGTTCCTTTTTGTTTGACAGAACAGATCACGACCCCACCTATATTCAGACACGGTTTTATTTCCTTGTGACATACGTCCGTCTTTGATCATCGCTTCCTTTGCCCACGAAACCTCTTTTGCTATTGCACAGCAGTAATTTCTCCCCCCAGCAGAACACCGATTTCTCTCCTCCCCTCTCAACAATCAGTCAAAATACATTTCAAAGGGACATCACCTCCCTGTCTTTGCCATTCGGATGTCTTTTGGGTTGGGTATCTACCTTGAGTTTTCCTGCAAAGAGATTCAGCTCTACAGTACGTTACCATCTTCGCCACCGGTCCCTGCACATCGCCTGCATACGTATAACAGGCGTTTCTTTTGCATTATGAAGTTACCTTTACAATCTCACAGGGAAAAACAGTTTTCTGGGTGGATCTGCACACAGAGCGATTCTCTGCAGTCACCAGCGGCAGCTCTCCCCCGTAGCATTCCCTAGGCAGCAGCCAGCAGAGCCATCGTCCCCTCCTGCCACCTCACACCCCACGTTGTCCCAACCACCCCCCGCCTCTCTCTGCGCAGGCACAGCCCACGCCGATCCCCGCACTGCCGAGACGGCCGGGGACTTCTCCTGCGCCCTGTGCTTGTTCAGACCGTGCCTGCTGCGGCAGCAGCCTTCGCTCTGCTCGTTGGAGGTCCCCAAGCAAACAGGAGAGCCCCGCAGACCTTCACCGGGTCTAAACTCCGCTTCCAGCCGCTGCCTACGCTGCTGCAACCGCAGCTGAAAGGCTGCTTGGCAGCCCCGGCTGCACCCAGCGAGACAGCACACCCTCCGTCTCCTGCTCCTCTTCCTCCGCAGCCCTTCGCCTGGCTTGCAGCAATCCCGCTCTTCTGCGTTAACCATTAACCCCCGCTCCCAGCGTTACCTCTCGGCGTGCTGCTTGTGTACTGCCAAAGCCAGGAGTAACACGTCTCAGCAACGCTGACTCGGCCACGGCTCCATCTAGACCCCAGCTTACACACAAAGAACGCTTCCTTTCACCTACAGCACCATAAATACAGCTGCAGTCATTCCTTCCCCTTCTCTAAAGGATATCTGAACCCTAAACCAAAAGACGTGCTTGCCTTTCTTTTAGCACACGCTGCTATCAGCCTTAGTCTCCTTGCTCCCGACCTCCTTGAGGAAGAATAACAGCTCTTAGTTTCATTCCGACGCTTGATCCCGCTCCCTTTCTCCCCAAAAAGGCTCACCTGTCCTCCTGGTGCGAGGGCTCTGCAGATGCTTGGTGCTGCACGCGAGCAATATCTTCGCTTTGCCTCTTCTTGTCCCGGATATTCAAGCAGATGGAGAGCAGCAGCAGCAGCACGCCTGCCCCCACCAACACGTACGCCACCGAGAAGGTCTTGCTCTTCAAAACGCCTCCGCTGCTGTGGTCGGGCTTGCTGCTATTCCCAGAGTGGGTGGCGGGTTTGTCGGCGGGGCCGAAGCCGGGGACGAGGTTCCAGACGGCCATGATGATGCCGAGGACGAGCATCCCCAGCCCTATCGCCGTCAGGGCGTAGTGCGAGCCGTTGGCCCGAGACTGGGCCATCGCTCCTGCTGCTGGCTGGCCGGGCTGCCCCCACCTCACAGCATGGCTCGGGTCGGGGGGGCTGCAGGCCTGCAAGCATGCGCGCGGTCCCCTCCCCAGGCAGGCATTGAGCTCTGGGAAGAGACGGAAAGCGATGGTTAGCGCACGGCGGGATGCAAAAGCCACACGGCTACCATTTCGGTGGCCACAATAACGTTGTTTTATTCCGCTCATGCTGGAAAATCTACTTCCAGCGCGCCTGCGGGGAGCACGTCAGGACATAACACGGCAGTCGGCAGCAGGATCGCTGCTGGCCGTTCTCATTGTGACCCTTTGCTACTTTCTCGGCTGTAACATCCACCAACCTTAGGAAAGAACCAAGTGACTAACATTTGCTAAGGACTTAGATTAACCATCCTAAGCAGCACGATAACCGACCTCTTCACGGCACCAGAAAAAGCGCCGCCAAACACAAGTTCACTGCTTACAGAAACGCTCCCCACTTTACAGAGCCGCGCTGCCTTAGACAAACAGCCGCTGTCAATGCAAGCTACCCTGAAACCGCTCAAAAACAAATCTCTAGCCGTACAACTTCTCTTTTCCCCCTGGTCGAGATGGAGCAGGGCTGCTTGCGGCGCTGGCTGCCTGCCCTGCGACGCCTCCCCGCCCGGAGAAGAGGAAGCAAAACTGCCGCTCTGCCAGCCAAGCCAAACCTGCGGCTTCCCCCGACCGCTGCCGGCAAAGGGCTGCTCCGACAGCGAGCCCTCGGCGCGGACCCCGCCTTGCTTCTGGCCAGCGCTCGCCCACCCCGGAGTAACACACGCTGGCGGCAAGTCCCCTGGCTGCGTCCCGCTGACCGCAGCGGGCTCGGGGCCACGCGAGCACTGCCGTTCCCCGCCAGCCGGGCCATAGGTGGGAACTCCTCCTCCACCGCCCCGATCGAACGCCTGCGTTTTCCGAGTCGCCGGGACCAGATGCGCTCCCTTTCCAAAAATAAACACATGGAACCACATCTCCTGGCCGCTCGGCCTCCCTGACCTCGGCTTGCAAAGACAGCAGCTGCGAGTGCAACCCCTTCCTGCAAACCACGGGTGAGTAACTCAGCTCCCTGCACCAAAGCTCCCCCATCTCCACCCGAGCGAGCTTTGCAGCAGCCTCCTTTGCAGCCTCCCAGTTTCACGCGCGTGCCAAAACCCACGCGCAGCTACGTGAATGTGCCAGGGTATTCTCCTTTCCTCCCCAGCCCTGGCTTCTTGACGCTCGTTTGTGCTAGAAGTCGCCCTCGGATATGCCGCTGCTGCGTGCTGTCTCCGTATACGCCCTCACTCTTCAGCACGGCCGGCCCGTTCGACAGTCCCAAGCTTCACATTTGCTTGTTTAGATCGAGCGCAAGCCTGGTTCACAGGGTCAAGGGCCAGAATAAACCAGCATTTCCAGAAAACAGGCCAGCTCCAGCCACTTGCAGGAAAAGACATGCACGCAAGCCCGGAGAGGAGAGGAGAAAGCTGCACAGCAACTTCCCCATCGCAGCCCACTCACCATCTGTGCCCCAGCATCACTTCGGAGGCTCGCCGAGGGATGTCCCAGCCCCATTCGACGCAGCCCTGGCCCTGCATCGGGGTCGCCGGCATTCACGCAGATCCGGGCAGGGCAAAGTCTTCGCTCCCGTGGCCTGGCCAGGGTTATTGGGTGAACACGAGCTGCCAAGCCCTGCCCGACGGGCGCTGCCGGCAGGCAGGCAGGGGCAAGCCTGCCGTGCCCAGCCCCGCTGCCAGCGCCAGGCTGCTGCCGTGCAGTGCTGTCTGCCCCTTGGGGAAGGCATCCCCTGCCCCCAGCTTTAATTCGGTCCCAGCAAGCAGCTGCTGAGGATACAGCAAACGCTACGTCCGAAAGGTCCTTGCCAACATCCCGAGAGCAATCACGACTCAGCAGCCCATCCCACCTGAGCGCTTCTGAGCCTGCGACTGCCAGTCCCAGGAGCAGCCTCTGCCCTCCTACACAAAGTCTTTGCCCTCTGCCTGCCTGCCAGCCCGTGCCCTGCCTGCCTGCCCCAGGCGCTGAGCATGCTGCGGGGAGCGACGCCTACGTAGAGCACTGTCTCCATCCCACGCTTCCCAAACAGCTCCGGAGGGCACCCGCAATGCAAGCTAACCACACCGTGCAGGCTCGTAATATCACGCACAAGGCAAATTACATGGCACGTCCTCTTCTTTCGTCCGCCCTCTGCTGCAGCGCTCCCGGAGTCCCTGCTCCCGGCTGTGCTGGTGATGCCCACACCTGCGGTGAGGATCACCGAGGCTCTGATTTATCAGCACCCCTGCTTCTCATTTTGGGTCTTCCAAACTTGGCCGTGTGGGTGGCTGTTAGGCTTTTCCTTACATGTTTATCCAAACAAGCTCTCATCTCCGTGCTATTCGGCAAGTCGTTTCACAAACGGACATCGGCAAGCCGAGGTTTCACTTGCCAACTGCTGTGATGGCTTTGGGGCACGGAAACTGCGCTGCACGCACGGTGGGCACAGAAAACACGCAGGGCTGATAACATTCACCCGTACTGTCTAAACCTCCGTGCAAGTTCCCGATCTCTCTGGCTTCCCTTGGGCACCTCACCCCTGGAAGCAGACAGGATTTAAGCTTCTACATCATCTCTGTGCCTGAAAGTTTTATGCAGATCCCTTGCTGTGCTGCCCTGCAGCCCAGGCAAACCAGATTAAAGCAGGAGACTTGACATACAAGTCTGTCTCTCCGTCGAACTGCCTCTTCTTTTAGCTTTCCAGAGCGCACTCCTGTCGCTGCCTTAGCAATAACCCTGGCGCCCCGACGTCGGCGGCCAGAGAAGGGAGCTGCTATCTCTGTCTCGGGTCCAGCATCCCTGGTGCTGTCCGGAGCAGCAGGGGCAGCCCTGCCGAGATGGACACCGGTCAGTACGGTGAAAGCGTGCCACATCTTCAGGGTTCAGGGAAGCCCCAAACCAACCACTAACTCACCCCAAAAATCTTGCTGTGGCCAGTACCGCATCTCCAAGGTTGCACCTACTGCGGCCGCCCCGAGCAGACCAGCACGCGTGCAGTGCCATCCTCCCCGATCCAGCAACAAAGAATTTCCCTGCTCTGTCGTTGCACCGGTTTAATAATCCTCGAGGGATTTTTCCTCCACCATTTCCCCTGATTTGTTTACCAAAAGCGCTCCAGAGCGCTCTCCTACCGTGCAAAGCCCCAAGTGCCCGACCCTTCCTCACCGTCCTCACACCGCGTCAGGTGAGCCCGCTCTCTTCTCGCCCCCGCAGCTCACCGGCGCCGCAGAGCCGGGGCTCCCATTGCCAACCTCACCCCCCCATCAGGCGGGCGAGTGGTGGCCAAGCGCTCTAGCCCCCGTCTGCCCGCGTCCTCTTCCCTCCACCTGCAGCATGGGGCCTTCCCTGCAGCCAGACCCACCTTCGTCCCCCTCCCACGCACGCCCGCGGCCCGGCGCCGCGCTGGCAATGATTTACGCCAGGATCTCCGACTCATTAAACTCCACCGGCGCGGCTGCAAAGCTGGGGGCACCCGCGCCTCCTCCGCGCTCGGCCGGGCTTCCCGCACTTCTCACCGTCTCCCTGCGGGCTGCCAGAGCCGAGGGACGCTTTGCGACTTCTCTCGCGACGTTTCCGACTTAATTCGGCACGGGAGGACTCGGGATAAGCCCCTTCTCAAGCGCCGCACACCGACACGCCTGGACGCACCCCAAAGGCTTTTGGCACGGGCACGCAGGCGGGGCGGCAGCAGATAGCACCCTCCCCTCGGCGGGAGACGCCGGCCCTCCGCAACAACAGTCCCACCGCAGGGACGCAGACCCCCCGACGGAGTCAGCCCCGGATTGCGCTCCGCGTCTCGGTGCTCCCGGTGAAACGCCAGCCCCGTCGGGGTGACTCACGAGGAAGCACGACACCCATCGCTGCCCACGGCGGCGCCCACGCTCCTCTGCCCTCCGCAACCTTTGGATTTTTCCCCTCCCATGACATCACCTTCCCGCTCCAGCAGCAACACCTTTGCCACGGGATCACGAGAGATGAGTCTGCACTTCGGGGAATGGGTCAAACCCCGATGCAGTCACAGGGCACAGGACGATCTCGCTCCCGAGGAGTCGGAGCACGACGCACGGCTCGCGGCACACCGCCACGGAGCAACACGTCCCCTTGGAGCCTGCTTCCAAAAACCAGCGTGCAACTCCGGCACCGGTCGTAAAACACAAGACTTATTTTCTGGAAAATTTTGGGGGAAAATAAATCTATTCTCCAAGCATCCGAAGAGCCTGGAGCCCGCTGCATGTTAGTTTACATCAGATGACCGGAGCCACAGCTCACCCTCTTCCCAAGCTGCTCCCAGGGCTGGCGGCGGTTCAGCACCCTCCCCTTCCCAAGTCGCAGCCACGAGGTCCTCCGGCTCCTTTCAACAGCAGTCCTCAGTACGGGAGGATCAGTTGCTCGTGCGTGGGCATTTCCAGAGGGCTTTACGCCTTCCGGAGGTGGGGCTGGAAGTCCCAGGGGGTTTGGCCCCGGCCCCGGGCTGGGCGAGATGATCAGAGATGGGGGTAACACTGAGCCAGGCTGGGCTTCACCTCCCTGCCCGGCCCCAGCTCCAGGGGCCAGACACATTAGCTCCTCCGCAGCAGCGCCGGTACGCAAGGCGCTACCTTCATCTTCATGCTTACACCCAGACAGCCTTCTCATTAACCACCTTCCCTGCTAATTAGCGACCGCAGCGCATCCTCGTGCTCCGTAGACATTCCTGCAGTGGCAGTAACCTTGCGCGGAGCCCTCGTTACACAAGGGTTCAACCCACCAGCAACACAAAATTCCATGCGGAGTCAGAAAACCAACAGGTCAGGACGCCCTTCTCGCTGCCCACGTTATACCTGCCCCAGCAGCAGGGACATTTCTGGCCAGATGCAGTTCAGGGGATGCGGGGAATTCCCCCGTCTTCAGCGGGGAAAGCGGCGAGAGAAATACCCAGAGATATCCAGCTGAGCTGGGAAAAGCAGCATTGCTGCTGATTTGGCCAATTCCTGTTCATTTGGACAAATACCGAGTCCGTTTTAGTGCATCTCCCCAGGGAGTACGGAGACCTGGAGGGACAGCCCCGTGCAGACTGTCAGGGCTTTTCCACGTTTTGCTGCTTACGGTTCCTGCCAAAAGCGCACAGGAATGCACCCACATTCATCGCTCTTTGCATTCCCTACAGACATTTTAAGAGCTATTTCACCATCTTTTTACTTTTATTTCTATTTTTAACAACTCCTCCTCAACTACACTCTTGCAGACAGCACCAGGCGAGCAGCAGTGTTTTCTTAAAACTCTGCACAAGGCGCTCCCCCGTCCTGGTCCTGCGCCAGCCCACCCCAGAGGGGAGCCCAGAGTCCCCGGCGCTGCGGCTTCCTGCAAAACAAGGGTGTCACGGGAAAGCAAAGGCTGCCCGGCCCACTCCCAGGCTCAGGATGCTGCAATCTGGCCGCCGCGGCCACCGCAGCCGCGCTGACGGCTGCAGAATAACAGCGACGGGGCTCGCAAAACGCCCCATTTGCACAACACAGCGCCCAGCCCTTTTCCAGCTGAAGGCATCTGCCACCACCACTGCATCCTTCGTGACTCCGGACACAGGCGAGCGAGCAAGTCGCTGCTGGTTTAAGAACTGGCACAGATCACGCAAGCCACAGTCACCGAGCCTTAATCATCGCTATGCGGCAGCCAGCCATTAGCTTGAACTTTGCCATCGAGGTAGGGGAAACCGCCTTCCAGACTCCTCTTCTCCCCATAATTTCATTAAGGCCACCACAGCAATGCTTGCTGCAAACCAGTAATGGACTCGGACCAAGAGTCCTCTGAAGTTTATACTTAAGGACACTGCCGTTCATTCCTGGGGATAACACTGTCGCAGCCACCGAGACCGCGCCGGCACGAACTCACAGCAGCGCCGGAGGTCAACGAGCCCTCGCCGTGTCCCAGCCCGCTGCGTAAGCAGCATCCCGTGGCTTTTCCCAAGCCCGGCTCACACGCGTAGCTGGTGCCAGCCAAACACCTCCCAGCCAGGCTCGGCTGAACCAGAGACGGGGGCTTCGGGGCGTTTGCCTCTCTGCGGGCTAGAAAAGGGAGTTGACTTGCCAGCCTACCCTGTGCACCCAGGCCTGGGAAAGCACGCCAGCCTGGGAAAATCCCAGCGCTTTGTCTCCTTCCTGCTTTCTTCTGACTCCACTTTGCACCTTTGTGTTTAGGTTTTTATGTTTTTTATTTTTCCTAATCTGCTGTTTCCTGCCAGAGATAAAGCCATTCCGCCCAGCAGCCTTCCCATGGCTTTTGGTCTGTGACCTCGCCCCGTTAACACGTTCTCCTCCGGAGCCTTTCAGCGCTTGTTGACATTATCCGCCCGCCCTTCTGATGTCTTCCCAAGCCGAATCCAGCATTCCCGCTGCCTCGGAGCGATTCCCAGCCCTCCCGGAGTGCTTTAAGCTGCTCCTGTCACACCATGGGAGCCTCTGGAGCTTTATCTCCCCTGCCCAGAGCTCCCCTCGCTGCAAGCCACTAACCCGGGATGCCACGCTGCCATCAGCCTCGCCAGTGCCGCCTTCCTCATCCTCAGCCTGGATTTTCAGCGACGTCCTTCACCTCGCCGCGCCCCGACGCAGCATCGCCTCTCCCGGCGCTTTTCAAACAGCCTTCTCCAACGAGCAAGACCCACAAACGCAACCTGCTGCGGACGGCAGAGAGGAACCAACGGGGCAGAAAGGGAGAGACGGGCGATGCCGGGGGAGGGATGGAGCCGGCCGGGCAGCCAAGCGAGGCGCGGCAGCCAGGCACAAAGCAGCGGTGTTTAGCCAGTCGGGCACAGGTATTTTGATAGGGTTGGAGGTTTGCCGGGTGATTATGCCGCCGCACGCTACCTGCACAGCTCACGCAGGATATTCAGCTGCTTCGGTAGAGCCTCGGCGCCAGTTTCTGCCCAAGACATACGCTGGCAACGAGAAATGCATCAAGCAGCGTTTGGGAGGCAGACACGTACCTGGGCTGCCAGAGGGATCCCTCCTCCAGGGCTCCAGCCGGGAGCGCCGGCAGACAGCCCTGCCCAGCCCTGGCCTCCCGGGATCTCCACGGGAGCGTGGCTGTGGGCAGCGCCTTACGGTACTGCCGTGGCGCCGAGCGTCACCGACACTCAGCTATCTTCAGGGCACCGACGGCCAAACATTCCTCCTTCCCCAGGCGCTTCCCTTCCCGAGGATTTTCCCACCCGTGTAATTACCCACAGATAAAATCAAAGGCACCTCACATACTTCCGAGTCATTTCGGCTGAGGGCTGCGTCCAACATCCCCGCACCCCCGCGTTCCTCATTGCCACCTGGGAGGTTTCCCTTTCTGGCCGTCACGCTGAGACGTCCAGGGCCTCGGACGGCTGCAGGTTGCTCAGCTACGTCAGAGAGCGATACAACGCTGCTGCATCCCGCCGAGCAGCAGCCAAGGTCTGCGCCGGAGGAGCTTTAAGGAGCCTGAAAGCCCACCAGCAGCTGGAGCCTGTTAGCTGAAAACCGGGAACGCACCTCCTGGTGCGGCTTCGCCTCACCCAGGCTCCACCGTGCAAAGCCGAGGGCAGCCCGTCTCACACCAGACGTGCTCGCAGCACTGCTGATTTCTGCTCACGCGGCTGTGCTTCCCGACAAACCCAGCTATGCCGGGCTCAGAGACGCTCGCCCCCACCACGCCACCTCCAAAAAGCAAATACCGGTGCTTTGGGGGACACCGCCAGGGCCGGGGAGCTTCAGCAGGGCGCGGGCGACCCTCGACACGGGTTCCCCTCGCATGCAGCCTCCGCAGCAGCGAGGCACCTCAACCTACTTCTATCGTGCCGGCGCTGGGCGTGCTGTGATTCCCGAGGCAGCCCGTTTTTCTGTCAATACGGGGAAGACACGCAGTGGGATTGCACCCGACGCGCGCAAACGTGCGGAGCTGGCTTGGAAGGAAAAAAACTACCCAGGCAAAGCCGTCAGCAGAAGTCCATAAACCCACCCCCCGGCGGTTACGAGTCCCGGCGCTCAAAGCCTGGCGAGGTGCCGTGACAGAGGCCACGCTTAGTGCGGGTGGAGCGGGGCCGGCAGGCTTCCTCCCCTCCCAGCCACTGGCACCGGGCTACCGAAACTCGCAGCCCCCGACAAACACCCACCTGACGGGGTTTCCCACCCGACCTCACCTTCCAGACCCACGGATGTGGCGGTTCTTCCCATGCCCATCAAGACAACACAGGAATTAATCATTGCAGCAGGCAGACATAGGAGCTTCCAAAAATAATTGCGACTGTCACGGCCCGTATCCCAAAACCACGGTGCAGGAGGGTGTGCTGACCCGGCACGCACCTGGGGTGACTACCCGCACACGCTGGGGGCCACGGCTTCACCAGCTGCAAAACACCCGCTGCAATTGCTGACTCGCTTTCACGGCTGGATTTCTTTCTAAGGCAACGCTGGGGAGACGTTCGCAGATTTGCCGGAGCCCTGTAAAGCTCCAAGCTGCTCTTTCTTTTGGCAGTAACGACACGATAGGAAGAACTGAAACCCTACGGACCGGCGTTCAGTTCTTAAACCGCCCGGCGTGGACTTGCCCTGCGCAGGTTTCCTTCTCTTTGCCTTTGTTTGCTTTCCAAACACACTCACGCACACGCCGTCCCTTGCACCTTCCCGGGGACTGACGTCTTTGAGCAACGGGCTCGTGATACGTGACCGCGCTGCTGTCCGTGGGAACCGGCCGCCGAGACACGGGTGGGTTTGGCGTGGGGCTCGTCTCCCACCCTCCCCTTCTCTCGACACCTTCCCAAAAGGACAGCTGCTCTTCGGAAAGCCGCCCCGATACTCGCGGGGGCCGGCGGGGCACCCCAAGTTCGTGTGTCACGAGTGGGTGACGGCAGGGACGGACCCCCACGACACCGCCGCTCCCCAAACCTCCCCGCTCGCCCACGCCACGGTTTGGGGATGGGTCCCCCCCCGCCCCCGCCAGCCTCCCCACGGCTGGNCAGGCAGGCAGGCAAGCTCCGGGGTGCAGGAGTGCAGGCAGGCAGGCAAGCTCCGGGGTGCAGGAGTGCAGGCAGGCAGGCAAGCTCCGGGGTGCAGGAGTGCAGGCAGGCAGGCAAGCTCCGGGGTGCAGGAGTGCAGGCAGGCAGGCAAGCTCCGGGGTGCAGGAGTGCAGGCAGGCAGGCAAGCTCCGGGGTGCAGGAGTGCAGGCAGGCAGGCAAGCTCCGGGGTGCAGGAGTGCAGGCAGGCAGGCAAGCTCCGGGGTGCAGGAGTGCAGGCAGGCAGGCAAGCTCCGGGGTGCAGGAGTGCAGGCAGGCAGGCAAGCTCCGGGGTGCAGGAGTGCAGGCAGGCAGGCAAGCTCCGGGGTGCAGGAGTGCAGGCAGGCAGGCAAGCTCCGGGGTGCAGGAGTGCAGGCAGGCAGGCAAGCTCCGGGGTGCAGGAGTGCAGGCAGGCAGGCAAGCTCCGGGGTGCAGGAGTGCAGGCAGGCAGGCAAGCTCCGGGGTGCAGGAGTGCAGGCAGGCAGGCAAGCTCCGGGGTGCAGGAGTGCAGGCAGGCAGGCAAGCTCCGGGGTGCAGGAGTGCAGGCAGGCAGGCAAGCTCCGGGGTGCAGGAGTGCAGGCAGGCAGGCAAGCTCCGGGGTGCAGGAGTGCAGGCAGGCAGGCAAGCTCCGGGGTGCAGGAGTGCAGGCAGGCAGGCAGGCTCCGGGGCGCAGGAGTGCAGGCAGGCAGGCAGGCTCCAGGGTGCAGGCAGCCTCTGCCCTCCTCTCTTTCCCCTTCGCAAGCGTTTCCAGCCGTGCATCTCCCCGGCTCTTACCCGGCTGTGAGCAATGACAGACCGCAGGCCGCCGTGCAGACCCGACCCGAGCGGAGGCAGAGGGGGATTTGCTCTCCCTGAAGACCTTTACATCACATCAGCCTGGCCGGGCTGATCCTGACCCTCACTGACACGCTCTCCTCCATCCCCTCTCCGGAGCTGTAGTTTCTTTTGGTGTTTTCTAAAAGTTCTCAGAAAGCCAAGGGGGGAACTGCACAGGCAGATTTGGGTTCCACTTCTCCAGGCGGTCTGCACTTCCAGCAACAGCGAGCTTAGTCAGGAAAGGGATGTACTGTGGTGGCAACCAAACAAAATTTGTTCCTTTTCCCACGGCTCATTGTATGCCCAGGCATGAAGGGGACGGACTCCAGCCTGCCTGCTTCCCGGGGGTCCCTGCACCCCAGAGGCTGCTCCCGCAGCAGTTACTTCCTGCAATTTCTACAATCCATCGTGCAATACATAAAAATTATATGTTTTTCTGCACCTCATCCCAGGCGTGGGTCACGGCTGGGGCTGCAGGTTGTGTCACCCGCTCCAGGCAGGGTCCGCACAGCGCTCCAGGCATCACAGCCCTCATTTCTAGTTTAAAAACCAGTTTGCAAGGGGTCTGCATTATGAAACCGGCTTGCACTGATGAGCAGAGCCTTTCCTCAAATGAGCAGTTCCAAGCACTGATGGCAGAAGCCCCGTTTTGAGGAACCGCAACCACTCGGGCTCATCGCTCCGTTCAACAGGGCAAAGCCAACACCCCCACAAAGCCGGGCTTGCGTTCCCAACGAGCCTGGAAAGCGCTTTTATCAGGGTGCTGCCCTCTATAAACACTCCCAGTTAACCACCCGCTCACCGGAAAGAGCCGTTCCGGGTACGGCCCTCACCCGGGCTGCTGGCCGCGTGCCTTGGCCTCGTGGCCAGACAGTCCCGTGGTTTCCAGGCTGAACCGCAGGGACCGACCTGCCGGCTCTTGCCCCCTCTTTGGTAGGACGTTACTAACGAACAATTAACAGCCGCAGTTATACACGGGGTCGTGGGCTGCTCTGGGGTGCGGAAGCGGGGAACCTCTGCGCATTTCCATGCCTATCTATGATGCGACTAAACAATCTTTCCATGCAACATATATACGATAAGTACAACATTGGGAGCACGCTCCCTAAGCGGTGGCACAGTGGGTGCAGCTGGAGGCCGAGCATCGGCACAGGCCGTAGCTGGGTTTTGGCAAACCCCGTCGTAATTAATGCCGCGTCCAGCATCACCCCTTCCCGGCTGCCATCTCAGCGGCAATTGGGACTTGTGTTTTTGCAGGCCTTCCTCACACTCAGCCTTAACACTACACACCACCAAGGACTCAAATTCTGTTGGAGATGACGCTCAGGGTGGCGTTTTCCCAACCACGAGTGAAGAAGCAGCATCGCTACACTTGCTGCACCAGGCACTGCGTTTTTTCCTGTTCCTTAAGCCCTGCAAGTCCTTGCGAAGGCAAACGCCATCACGAACCCAACACAACTTGTCATACCCCCTTCACGTGAGTCAGCGTGCCGCAGCCCTGCCTCGGGGGCACCGGTGCTCGGGATGCCGGGTGGAAATCCCCATTTCCCTGCATCTCTCCCTACCCGCACAATCCCACATGGAGCCGATGGTATTTTCCACTGACTCACCTGCCCCAGCTCCTCTTCCCGGTGCGTGGCAGCGCTGCCCTTGCCCGCTCACAATACCTTCCTTCTCTAATCAAAGGCCAATTTCAAGAGCTGTACTATTAAAAAAAAAAAAATTAAATGCATCTGCATACAGGTTATTTTTCCTTGTACGGATTGTTTTGCATTTTCAGGCTTGGCCACCTGCTCAGGCAAATTCCTTCCGCTCCTTCCCCTCCCCGCAGCACCTTTCCATATCAAACACAAACCGGTCGTCTCGAGCAGGTCCATCCATCGGTAGCTGTAGCAGGAAATTTGTCTTCTCTGCAGGTTAGCTGCAAGAAAGCAGGGGGAAAATGCACTCGACACAGTGACTGTCACTGATCCCGCACGGGGAGAGCCCGGCCCAAGCCGGAACAAGGTCACCCACCCTGCAGAGGGGCCCTGGAGACCGTGAGCACAGAGGGGACATTCACAAAGCGGCTCCTCGTGTTCTCGCTCTCCCGCTCTGCAAAGCTGAATATTGGCCAGAAACAGCCTTTTCCGCAGCAGCAGGGCCGGGTGAGCCGGAGGAGGCTGCGCATTTCTTTGTTGGCATGCTCGAGCCGTTTCAGCTCTCCCTTCGCTCAGTTGTTGCCTTTGGAGCAGATTTCTTTCTCCTCTCCCCTGGTGCTGCCGACCCTGGCTGGTTTGCCCATCCTTAAATTACGGGGACTCACTCGCACCCTTCAGAGGGCAGAGCCTGGACAGCTGCTAACGCACCTGCCTTCTCTGCCATGCACTTTGCCACGGGCTAATGCATTTACGTGCATTTCTTAGGCTCATTTGCCTTTCTAGCTATAGCAGCCATCCTGGCGTGGGTATTTACCCGAGGGCAGCTCGAATCCTCCCCTTGCTGACGCTCACTGCCCGGTGCGGGGCAGGCTGGTACCTCTCCAGGGTGTTTAACCAGCCAAATACGTAGAATAAAGACTTTGCTTGCACAGGAACACCAAGGAAGAAACAGAAGCCCACACTGGGAGCCATCAACAGGCAACAAAAGAGCCTTTCAGAGGGGCATTTGATGCCCTGGTGCTTGCTAGAGATTGCAGGGATTCGTGTTACCCTGCGTCAGTGGCACAAATCAGTCACCAGCAGTTTTCCCCTGCTTTTTTCTGCTCAAAACACGTACGTTAAAATCACCACTGCAAAGCCCAGCCCAGAGTGCAGCCATGTCCTGGGATTCCTCCAAACCTTTCCAACAGCGAGCCAAAACCACTGCTCCGGGTGACACACCGCTCCTGCACACCTGCAGCCAGGTGCCTCGTCCTGAAAGAGGAAAAGCCCATCCAGTTGAGTCAGATCAGCAGAGCCACCACACTGCATACGTATATTAATACAGAGTGTTATTTTCTTTTTTACAGTTAATTAGCACCAGAAATATAACACATCTGGGGCTGGGGAGGATGCTCAGGTTTCTACTCTCTCCGACTCCCCCGTCCCACAGCCTTTCAGGAGGGGGGAGCTTTGATTTCCCGCTCTCCCCGGGCTGGGGGACAGTCTTGTCCCGGGCACTTGCACCCCTCCACGAGAAGCAGGTCGCCAGCCGCTGGCAGCGGGGAAGGTGAATTTCTGTACAAGGCCTGCAAAGCTGCACCAGCAACGAGCACAGGAAAACAAAACAGGGGGGCCCGGGGCAGCCTGAGTACCGATTAAACGATCCTCCCCTGGCTGCGCTAATTAAGCATCATCATGCTCATGCAAAGCGAGGGCCGGTGCAGCCCTGTTGCACAGACCCGGGAGCAAAAGCCCCTGCGGTGGCAAGTCCCGACATGCCACATGCAAACCTGACCTCGGGGGCCACATCCAGCCCCTTCCCCAGCACCACCAACCAAAGCGCCCGGCTCCTCGCTCGCCGCGGCTGCTGGCACGTGGGTAAACACCAGCACGGTATTTGCCAGGCACACCATCTGCCTGGGGAGCAGCCACACCACAGCCGTCTGCACCGGCAAGCCGCCCGCTCCCAGCCGGAGCCTGGCCCCAAATTCCCAGCCCCGCGCTCCAGCCCAGGCTACTTTTCCCAGCGTTTCCCACAGGGACATGGAGCACAGCAGAGCCCCGCTTTGCCCCTGGGATGAAAGTCCATCCCAGCCTGCTCCACGATGGGCTCCCTGCCCAGCTGAGGGCTTCACCCTCAGATCCCAGTTCCCAGCCCACACGCACTGGTCTATACTGGTATCTCTCTTCCCCGTGCCTTGGTATCTATACCCTGATTTAGAGACTGCCTGCTAGGGCTGCAGGCTTGGGAACCTGCTGTGCAAGCGGGAAAAACAGAGGAAAAGCAGCAGCTCAGGAGGCATTTCCGCACGCTCCTGCTTGGCACGATCCCACGCTCACCCGGGGGGAGGATGCGACCTGCCGGCATCTCCCCGGCGAGGCGAGGAGCCGGCTCTGCCCTTCACGCCAGGACTGTGCTTCCGAGGCGGTGCAGGCAGCGGGCGTCCCTGGGGGCTGCCAGGACACGGCGTAGAGGACGGCGGTTCCGGTACAACCAGTCTAACCGCCGCGCCAGGTCGCCGTCTGCCATTTCAAGCACACGCACGTCTGCAACCTGGAAAACAACATAAGTCAAGCTGCTGTGTTAAGAATAAGAATAATAAGTAACCCACAGCTTCCTCCCAGCGCCGGTCTGGGGGCTGCTGCATCTCGTCTGTGACACTCTGGCTTAGCCCTGCCTTGCCAAAGCACAGCTTAGCTGGGCAGGAGAACCACCCCCTCGCTGCCGGTGCAACGCATGGGAGGGGGTTGAGGAACTTCTTCATTTTCCTCGGGGCTTCTGTGTCCTGGCTTGTGCCATCAGGAAGCGAGCGGCTTGATCAGGCCAAGAGAGGGCTCGGGAATATGAGAGCCAGGACTTGAGGATAACAGGGCTGGAAGGGAAGAGCTGTGGCGGTGTCATATGGCTGGATATTTAAAAGAGCTGAGCAAAGGTTTAACGTAGCTTTGCAGAATCAGGAGCAGATGGCGAGCAATGGCTTGTGCCCAACAACAGGAAAATGCTAGGAAATCACTCACCAGTGATGATGATAACTCCAAGGCTTCCTTATCACCTGGATACGGGGCCTGACCGCAGCTCCAGCATCCCAGTCGGATGGAGCGGAGCAACCCGATCTGCACCGCTGCCGGTGCTCATGGCTGCATCAGGTCGGGGCGGCGGGAAGCCGAGGACTGGGGCTGAAGTGGGGGACAGTTGCAGGGACAACACTTGCTCGGCAGAGCAGGATGCTCCAAAGGCCACACGGGACGCCTGCGGCGAGGGATGCTTTCGGGCACTGCCACAACCCCTGGGCCACGCGGGCGAGGACTCAGAAAGGCATTTCCAACGTTGGCTTCGTACACACAAAGCAGCGAGGGTAGAAGACACCTTCAAGGAAAACATTGAAAATGGGTGAATAAACGACAGGGACGTTTCTAGATTTTCAGCGATCCCGAGCAATAAATCAGCAGCCTCAGCGGCAGCCCTTGACCAGCGGTTGGGGAGATGCCACCATGCGTGGCCCCCCATCACCCACAGTATGTGGCCCACCACATCTCAAAACCCACCGACCGTCCTGATGATCTATTCAGCTATTTAGCGTATACAGGTGTAGCTCTTTCATGCATAAAATACAGCCCAGGGAGGTGAGATCACCTGCCTAAAGCCACGGGGCGAGTCAACACCAAGGCAGGAAACCTCCCCAGGACTCACCCCTGCTTCCCTGCTGCAACCGCTCAAACCCGCTCCTGATCTATAGGTTATTAGTGCACGGCTGCGGCGCGACGGGTGAACACAGCTTCGGTTATAACGTCACCCGAAACCAAAGCCGGGACAAGCGCCGTTGGCTTACACGCCGGTAAAAGAGCGCCGCGGTCCCCGGGTACCCCCCTCTGCAGGGCACCCCGGCCGTCCCGGCACAGCACCTCACGCCCCGGCACAGAGCAGCGATATTTTCCTTTCTCAGTCTAAAGTCCTCGGCTGGGGAAACACGCTTGTGACTCTGGCTGCACAACAACGTTATCGGTGCAAAGTACACAAACACTTCCAGTCAGACCTAAAATAAACACGTCCTGGGCCGGGCCTAAAAACTACCTCGCGTTGCAATTGTTGGGCTGCTTTTTGCATCTCTAAGGCACGGATCAGTCTTATTTTCAGCCAGGAGTGCTGCAGGGGGTGCATTGACTTTGGGCATCAAGTCAACCGGCCATGCAAGCCTTCGGCCACATGGCAGCGGGGATTCACCATGGGTGCGGGCGTTCACGGTGGGCACAAGGGTCACCGGGGCGGCTGCGGTGTCCCCTGCGTTTCCCAGGGCGGCTGCGGTGCTCCCAGCCAGAGGCACTGCAGCAGGTGGCCTGGATGAGGCTCGGAGATTGCTCACACGATGGCAGCATTGCAGCACACTGCAGCGGGGACGCAGCAGGGACTCGGCCGACATGCAAGGGGGACGCAGCAGCCATGCAGCAGGGACGCAGCAGGGACAGGCTCCTGCAGCCCTGGCATGCCTGCCCCCCACTGCCGGAGAGATGCAGGTGGGGGGGGATGAAGCCACCAAGGAGACACTCCTCAGCCCAGGACATCACCCACCAGACCACAGGGAACAAGCCCCCTCTGCTCGCCCTGGCTGCAACCGGCTCCGGTGCAGAAAACAAACACCCGTTCCCCCCTCCCCAGGGATGGGGATGGCTCAGGACACCCGGCACGGTCCCCACAGCACCAGGACAGGCATCTGCTACAACCAGCGAGCAGCAGAAGCCATGCCAGGACCAGTGTTGCACCCACAGCTCGGCCGTGCTCCCAGCTGCCAAAGGGCACCCGGAGCTTTTAAAACCATGGGTGGGGTGGGCGAGCACCCACACTCCCTCCCTTGCACGCTGCAAGCCAAGGCCAGAAACAAATACTTGCAGGTAGCTGCTCCAAGCGCAGCAAACCCCACCACGGTCTGCGCCCAGCTTATCTCTGCCGCTCTCAATAGTTACACTTTAATGCAATGTTTAATTCCCATTAATACTGTATTACACCTTCAGGTGACAAAGCTATACAGCCAGCTGGCTTCTAGATTCTTGTGGGTTTTTTTTTTTTTTTTTTTTTTTTTTGCTCAAACTCTCTCCATTTCAGACTGTGGTGGCTCTTACCGGCTCTGCAGCTGCTCACAAACCCAGAATGATGTTTCTGTTAAAAAGAAAAAAAAAAAAAAGGTACATCTCTTCATCTCTACCCTCATTGTGGTTTTGAAAAACAGAAAATCATTGCAAGTCTTGTCTGAAAAGATCTTTTTTTTTTCCCCGGTCGATTGTAGCTTGAGTACCTCGAGTGGCTGCGACTGCGGAGAGCGGGTCCGGGGGCTACTTTCCCTGCAGGGCAGCCCGACTCCGCCGTACACACTCCCCAGGGATGCCACCACCGTCAAACCGTGGCACCAGCCGCCCCGGGTCCGTTGCGCCCACAAGCTGTGCACCCGCAGCCATCGCCTCCGGCACACCCGTCCTCCGCTTCCCTCCAGCCTGCGAACACAGCCACCACCCCAAAAGAGTGTCAGGCCCCACTGGAAGTCCTGGCACTACCCTACAAGTGACAAGTGCCATCCGTAAATAATTAATAAGAATTTATCCATCTGTAAATTGTTAACAATAATTTACCCACTAGCAAGTGTTAGAGCACAAAACCTTCTTCGTTTTTCTGTCCCACCTGCTTTTCTTGGCATTACGTTTTCCGAATCCGAGGGGAACATCTCCTGGCTGTTCCCCCTCATTCCCAAATCTTCACTTACCTTAAATCCCCATTTTATACGGATGCACCAACAGCCCCAGCCTCCTGCCAGCGGTGCCGTGTCCGGGTGCAAGCGCTCAGCCGGCAGCTGGTTGTGGGAAAGAGCCGGTCCAGGGATGCAGCCTTCTCCCGCACCCACCCCATCAACCCAGGGACCCCCGATTCACAGGGCAGCGGTGACGTTCACCCCCGCCCCGTGCCCACATGGCTTGCGCCCAGTGCCACGACAGCGATGCCCATGTGCTGCCGCCGGCGTCAGCCCAGGATCTCCATCAGGCAAGCAATTAAATCACGTGGAGTTCGTCCGTACTTTAAAATAAGCTTTATTTAGATCTTTTATAATTTTATATTTGCATCCATGCCTTCAAGGATTCTCCCCCACTCACATGGGGAAAAGTTAAATCTAATGTTACCCATAATTCATATGCTATTTATCGAAGTTCTCTTTTAAATAAATCATCCTCTTAGTAATTTTTAGAATTATTTCCTAATTTACAAAAAAGCTGAAATGCAAAGGAAACTACTCGATAACAAGGAGATTGCTCATCTGTTCCGGTGGTTTATAGTTTAAATTATAAAAACACAAGGAGAACAGAAAAAAAAAAAAACACCACAACAAAAAAACCAAACAAAAAACAACCCCCCATAAAACAACAAAACGTATAAAAATGCTTCTCTGCAGAAAAAGATGCCACGGGACAAACCCTGCCCCGCCACCCCCCGTGGCCTCTCCGCATCATCCCGTTAGCAGGAATACACAGCGCGAGGGCATCGGCAGTTTAGTTCGGTGATTTAAGACAAAATACCCCTTTTTCAACCAGGGCGCGCGTATTGGAATTAAGGAAAATAATACACTATGATAGCATCATTAAATAAATCTTAATACTTTTTTTTTTTTTTTTAAGAGCTTAAAATTATATCGTAAGCATTAAAGCATAAGGTACTTATCTTGGCATAAGCAGAGCGCGGTGCGTGTTAGTGGAGAGGGGAAGCGGCCGCCGCGCCGGGGGGGTGGTTTTGGGGCATTTCCAGGGGATTTGGAAGCACAAGCTCCACCTGCACTTAAAAATCACCCTGGCACCAGAAAAACCTCCCCGGCAGGGACTCGTACCGATTTCCCCGGCCAGCAGTAACACCCCAAACGGGAGCGGGGTGGCTGGTCCCGGCCGGGCGACGTCTCGGGATACAGGGATACCTCGGGATATCGCCTTTCCCCTCCACCCAGCTCATGCCGGATCCCCCAAATTTTACTCAAAGCAAAGGGTGAGCCCCCCAAATACGGGCAAAAACGGCGGGCAAAGCTCCAACCAGCTTCCCCCGCCCCGTCTGATTTCCCGGCATGTATTTAGGTTTGTGTTTTCCAAGGCGTTAAGTGCTCCTGGGGCATCTGCAGCTGCGGGGCCGAGGGAGCCCGGGACGGGGGTCCATGGC